>JABRWK010000039.1:538121-657099 GCA_013372445.1 Hypothenemus hampei
TTTTTTTTTTCAGATTCAATAATAGTCAGTCCTCGTATAATAGAAAGTGTAATGGGAAAAATCAACACATTTCCCTAGAAAGTACACACCTTTTTTTCAATAAATACTAAAGGGTCGTCGTTCATTTTTCCCCTTATTCACGTCACAGGAAGTATCATTAATCCATTAGGGTTATTAAATCTCCAAAAGGGGCTGCATGTATGCGGGTAAACAGGGTGAGAAAAAATTTCTCCATATCGCTTAGATTCTAACGCGCAATTAAGAAAAAAACTGCTTTTCTCACACACCTTCTTGCGGCAGATGTTTCAGTTGTTACTTAGACGACTTCAACCTTTATTCGATATTTGCATAATTGTCCACTTGAATATGTAATTTTGTTCATATTTTAGCAATGAGGTAATAATAAATAGCCGTAGGTTACATTTAACCGAAAACTGATCTGAAGTTTAAATATCTTGGGGCCGACCTGGGCGAGGAGAATCGTGTATGTGTGTTTGTGTGGGACGCAAATATGCTCTACTAGGAATTTATTTGATGAAAAAATTAATAAATTTTCCTATTTCGCAAGACAACACACTGTTATCCTTGAACCAAATACAAATAAAATACTTTCTTTAATAGTTTATGAGGAAACACAAGTCGAATTAACCATGGCCTGACCTGAAGTCCTTGTCTGAACTGACGTCATTTGTCAAAAAAAAAAACAAAGACATTATTGGCAAAAACAGCCGTTAATTTAACATTTTAAATTAATGGCTAGCAATAAATTGGACTGCATTTGTTCACATCCTAATAATAATTTTAACAAAGCAAGCGGAATTAATGCATGCCCATTTTCTTAACTCGAATCATTATCATCATTTAACTGCAATTGGACACACGTCTGATCCTTTAAATATACTAATTTACATTAATATACACGGTGTTTAAAAAAGTGCTTCATAACATTTATTGTTCATATTTTGTCTAGTAAATGTAACTTTATTAAATATATGAATTTGTTCATTTAATCTTCTCAGAAACAAAAAAAAAAACAGAGCAAACATAGGATGAAGTGTGGGGGATATTATTATACAGGGTGCGAGTCCCTTGACAAACACATACATCATTAAGGTGCCTTAATATTATACAGTATGATCAAAAAAAACTATTCAAATACTAACGGATTGAGGGTCTACCATCAGTTGAGGGCACGATCGATATTTGCTCTGCCTTGTGGCCAACTCCCACCACGGTATGTTTGGATTTCCTATAGGCGAACTGGGAGACACGCCCCCGTAGCCGCCCAATTTCAATTTGAATTGCGCGAAATCGTCATCGCAACTGCTCTCAAAACTGTGCCGCCCATTTCTAGCTATTGTATTGAAATTGCCATAGCTTCGCGTGTCCTCTGGAACGCTGGCCAATGACGGAGGTCGTGGAGGTCGTTTTCTTGGCGGTCCGATTCGTGGACGTCGAATGGTGGCGAAACCGTCATGAACGGCGGTGGCATTTAATTGAATTGAAAATGAGGCGGGTGGCATTACGCACTATTTAACTTCAAAGTAAGTATTCGTTCTTTATTTTTCTCAGTCGAGTCAGTCAGTAGTAGTAGGCGTCTGAGGTGAGTCAGTGGGAGGATGTTTATTAGATGTTCGTTTGTTTCTTGTCAATGTTTTCCTTTTTTTCCTCTCTAAGTTTAGCCTTCTGAGATAATTGTTGATGAGCGACGAAACAAGAGAGGTTCGTAGCGTTACAAGACGGATGTGATGGTTATTATTAAAAGCGTCTTTTTCAAGTGGCGCTCTTTATTTATGGGCAAGGAGCTTATTAATGTATAAACCTGTATTTCTGTTCAAGTATCCCCTTATCCTGTTCCAAGAATTAATTGAAAATAAAGTCTAACGTGTCGTCCTATGCACGTTAGCCCCAAAAGGGTGTTCCCCATTTTTATATTTACGGGAAATTAATTAAAATTTCAGGAAATGTACGAAATAAATGAACAGAGATTAAAGCCGTTATATGGCATTTTTCTAGAGAAAAATGACACATCATTATGTTGCTATAATTTGCATGCATAACAGAGGCGTCCGTAGCTAATTAAATGGAAAAAGAACGATTGACTTCCCGTCTTGAATCTTTAACTTTAGGACAAAGAGTGGCGCCTCGAAGGATTGATGCCGTTGTCATTTCGGACCCTTTTTCTCGGTCTTACCCTGAATATTTTTGATTTACGATGAAATTTAGGTCTCCGTCTCCTTGCATTTTCCTGCTAGCACAACAGAAACAGTGCAAACAGGTAAATATTTAAATTTCGAAACGAGACAACGTCAAATTTAAAAGAGAATTATAGAAGGTACATAATATTTAAAGTGCTACTCTTTTCTTCAGTCAGGAGATTACCAGGCAAAAAAGTCGGTAGGTACCTATTTTATTTCAGGCGATTTTGGGAAATTTATGGCAGATAGGGTCTTTCAAAAATAATTGCCGTTCCTTGAAGACCTTTAATACTTGTACGAATTTACCACGTTTACGGCGATTACCACATGTCAGTTGGTTCACTTAAAGAATAATTCTTTCTCGTATAATTTGAGAATACGTTTGCAACGGATTTAAATATTGTAAATCAGATTGTATAAAATATTAGTTTTGAATATTAATTATGGAAAAGCCAATGCCATCATCAAGAAGATGCAACCGCGTAAAGAAGAGACTATTGTTTTTTTCTTTAACATGTTTTATTGCATCAATTTTTTGAACTTTTCCTTATATATTTTCATAAAACACTTTTATGAGTACTATTCTTTATGTATGTGCAATTTTTAATTGAAATTTCCTGCTAAATGATCCCACATGTTAAAAAACGGTTAACGGATGTGAAAATTAAGTTTTTCTCGACAAAATTTGTGAAAGAAGAAATTCTGATGAGAGCTTTAGATCCGTACTGGTTGCACTTTAAGTGAAATTTTTACAATAATCTTCAGATCTTAAAATTTGCCATAAAATATACATCTAAATTACGTAAAACACATCTTAATCTATTGTAAATCCAAAAAAAAAAAATCGTCCATTACCGATTATTTGAAGGTGTTAAGTAAAAACCAACATTTATCGAATATTAACAAAACCGATAATCGAATTAAAGTTTATAATTTGACGATTTTCGTCGATATTTGATAATCGTTATCTCTTGTTTGGTATTAAAATGTAAAAATAAAGGCTGAAACGCAAAAAAATGTTCTCTGTAACAGAAAGGCAAACCTAGAAACCAGGTCGCCTTTAGGTTCAATCGTCAACTATCCTGTTGTCTATTTGGATCTAAACAGTAGTCAGTCAGTTACGTTTTCTGAGTCAAAAATAAAGAACAAATGACTGTTTTTACGAAAACAAAAAACTAAAAACTCACAACTGAATGCACTGTAAAAATTAAGCAAAATATTATGGGTTCACGTGTCGCGATCACAACGAACTGAACAATACGTTAAACATCATAGAACAGTCTACGTACAACTGACTCGAGGAACATAGACGTTCAGTCTTCCTCGATTGAGTTTGTTTTGTAGAAAATTTCAACGATAACCGACATCAAGAGTTTGTAAACCTGCTTGCTGTATTGAACTTTACCGAATTACTTGGCTTGATTCTATATGCCCGACCTCGTTGGCTCGAAAGGAAGAAAAAATTGTAATTTCTTTGGCATGAGTACGTGCAGCCTTGCGTGACCTCAGAAATTATAAACACACAAACACATGCACGAGGGGGAAAAAAGAATGGCAGGCAAACGAAGCGAGACAATCGTCAAAAAATAAGGGAAAAATGGGGAAAAATCGTTGTTCCATAGTTTTTCTGGTTGATTCAACGGTAAAATCAAGGTTTGCTGTTCTCGGAAATGTCTTGTTTCCATGATCACAATACGCCTTTTCAAGACAAATTGTCATAGACGCGGAAGAAGTTGTAGTTGTTGTTGCTCTTGCAGTAGGAGTATATTATATAGAATGTTATCGTTCGAGGTTGATTAACATATAATTGAAGAAAATTGTAACAAATCAATTAAGAAATTTGGGTCAGTCTCTTGTTAACAATAACTTTTCGTGGGATGTAGAAAAATCAAACTGCATTTTTAAACATCTGTTGATTGTTCACCAATGAAGGGCACCACAGTTTATCCTGTGGCAAAACAGAAAACACTTGTTCTGCTTTAAATAAGCATGACGTTACACCCGAACTGCTAGAAACATTTTTTTCTCAATAAAAGACGGCCAGAACCCTGCCTCCCGTTTTACCTACTCTAGTACGTTCAATAGCTTTATTTCGAGGAAGTACACTTGACTCGGCAGACCCTTGATTCGGCCCAGACGTTTTTCTCAATTTGTTGATGTTACTTTTGATAAAATTCGTATAGGAGCGGGAATATGTTATAAAATAAGCGCATAATTGAAATCTATTGACTACTAATTAACCCAATTAGTTGGAAATTGACCCGCAATCTGACACGATGATGCTTTTATAGCTAAGAAAACAAAGTCATCAGTCGTGTTTGATGTGTATTTCGACCAATAAATTTGCCCTTTTTGAACTTAGATAGGATTTTTGACATTTGACGCATGTTACATGCCTTTGTCGGTTCACACACGAGGTTTCCGACAGAATTGACAATAACAATAATCCAAAGATTATTATTAATTTTTTTATAATTAATAGTTCTAAATTTAATGTCATTCACCAATCTGTCAAATAATATAAAATCAAAATCTTTTTGTAAAATCAGCATGAACAGTTTAATTTACGACGCCCGTAAATTAAAGGCCCTTAATTAATCAAATCTAGCATAAGTCACTTTACAGATGAAATTTGATTTAGTTCCTATTGGAGAAGTTGGTTTCATTAAAAAATCACTTTATCTCGTTACTAATCTATCGAGTAAGATTAGCAAATTACAGTGTAAAAATGGTAAAAATATGTGAAACTCTGTGTAAAACCCTTTCATTAACCTTTAAGTACGTGTCGCCTGGCAGACTAGTCCTGATTTTTAAATGGAAATATTTTTGTTTTTTATTCTCTCAGAAACTCTTTTTTTCAGTGTGATGTTTTGTTACTTTGTATAGTTTATGGTAAATAATTTATGCTCTCTCATGGTATGTACCGAATCTATGTAACAATTTTTCATACAGAAATATTAAGTTTTTTGGACGAAATTCAACTGGATTTTGCGTAGTCCCGTAGACGACACATCAATAAATATGTCCTAAACCTGGTAGGTCAGGTACTTAAGGGTTAAGGTTAACTTATTTCGCTTTATAAATAATATTACTTCCTTTGTCCGAAAATATGGTATACATTTTCGAAAAAGGTTAAGATTATCGATAAATAGATAGGTAACATCTTTTAAATGGTGGGTTTTCGGTAAAAATAAAAAAAGAAAAATAAGAATATTTTCTTTTTTATTTTAATTTATTTATGTTCTTCCTCTGTCCGAGAATATGGTATACATTTTTTTTTTCGGGAATTATAGTATACATTTTCGATTCTTGTGAAGCTAAACGACTTATTCATATAAATTCGCTCACATGAGAAAAGGGAAACTTCACCGTCAACGACGGTTACCGTCCTTTTTGAATTGTTCTAGAGAAGCTCTATAAAGGGCTCAAATTTGCCTAAACTAATTCTAATTTAACCTGAATATGTTTAGTTGCGATAATTATGTAACGTTTCATCAAAAAAGTTGTTTAACTTCAAAAGAATCGAAAATGTATACCATAATTCCGAATAAAACAAATAAAAATGTGTACGATATTTTCGGACAAAGGGAGTATAAAAATAACCTTCACCATTTTGTAGCAGCATATTGCACTGCTAAGGCAGGCCTCACGGTCGCATGAATTGCATTCATTGTCTTACTGTTCGAGATTTGTAAAATTATTTGTAGAAATTAGGTTTTGAGGAGCAAGAAAAAAATGAGAAACCTTTTTTCTTAGAGTGGCGAAACATTTGGAGTAACCCTTGTATTACCGAACACATTTATAAAAAAAACTACGCTAGAACTTACATTTGTGCTTAGTTGTGAAGTTAAAGTGTGCACTTTTTCCTGAGCCTCGTTCAACTCGCGCCTCAGTTTTCGAATTTCATGAGCCTGTTTTTCCTCAGCGGAAGAATATAAACTGGAGGCCGTCGATACCAAGCTTATTGATGAACCATGTACTAAAATTAATATTTTGTTCGAATATCAAATAGTTTTTTTAAATAAAAGATCAACATACGTTCGTCGTTTTTTGGTATGCTATGTCGAGGCGTGGCATTTGGGTGAGTAGGACTTAAGGGGAAAGTCCTTGTGTTTCCAGGGGCGGGACTGGTGGGCTGCGACCAATTAGATAAGCTACCAATAGGGAGACAGTAGTAAGGTTCTGTTTCGGGTTCCGTGTTTCTGTGAAGCATCGATGGGTAAAGTTTTTCGGATTTGGTTGACCTAAAAATGAGTTTTATTAATTACCTAAATGGTATAGACACAGTGGGCTTTGGTGCATATAAACATTGTTTTCTGGCCGAAAAAGCAATTTTGTTGATGATTACTTATACAAGTATATACATATTTCGATATTTCGTGTACATTTTATGTTTTTCAAATTAAGTCGTCCAAATTGTATCAATGGAACTCTGGTGTGGTTGTAAATCTTGTTGACAAATTTACGGTTTAATTGGAACTTTATATATATTACAATTATTTTCACTGGCACGGCGATACCACTTTTACTAAAAAGTAATAGTATTTTTTCAACAGGATTAGTTTTGCCATATGAACCGTTCACAAGACAAATCGATTAACTCCACTTTTTGAAATATTTTAAATTCAAGTTTCAAAGCACTTAGATTAGTCATACATTTTTATGTTCATTAATTCTCAAATTCCCAAATAATAAAGGTTAACCCATCAAAGCCAAGAATTAGAATTAGAGAATGAGATTGTGTAACCATTTGGTAGCACTAGGCTTTGATGGGTTAACATCACTAAACGACAAAATACGAAAAAACAATTATTATAACGGGAGTTTTAAAAAAACTATGCACCCTTTTTCATCAAATCCCTTCATTTTTAATCGTTTTGTCCTGTGAACGGCTCATATATACATACCAATAATGCCATCGAAATAATTAATAATTTTTTAATTTTATACAAATAAACTTAGAAAATGTACTTTCAAGTCTTAAATTTGTTAAAAATCAACAATTTTGTACAGCACCAATAGACAAATCCACGTAACATACAAACTTGATAAGATGATAGTTATTATACTTAATTCTTGCAGAAATATCTCTTTCGTAAAGGCTTAAGGACCTTAAGTTAAGGTTAAGGTAGCACGGACTAGAAATCTATCACCCTGTATACACAACGGTTACAAATATACATAGGGACTCGAGTGAGGGATAGCTTATTTTGAAAAAAAACAAAATGTACACGACTGGCACCATAAAAAGCAATGAAAAAGCTTGAAAACTCAACGAAGCACAAACAACCAAGTGTAAATCTCACACTATTATTCGTGTGCGATTTTTTTTTCTACCTTGGAAACGTCCTATCTCTGAGATAGCTGATGGATAATTCGAAAAGAAAAATTATGTAAAAAATTTCCAAAAATAGATGCTCGAAAAACGTGAAGCTAACCTGATACTATTGCTTCGGCTCAATCTCGATGGCGAATCTCTTAAAAGTCGCGTATGCGTAAGGCTACTTCTGTGACCTGGAAGACTGGTTAAACTCTCCATACTGTCAGTTTCCGACAATCTTGGAGCCACTGAATATGTATTGCTGAAAGAATCAAAATTATTAGGAAAGGCAAAGTTTATCAATAAAACATTCCACACCTATGTCTTAACCAAGGCGCGTAAGGACTGCAGTTTTCTATGACTTGGGTATCGGATAGGGAACCATCGCTTGCTTTAGGCCTCATCTGTCTCATTACTAGGCCATAGTCTTGCGAATGCACACCCCCTTTGGGCAAACTTTGTGATCCCATCATCAAACGTTCTCGCACTGATTGTGAAAGCTGATTCGCTGTGTTACCAGTGAGAGAATATGACTTATATTGCGATTGTGATGAAGCTTCTTAGAAGACAAATAAATTAAAATGTTTATTTTAATGGTATTGATAGTGCTATTTACTGTTTGATTGTTGAAGATCACTGGAACATGTTTGAGTTCCCCCGGACACTTTAACTTTTGTTCTGGGCACCACCGAAACCGATGCAGTTTTACCGTTGTGATTTTGGCCTGCTGAAGCAGTACCATTGGTGGTTCCATTACCATTACTGCTAGTACCATTTCTCTTAACGTACCTTTATGAAACATTAGAAATTAATAAGAATGTGTATTATAGATGCCGATACAATACTCACCCAAAACTTTGTGGAACTCCTCGCACACTCTTACCACTGCTACTATTTGCTTTGGCAGAGTCTTTACCGTGAGGACTACTTCTTCTCTCTCGCCTACTGGAAGTTGGGCTTCCAGGCGCAGGTGGTGGAGGACTACCTACACCTGGCGAATCCCCATAACGTTTCCAGTGATGTCCATTGGAGATTGCATGTTTGGACTCGGCATTTTGCAAGTTCCGTTGCTGGGACTTTGAAGAAGTGGTACCGCGAGATTCCGCGGGAGGTGGGGGCGAGTCTCGTGTTGAAGGCCCGCCCCTTTTAGCCGTTTGTTCAGTCAACACGGTGAGGCCGGACCTGTATTAAATCAAGAAAAAATCGATTATTTTCCTGTGACCCCCATTTGTTTGAGTTATCCTTGAACTTGCTGTTGACTCATAGCATTATTTACATTTTACCCTCCGGGCAGGATGAAATGAGTCAACGAGACCAGCTCGAATTTGTAATATTCGTTGTTGATAATGCGACATCGTTGTTTGATGGATATATGCAGTGAGAGTTTATTGAACTTACAAAAATCTTGTCTTCCCTTAACGGTCCTTAAGGCACAATAGTTGTTTGCTTTAAACAAATTAAGCATGCTGCACTAGAACTGCATGAAGCATTGTTATAAAGAACAAAAATTTTGAGTTTTAAGGGAAAAAAGTTTCTTTCGTAAAAAAATACTACATTTCTGTAAAGGGGGTTAAAACGGTATGAAACAACGAAAAGGGACACAAACCAAGCGATCGATTGGCCCGCGCATGTTTTCTCCGCGTGGAAATCATCTGATAGCCACTTTCGGGGAAGCAGTAACAGGGAGAGAGAAGTATTTTTATGGGGTAGGTTAAGGGAGAAAGTGACAATGGCTCGTTAGGATGCAATGTTAGCCTTTAAGCAGCCAACCATATTTTGTCTTTTTTAATTCCGATCAAGTAAAAATAGACGTTTGCTTATGTAATCTTATAACTTATTTTCGTACACGGAAGACATAATAATAATAAATGGAAAGTCGGAACATATTTTGCTTTTTCTATCGGAAAACCGTTACCATGAATCAACAGGGGCGGCAGTCGACGGCTAATGAACGTAATCCCGAAATAACTGTATCCCCAAATCCACTTTGGAAACGTCACGGGATACAATAGCTGCAACTCTCTCTCTTTTTCTCCCTATTCTCCCTGTTCAAGGAAAATTAAATCTCCGGGAATTTAATCCTTTTCAACGTAACAGCCATATTGTATGCGGTTAGGGTTCCTAATCTTAACTTAAACAATTCCACGAAATTTTCGTGCCGTTGTTCATTTTCCGAAAAATATCTGAATTTATGAAAAAATGTAGACTTATGTAGTAGCAACTCTTGGCTTTCGAAAAGTGCTGAAAGATTTTGCATTGAATGACAAATGGTGAAAGGTCATCGAATCAATAGATAACAAATGCAGGAAGACTTAGCAATGAAATTTCTTCTTTTGAATTAACCTGTCGGTTTTACCATGAATCATCATCGTAATATATGCCAAATATTAATTTTTTTTTCTTGATTTAGTTAGTGATGCTATGTGACAATATTGGACAAAGATTAACCTCATGTTAACTAATCCTAATGCAGGTATCGACTTTTTACGTCAATCTATAAATTATGATCATAAAGAACTATGTGTTAAATTTTTACACATTCTTAAAGAGAAAAAGCGTGCCTCTCTCAAACAGAAATGCGAAAAAATAAACCCTTTCGACCGTTTACAAGAAATGTTCACACTCGCGTCATAAATTTCCTTTTATGCACTCACGTTGTTCAATAGAGTTTCCCCATATTTTCCATTGTTCCGGTCAAATTGCGACACTAAATCACCCGAGAGCCCCGAAAAATAATCTCTCGCTTACCCGTTAGGGACGTTCTGCAACCGCCGCGCATACAATACGGACGCTCCCTCCGATAGATACCCATCTGGGATGTCTGCGGGATTTGGTCCACGTAAAATTTCACTCTCAGACAAGTACCTATTGAGCGGTAGAAAAAATTTCTGATTATTTTTTTTAATTGTGGTATAATAAACTTACCCATTAGCTAAGGATATGTCGCAATAATCTCCAGCATCCCGAATTAAAGGGCCTCTTTGTCTGTGAGCCAGCGTACCGCAGTAGCCCCTTAACAAAGGTCTCATTGGCTCGATGTCGCTTGCGACCGTTTCTGGCTGGTTATTAACGTTTTCCGTTTGTTCACGTATTTGTTTCATACTGACGATATGTTTTTCTTTATTGTTGAGATTGTTATTCAATACGGTCCTGCTGTTTTCTACAGTTGATATGTTTATTTGTCTGATATGATTAGGAATTGTGGTGGTTCGTGGTCCATCTTTAAGAGATTCCGAATTTATCACTTCAATTTCCTGAGTTTCCGTTAAAGTTTCCAACGGTTGAGATATCATTTCTATCACATTCCTATCAGAACAATGAAAATTATTATTATTATTATTAATTAATAAGGGAAAAATAACTAATCAATCACCTGTTATTAGTATTAATGGTATTCTCAGTACTGCTAGCTTCTTCCTGAACGCACTCCTCCGTAATTGGCACGTGTTTGTTGTTAGTCGTCTGCTGCCCTCCTCCGACTTCCTTAGTTTGTTCGCTCTTGATTGGCGACACCATTGCCACTACCGGCTTCGGATTAGCCAGAGTTGACTGAGAAGAATCGCGTGACAAAGGTTTCTGGCTTGGGGGACAAACCGAGGCGTTCGACGATTTCGTGGTGCCTGTATTGACAAATTTTATTTTCCAAAAATTCTTATCAGTTTTAAGAATCGTTGTTTAGGTACCTTTAACGGCGAGTGTGGGTTTGGGTATTCCCGTGCCATTGACCTGAGGCGTCGCCACTGGTTTCACATCTTTAAGGGCAGAAACTCGTACTCTAGGCTCGGCGATTTTACTTGAAACGATCGATTTGGGTCCACCATTTTGTTGGGTTGTTTTTTGACTGGCAGTGTCTTTTTTAAGCGTACCATTTGGATTAGACTTTTGGCCCACAGGTGTCCTGACGTTAAGTTGCGATTTAACAGTAGGCGTTTGTTTCATTTTCGATTGTTTCGTATCGTTCGTTTCTAGCGAGACGCTGCTGTCGCTTCGCTCACTTTTCGCTGATGACGACACGCCACTGGAGGAACTTGTTCTTTTACCATTAGATGACTTTTCGTTGCTCTGGACAAAAACAAGAACGTAAATGAGGAATTTTATTTTGTTACCAAACTAACCTTGAATAATTTAAATTTTTCCAACATGGATCCATTGGCTTGGACAACTGGAGCAGGGCTGGATATTTGATAAGGATTAACGATCGGAGTTTGAACTGGGGCTCGTGGAATCATACTTAGAGCGGGGCTGGTCGACCTGGAGGAACCAGCTATGGGACGCACTTTATCAGGGGGGCATCTTCGAGAGGGTAATGCACTTCCCGGAAGAGGAATTGAGCTGTTGGGCCCCCCTGGTCCTTTATGAGAAAGACCCGACGATCTGGAATGAAATATATATTGTTAAAAATACCAACTTTTAGTGTCGATTGTTTGAAATATAATTAATTGCCGCACGTCTATGTTAGAAAAACGTTAAGAGGGCATAAAAACTGGAAACAACATACAAATATCTCTGAAAATAGCCTCAATCCGGATATTTTTGGATCGAGTTGATTTGATTAATGCGGTTAGATTTGAAAGTTGCTTGCTATCGGTTTCTTGAACTCTGTGGTCGTGGAAGTGACACTGGATTTTGACAATAAATTGAATCAGCTCTTAACACAGACAATTGGTTAATTATATTCGAAATCCAGTCAGCGTGTCAATCCCAATTATCCACAAAAACAAAACAGTATAAATATCAACACCACGAGCAATTAACTGCCCATAAATCACCGAAATGCGCGATAAAACCATAAATAATCCACTGGATTTTCTAACAAAGTTTACGTACAATTTGGCCCTTCTCACTTCCGGAGATGTGGGTAAACTTCTCGACTTTCCATTGCCCGAATGATGATTTCCCATTTTTGTTTAAACCAAATGATCACTGAATAATAGCACAAAAACTTAAAGCCAGGCCTGAATAGTCGAGACCCCCAGCCACCCTCGTCATTCCTGATAATCGTTCATCATCAATTTTGACACTTTCACGTCACGAAGGAGAAATTTTCTTTGGCTAGCCGGCCACGCTGTACTGTTTCGGCACGAGAAAGAGAGCGTGTGCGCTCGGTGAGCGCTCAAAAAGCACTCGAATTGGTCGCGCGCGGACCACCCTCCCGAAAATGGGGACCAAAAAACAAGTGGCAACGTTGCCGACAACGAAATATGCAGACAGAGTGTGATGTTGTCTTCCAACTTTATTGCAACACTCGACAACCCTGTTGGCCATTTATTTTTTCTCCCCTTTTTTTTCTCATCAGACCTCATGCCTGTTGTCCAGGAAGGATTTAAAATTCGTAAAGTTTCCCTTGTATTGATAAAGGAAGCTTCTCACGTATGGGAGGATTTTCTTCTTCGAGAGATTGAGGGGGTTGTTTTATAGTGGTCGACTTTTTAGGCAAAAAAACTCTACCCTCTTGAAGTTAAAATAATGAGAATCGCATTACATCCCTTCCAGTATCTCTTCCCCCGTGGGGAAACATTAAATTTTATGCATTGCACTCCTGAGAGAGGGTAAATTATGATTAACGCCATAGTTTTAGAGTACAACCTGATGGGAGTGAGTTTCTTGGCAGGAAAATGAGATGTTTGGCTTTAACACTTGGCAGATAAAGGTAAAAAGGTAAAAAAGCTCGCTGTCGTTTCGGTACGGTAACTACAAACGGTTTAATTAAAGTAAAAAATGGGCCCAATCCGGCCGCTCCCGGGGGAGCAAAATATATCGGGAAGTAACGATGAAAAACGTGATTCAAGTAAAATTGAATTTTCCCTTTTTCCCAAATGGAAATCACATGGTTTTTCGATGGGGTAAATAATAAAGAAAATCTTATTTATAGCATCCGTTCATGTAAATTACGCGTTATTTTTCTGCATAATGCATTTTCTCTCTTTCAACATTGGACGTTTTCCCCCTTTATATCGAACAAAATAAAATAACGATATTCTTTTATTCAAAACGACCCTCTATTTTTATATTTTCGCTTTTGTGTCCGGGCATTGCATTATGTAAAATAATTCGTTCGACAAGCAAATGGTGGATGCGCCGGTGAAACCCTCGAGGCTATTTAAAGGGTTGCCTACCGCATGGGAAATCATATGCTGTTGTTTAACTGGGATTGTTTGCCCGTGAGGGATGTTAATATAACGTTATTTTAAATGAAAGTTGGTTGACTCGGTTTTTCCTCATTGAAAGTACAGGATCTAACTATGTGTTCATCTTCATGCGAAAAATGAAATGGTGAATGCTCGATATTCCGTGTAAAATAGCGAAGGCGCAAGTAAAGAAAATAATTTAGTATTTGACTACTGTACCTTATAGCACTTCTATCTCCTTTTCAAAACTTCTAACAATAAATATAGTTCTTTTAAAAAGAGTATTATACATTTCTCTAAAGAAAATATTTAAATTTTTTAACACGTAAATGGGTAAAAATGGTGAATTCGCAAGTAAATCGTATAAATTTGGTTGCCTACCTATTGGGAGTCATATCCTGTTGTCGGGCAGCTTTGGCAGCTTGTTTATGTCGCGAAAGGGCGAAAAAAAGCGCCAAAATGGACTTTAATTTGCCATCGCGCAATTCCTGAGCGGCAATTCCCTCAATGCCTTGAATGTGTTGCGAATGAAGGCTGGCAAGGCACAAATTGATGTTTTCCAACTAAAAAACAAACAGAAATTTACCAAAACGAAAAAAATTTATTTTTATACAATAAATACAGATAAAAACAGTAATTTGTATATACAGGAATATTAGGAGAAATATCTGTTGGGTTTGTGGTCTGCGAATTGATTCCTCATGATATTCAGATGACCCATATCGCCACGATTCAAAAACTGACAGTTGTTGTTATTGTTGTTGTTGTTATCGTAAAAATGTTCCAATTTGTCTTGATATGCTGAATATTTCTTCAGGACACCTAGCGGTTTGTGATTGCGGAACCTCCAATTGTAATTGTGCACGTCCTTTATCATTTTCGCGAAAATTATCAAGGCGAAAAAGAATCGGAACCCACCGGGCACATACTCGAAAAACCACAGAATAGGAAAAATCATTTTTCTTTCTATATAGGGTATTTCGTCAATTACACTTAAGTTCCATTTAATTTGTATTTAGTTTAGAGATCCAAAAAAAGAATTTGACAATGATAGTTAAAATTGACATACAGGTGCGTGTAAATTTGAAAATAGACGATATGCTGGATAACCCAATTTCGATAAATTTCATATGTCAGGCGCATATTTTGCGCATTTGACAGAACCGAACATGGAAAGGACACATACATCGGAAACAGGAGATTCGCCGGAGGCGGGCTATGCCGCAAAATCGTGTTTTACCATAATGGTATTATAAATATTACAATGCTCGTTTGTAATGCTCCAAATTAATATTGAGAGAATAATAAACATTCTTATTTATTCAATTATTGAATCGCTTATTTTAGAAACGACCCAAATCACTTTTTATGGCTTTTCAGAAGACACGAAACACATTTATTCTTCTAATTTACAATAAATTCTTAATCATGTCAGTATATTTAGTCATCATTAAATAAATATCCGAAATTTACCCTAATATTTTCTACCCTTTTTGTTATTGAATAAAGTTTTTTAAAAATTTTAATGATCTCTACGTAAAACATGTACAGTTGTGGTCATATAAATAGCAGCACTCCTTTTTTAAACAAAACATCCACAAATAATGCGTAAAAATAATTAGAAAAAAATGATATGAGAATGATCAATTTACTAATTTACTTGTTTCAACATTTTTCGATAGAAGTAAAATAGAACGGGACATTTTCGTTATAGGGCGTTTTCGTTTTTCTAACATTAATGCTGTAACATACATCTTAAAGGGTTGCCACTGCAGACGAAGAATGCTAATAACAGCCCGCTTAATTTCTGACAGTTTTAGGGAAAAATCCAAGATGACTGAGTCATTATGGTGTTACTTGAGAAACGAGGAACAGCGATATAAATTTTTTTCCGCATATCGGAATTCTTTCAGTGATTGATCGTTGTGGAAAATCATAAGAAACAAGGGATTTTATAAACATAAGATGTGCTAATAGTCATCATGTCCTTTGGCGATTTTCTATGTTGTTTGCAGAGTTAATAAATTTTTTTGAAAAATGAACAAGTGGGGCATTTTCGTCATAGAGTTTTAGTGTGTTTTAATAAATTCGAAGCTATTTTGTAAAATTTTTTTGCAAGTAGTACTGTTATTTAGTGAAAAGGAAAGTGGTTTTTCGTGAATTTTTTGTTTCTTCTTGTTTTTTTGTGATTTTTTGTGGTTTTTCTGCCAAAATTCCTTTTTTTCTTTGACGGCCACAAAAAGTAAAATATAAAAAAAAATTGCTAATAATAAAAGAAAAATAATGTTTGCACAACAAAATTACTTTTTTCCAATTTATTTCATCTTTCGTGGGGTTTTTTTTGACCAGATAAGAAGTGACGAAAACGCCTCATCAGATGGGCGTTTTCGTTACTTGCAAGGGTTCCGTAGAACGATTGTAGCTCAGCAATCATTAGAGATAAATGATCATACTTTATAGTAAAATGTAACCAAAAGTCTATCCTTTCTTTTCCTCTTCAACACCTAAGCTCTATCTTTTATAGTTTCTAAGTTACAAATCCAAATGTGAAAAACTGACGAAAACCGTTCTCCCCTATTTTTTATAACAATATGAGGACTTAAGAAAATTGTCCTTCATTTTTTAAAAATGGAAATTTTTTTAAGTCGTCATATTTTCACAAAAGTATTTCTATCAAAAAATACTGAAACACGTAAATTATATAGTAAATTGATCATTCTCAAAACACTTTTTTTTTAATTATTTTTATGCATTGTTTGTGGATAATTTGTTTTAAAAAAAGAGTGCTGCTATTTATACATACATATAACCACAATAATTGTATAATATTCAAAAATCAAATTATTCACTGAATGAAACCTAAATGACAACTTGATTGAGAGAGAAAACATAATTTGGATTTTAGAAAGAATTAATAAAAAAACTGTTAAAAAAAATAACAAATTTTCAAAATATAGAATATGCTGGAAGTGAAACTGTCGAATTTTTAATAATCAAATAGCCCCCACCGAGAGGGGTTGTATATGTGATTCAATCGTCTTGTTTTTGACAGTTGCGATAATGGTAACACAATTCGTTTTACATATTTGGCTTTCCGAATATTAAAATTGTAAAAATAATTTAAATTTCAATTTGAATTTTAATATTGAAGAAAAACACCCATTTAGAATAGAACGATTACATTGGGGATTTTTTTGTCTTCTTAAGCAGCATGTATACAGGATGTTTCAGAGTTGTGATGACAAAAGCCCAGGAGAGGTTTTTCTCATCAAAATAAACAAAAAAGTTCATATGAACATGGGTCCAAAAATGCTGCGTTATCGAGATACAGGGTGTTAAAGTTTAAGAAAAAAGAACAGTTTTTATTTTTTAATTTCCGAACGACTTAAGATTTTTTAACGAAATTTGGTATATGAATTTAGCATATTGGTAGGTTTAATCCAAAATATTACTAGCTTTAACCATTCACCAGTGGCGGAGGTATAACCAAGCATTTTCGGACCCATGTAAATATGAACTTTTTTGTTTATTTTGATGAAAAGAACCTCTTCTGGGCGTTTGTCACCACAACTCTGAAACACCCTGTATAAGCGAATTTTACTAATAGAGCAGGAATATTAGGTCCACATAAACTTAAATCAATTAAACCAGGATATTTACAGGGTGTTTTAATAGGCCTTTACTAGCTACTTTCGATTATCTAAAATTGTGTGAATTCGCAAGTATTGTTACTTATGACCTAAGAATAAATTTTAATTTTTAATGTATGAAAGGGGTATGTGGTCATTGAAAAACCTACACAAGGCGTTATTCTACGGCATGACAAAAGCTAATGAATCATCAAGAGAGGAAAGAGGAAAATAAAAGAGTCAGATTAGGTTGTATTTTCCTACCCACAGTGTTCTCCTGTTACTATGCCTTCAAATTTTTACAAAATCTATCAATAGTGTGATGCAATTTCCCAGAAAATTGAAGTCTATTGAATTTGCTCCATCCTGTATATAATCAGGATACGATCGGTAGTAAAATTATAACCTTAACACACATTCTTTTAGTGGTTTGGTATACGCAAGCAATTTAACTCCTCTTGGCGCCTTACCTTTAACCCATATGCGCGGCTTTCTACCATTTATACATGTATGTATGTATATGTGCTTTGTTGCGTCACCAATTGCATTTCATGACGTAAACAAATAAGATTAATATATTTTTATTCTGGGAATGGAAGGGATATATTTAATTAAACCTGTGCATATATGTATGTAGATTTTAGGCAGCCTTGCAGACGAAACAAGAGAGGATCAAAGCAGAACGTAAACAACATTCATAAAGAGTGATGGTAAATTTAAAGTTATGAGTCTGGGACACGACCAGACTGCGGGAGCGGCTTACGTAAAGACGCTTTAAATTTTAGCATTCGCAAATTGCGTTTCATTTGTTCTAAAACGTTCTTGTCAACCGACACAAATTTTGACAAATCATAGAGTCCTGATGCAATTTAGATGGAAGAAAGGAGAAGGTCCCTTAATCGGTGAACTAAATAGTATTTCGTTTCAAAGAGCAATTTTAATTAGGTTAACGTAAATTTATCGAGCATTCGCATGCCAAATGGGCATTATACTGCGGATTTTATTATGTTTCGGATGTTCTTTTAGGTTCTAATTTAAATAATATCACTTTACCGGGAGGACTTACGACCGGAAAATTGATAAAGGAGAAGTGCCGTCTAAATGAACGATTGATAACTGTTTTCATGAGTATTTCTGACGGAAAAGATTTTAAATTAGTAATTTGAGTCTCACCTGGAAATAAGCTCGATGTGGCCGGCAAACACAATTCACAAAATAAGTTTCTGAACTCAGCTTGTGTCAATTATTTGTAACATGTTGACATTTTGCTGTCCATCCTGTCAACTTCTTTAGAGTATAATTAACTAGATGACTGGAGGGACAGTGAAACGTAAATATGTATCTCAGAAACAAATGATGCATGAAAAATCCAAAAGAAATACACTTAAACTTTTTATCAAAATCAATTTTTTAGTCAGAAAACATTGTTACTGTCACATCCAGAATATTCTCCACATTCAACTCTCATTGATAATGTTTACATTCTGCTTTAAAACTTGAATAAGTAATGGAAAGATTTTCTAAAAAGGGAAAAACTCGTTAAAAATTTGCATTCAATATACATTTTTTTCTGAATTTATGCTCAACTAATTGAAAAGGCCTTGTACAATCGTAACCAATCTGTCAACTTAATCAGTACAATAATAATCTCCATTGGAGGTTGCATTCGAATAAAATTGGGCATCCCTAAATTCGTTATTTCGAAAAGGGAATTTCGCGCTTTGTGTTCGAGAAAGTGAAAATTAAATCTGGTAAAAGCAAGAGTGTTTTTTTGCTCGGCACCAATTTTCCATTATCAGATTAATTCGGCACGCCATATCAACATAAATCACTGCAACGCAACCCAGATTAAATTACGGAAAATGCGAAATTTACACCTTGTTTTCAACTGTGAGCCAATTAATTCTACAGCGGGATAATCATCTTATAAAAGGGCGACATTTTAATACAGATATCTATGGGGTCATGGAGCTCTGGTAGTTTGATTTGTTAGGTCAACATCCATATTATTTATCTGTCATATTGCTTTATACAATGCAGTTCAAGTGTTACCCTCCTTACCCTTAATTTTTTGATACAGGTAACATTTTTTTGGCCATTTAGCACACTGTAATATTAACATAAACACTACTTTTTGATTTTCACGAGGGCTGATAGGTGCCATTTTGAAAAAAGAAAAGTTAACGGTAAAGAAGGTTGTGTAGTACATGTTTCCAAAGGTCTTATTGTGTAAAAATTTTTTAGAGCATTTGAAGCATTGAGACAAAATGGCGTTTTAATGAAAGTTCAGCGTTTTGAAATGTGGTAAAAACATGTAGTAACAAAAAAGTGTTCAAAGTGTTGCTCTTATTCTGGTAAGGAAATAAAATGTTACCTTTATAGAAAAATAAAGGGGAGGAAGGGAATTTACTTTTGAGCCGCATTGTGTATGTGGGGGAAGGTTACCTAAGTTAGATCGTTGCCTAATTTAGACCACTAGGATAAACGAGGCCCTATAATGGTTCTGAGTCTTTTTGATAAGCAATTACTTTATATATGTAATATGTATAGAACATTGTATGGCTTACGTAACTACTATAATTGGTTGATGCAATTATCTTTTTCAAAAAGCACTCAGAACCATTATAGGGCCTCGGCTATCGTAGTGGTCCAAATTAAGCGATGGTTCAACTTAGACAACCTTCCCCTATATGTTTAGTGAGGACTCTCGCATCTTTCTATACAGATTTCGCATTACAGGTAAATACACTGTTTTACAGTTGATTTTATGAAAATCTAAAATTTTGTATGGTTAAAAACATTTTTTTTTAAGAAAAAATAAAGTAGCAAAGCGCAAAAATCTGCTAGACCGCACGTCCCAGATTTCTATTTATAAAATTTCAGTTTATTTTTATTTAAACGCAAACTAAAAGTTTAAAATCAAAATATTATGAAATTGAGTGCATTACACGGTAATGTGTTAATAAAATCTACAGGATGACCCAAAAAAAGATAATTCAATTCAAGGTGTACAAGACGATAGTTTATGTCATTAAGTAGCCGTACCGAATAATGTACCAAAATAACATGACAGAACAATGTGGGAATTGACAGGGTGTGCGAACTGTCACTTTGTACATTGTTCTGTCATTTTATGGTATTTTTTGTTTATAAAAAAAAATATGATAAAACAAAAACCTTTTCATTCAATTCACTAATCTTGCATGCTGTGATTAACTGTTATTAATATGAGTTATTATAATTCTTATTATAATGTTGCTATTCGATAGAATTTTCTGTGAATTTTTAGATTTAAAAATTACTGCAATGTTTTATGGTATACATAGATACAAGGTTTTATTGAGAGACCCTGCATAATTTATTGAAAAATATCTTAATCAAAGTAATTTAAACGTAATGATTCAAACGTTATTTTTAGCCACTCTCGCTTCTTGGAATAGTGATTTTTGAGCGACAAAGCGTCTAATAAACAATAATTACAAATTTGAAAGGTCAGAATGATAACAAGATTTCGCCACAATCGTCATGTAACTTTTTGAAAATTTCTACTTTAGTTAGGCAACCGAACTCACTAACAACAATTTTCCTTTGTCTGTAACAATATAATAATCGCCTCCATTATTCTCGAGAGTGCTGAAACGTAACGCAACCATACATATTACGTTTACATCTAATGTAACTTAATATTTTCGCATGTAAACATAAACAAAAAAAACCTTTATCTTGTATCAAACTGGTACTTAACTGATTAGCGATTCCGTGTAGAAAAAAATACACATTCAAAACGTTCTTTTTTAACCCTAAAAAGGATAAAGTACGCTCGAATGTGACCGTTTGACAACAGAATTGTCACGCGTGCTCTCCTGTCTGCGCGCTTTAATAAATATTAATAAAAAAAATTCATAATTATCGGCATCGCACGTGACGTGATTGGCCGACTAAAAGGCATTTCTAGCGGTTCAATATCTCCATATTAGAAAAACAAATTGACCGAAATGTAGGTTGTGACTGTGTAACTGGGTCTGGAAACGAACACCAAAACGCTATGATTGAAAATTGTCCCTTTTTAATACCATTTACTTGGAAAATTGCTTTGTAATTATTCAAATGAAATAAATACTATTTAAACATTACTAAATTGTTACTTTTGTTTACCTTTAAATGTTGAAAATTTCCTTTAAAAACGACACTTATCAGAAAAAATGTTTACTACGAACACTATAAGTTTTGTATATATTTTTTTTCTCTCGAGTACCACCACATGGTTCCCCGATTCCGAGGTCGAGGTGGCGCGGTTCCGACCTCTCGAAACCGTTTGTTTGTCTTTTCTTACCGTCCAAATCGCGGGCGGGCGGCCCAAAGGAACTCCCCACCCATATCCAACACACACATACACACACATGTTCGAAAAAACCCATCGATGTTTCTTCCTGGCTAATAATGTTGGTAAACATTTCTAAATCCTAGTACCTTTGAAATCATTCGATTTACAATTGAGATTCAGTTACCAATTCCAGTATAAATAAATAGTTTTTGCGTTAAAATAGCCTTATTGAATCTTCAACAATGGGCTTTAAGTAGGCGTTGAACTTGGAAAAGAAATTTGACGTTAACAGTTTGAGGTCATTGTAGTTCAGCTGTGAATTGACGTTCAGTTCTCAGTCAAACTGAGTAGTAACTAAGAAGATTTTTTACTAAAAAATAACTAAGGTATATTTAAAAAAAAAGTCAGTTCCCATTAAATTTAAATCGTAGGCTACTGATGAAATTAGCCAAAAAAAAAACAGAGAAAATTGAAATTCTATAATACAGAATATATTATATGCTTAGTTTTGAATATAAGGATACATTCTAAATCAAAGGTGATGAGTTATTTAATACAACTCATTCAGTTCGGCCCATTATTAGCTCAAGTATAGTTTCAAAAATTTAAAATCTATTGACCGATTTCAGGTATGAGAAAAGGGCCAACTTAATATTTTGAGGATAGTGCAAGAAAATTTGCATTTCGTATGNTAGTTTTTGAACTTTTTTGTAAAAAAACTGCAATTTGACAGATATAGACAGTCTTTTGTTTTTAGATGTATATGTCATTTCTCATCATTTTTGAAGCACAACCCGAAGACAAAGTCAAGATTTACCTAAATTCATAAGTAAAAAAATTTCCCATATGATGCGGACTTTATGTGTGACACTGTATATCACTAGTCCCGAAAAGATTAAAAACAATGCATTTGTACTACCTACATTTTTGAAAAGTTCCAATTGTGCCATAATCCTTAAGGTTTAGAATAAGTAATCCTTAATCAAACTTATATTCATTTTTCTCGAGAAATTTAAATCGGTGCTAATATATTCGGCGTTCCATTAAAAAAATATAATTTTAATATTTTACACTTATCTAGAACATCCTGTATAAATCGAAAATAATTTTAGAATGTACCCCTAATTGAATTTTGTACAACGTAAAAAAAAAAATTTGAAAATATTAAAAACTTTAGTCGTAATCTTTCATGCTGTATGTGGTGCCCACCCTATATATTGACGCCATATTCCTATTGAACTCATATATAGTTTATTTAGAGCTTATTTTTATTAGTTCTACGTAATATAGGGATAGGTGTAATTAGAAAAGAAATTACGAAATGATATAGAGATTAATAATTGATAAATCATATACATATAGTATACTATATATACCTACATATAGAGTTAATCTGTCATATAGTTACATTCAGAAAATTGATTTATACAATACTCTATGTAGTGAAAATGGCGTACGCATTATGTGTTTTAATTTTTTTCATTTCTCTTTTGCAATTTGCGTTAACAGAAAACTCGTTTAAAAATTTTCAGGTAATTCCAACCCATTTTATGGACTGTCCTTTACTGATATTACAATTCTTACTTTCCAATTAGGTTCAGTTTAGAAAAAAGTACGTAAACAACTCGGAGTTATTACTTCGTGAACAAATATTTGCTAAAAATCTGGAACAAATTGAGCAACATAATGCACGATTCCGTCAAGGTTTGGTCACATATGAAATGGGTGTGAACAAGTTTTCTGACCTTACTTCGGAGGAATTTCAAGCTTTTCTCCGAGCTAAAGAATCTCCGTTACCCGTTCAGGAGAAGTGGCTTGAATCCACAGAGTCTCCGCCGGATAGCATAGATTGGCGCGAGTTGGGTGCCGTTACGGAAGTAAAAGACCAAGGCATTTGTGGTGCATGTTGGGCTTTTAGTGCTGTAAGTCCAAACAATTCAAAAAGTTGGAGAATTACTCCCACATATGATCACAATAATTTTTTTAAATTTTATTATATTTTTATTGTTGTAGACGGGTACCTTAGAAGGGTTGTATCAACAGAAATATGGTGAGTTACTATCTTTCAGTGAACAACAACTCTTGGATTGTGACAGTAGCGCTGTGGGTTGCAACGGAGGTATTGTGCAATATGCTCTACAATATGTGGCAGAATCTGGACTAAAAATTGGAGAAGAATACCCTTATGTACAAGAGAAATTAACTTGTCAGAATACTACTAATCAAACAGTTAAAGTTTATACGAAAAACTACGTGGGTATTCCTTCTTACAATGAAACTGAATTGAAGAAAGCTGTGGGCTTGATTGGTGAGCTTTCAATCTTATGTTAATAGATTTTTAACTTTTATTTTAGGGCCAATTTCTGTAGCCTTTGACGCTAATCTTATACAACATTATACAGCTGGCATTTTCGATGGTACAAATTGCACAAATAATGTTAATCATGCAGTTTTGGCTGTGGGTTATGATATAGACAAAGAAAGTAACACTTCATATTGGTTGTTAAAAAATTCATGGGGCCTCGATTGGGGTGAAGAAGGATATTTTCGTATGACTTTCAGTGAGGATGGAAAAGGGTTATGTGGAATCGTTCGACAATCGTGCTACCCAGATGGAATCTTTAATTCAAAAGTGATTGATGACAGTGATGATAGTGATGACAGTGGTGGCAGTGTTACTACTTCTAAGCCTAATGCTGGAAACTTTATCAGTCTTAACAAATGGATAGCACTGATATTGGGAGTATTATTAAAATTTAATTTTTAAATAAAATTTGTTCGATCTTGAAGAATTCATTTAACTTGAAAAAAGTATAAATCAATATAACATTAATGAATAGTTTATTTCTAGATTTGTTCTTTTAATTTATTGTGAATTTTTGATAATAATTAACCAAAATTGTTTAGGTTTCTCATGTATGTTGTGTATGTTTAGATCTAATTAATTACTCATTATTACGATTGTTGTTAAGTATTGCGTTGTTAATTTCACAAAGTGACGCATCTCACTTTTTGTCATTTTTCAGGGTGAAGGTTTAAAGTTTTTCGTAATTTTTGACTTACAATAAAACTTAAAGATCATTGTATAAATTCTATTTATTTAGTTTTGTTTTATAGTTTGAGGACTTTATTTTGTAATTTCATGATATATTATGTGATATAATTTTTTTACCTTGAGTTCAAATCAAAACAATTAGATACGACCATTTGTGAGAATAAAATGTATCTAAATGTTGAGATATGTCTTTGTGTTTAGTGATAAAAATAAGAAAAAAATGAGGCAACCCCTTTGAAATTGACAATTTTTATTTGAAATACAAACAATACAAATGCAACTACACACATCAAAAAAAGTTTTGCACCACTAGCATTTTCTGTAAAAAATGAAATCCAAAATAAAACGGTGTTGAAGATCACAAATACAATTTTTTTTTAAATTTCAATAAATTCTGTTTTTTTTTCATTATATCACTTATACTTGAACTTATTTTTACTGTCCCTAATGTTATTTCCATTACCAACGATCTCTTCCTACAATTTAGTGGTGGTGCAAAACTTTTTTTGATCTGTGTAGAATACAAATACTATAACAAAAATGTATTTAATGTAGCAGTGAAGCGATAAAACTTTTTATGATCATAAAAACGGATGATTGGAGTTTCTCCCACACACATAGATTGTAAATCTGAATATTTTTTAACAGTTTAGCTTTCATTTGGGCTAGAGGTATGTTCTCTGAAGAATCCAATAATGATTCAACATCTGAAATAATATCCACAGGTACATAATCTGAATTATGTTCATCGCAAATATTAATGTCGCACTCCGTTAAGATCACTTTACCATTATACCATTTTTTTGTTTAAAAAATACATATCACAATGTTAGCTAAGTTGAGTTAAGTTAGTTTATGAGATTTATAAAGTTCACTATTATGAGATTTGTCACCAATGAGATTTTGTGAGGTGAAAAAGCTTTATATAGAGTAAAAGTTTTTGATCCTATCTCAAAATAGGGTTTTTTTGAGATACGTCACTTTGTGAAATTAACGACGATTTGTTTGTATTATATGTAGGTATGTATATTTTGTTTGTAATAAAATTGTTTTAATAAATTTGTGTCTTTTGTAACTTATTGTTAGCTTTCTTATTGACAATATAAACTAAGTTACTGCTGTTGTTCTGTATATACAGTTGTATGCAAAAAAAAGCGTACACCAACTAAAGAGAGAAGTTTGACATTCATATGTGATTTAAATGTGATTATCAAACTTTTCTCTCTAGTCTATGTACGCTTTTTTTGCATACAACTGTACATTAAATATTTTAATAAATCCTATACATATACATACAGTTCGCAAAATATCAAACTTCCTATTTTGTCTATTTCTGACAATCATCCGTCAATTTTTGCATTATTCTCTCAGTAAAATATTTCAATGCGCTTATAGAGACTAAAATACTAAATATAACAAATACTTACTGACAGACTCAATAATTTCGGCCAGCAGTATACCGTCACTGCAATCAGTCGCCAACGAATTAACTCGTTTCTTGCTCCTAGCTTTTTCCAGATAATGATTGGCCCAGTCGGTGTAAATCTGCAACAAAGAAGAATCCAATGAATACACGGCAATTTCTAAAGCGGAAATATCATATTGGGTGGAAAAATTCAAATAATTCACAGTACGAACTATTCAAACTATCCCTACTGTTCTACTTTAATGCAATAGAGTGGCCCTTTTCAAACTACTACTATATCAACACTTTCAGCTGTTCTTAAGCGATCAACATAGTTCCAATTTAACTGTACAATTTTTGTGATGGCATGTGTGAACGATAAACTATGAAAATCGCATAGTTTAGGCAGGTACTTATGCAGTTAACAGGCTTGTACTATTGGATCGTCTTTTGCGACACTAAATTTAGCCGTATGCTAAGTTTAACGTTCAATTTTTTCAATTCATCACTATACAAGATCCTTTTTGTTGTCACCTTCTATTCGATTAACTACACAAACGTTAATTCAGTCAACTACAGCCAACTGTACAAGTATGTAAGACGTTTTAGAATAGATTATTAGCAAGGATTTTTCTTCATCAAAAAATAATACTTTTGCCAAGTTTCGTATATGGTCCACATAGTGACCTTGAAACGGCCCATAACGATAAAACACACCTCATCGTATGCACAAAGTACTACTTACTTTTAAATCTACTCTCTTTATGCTTTCCATTAGTTGAACAGTGTTCCGTCGCAGAATTCACGATGGGGTATTTGTGGGGACATACATTATGAGAATTGTTTGATTCCAATTAAAGGCGTTTTCTTACTGTCCATGTATAGAGAGTTACGTTGGGCAGTAAGATACGTTCTTTCAAAACAATTAACTGTTTTTATATTCATCATTAATTTCACAAGTAGTTCTTGAAAATTGTTTAAAACAAAAAATAAGTAGTTTTACTTATTTTGAAAACAACATTTAAAATGTCCAATTTGTAATATGTTTGCATAATGAATAACATAACCTTAAACAATCACTAAAGTACTAAATATCTATGAAACATAGCCAAAAATGAAAATAGTTTGTTAGTTTTGTTTGAATTGCAAACAAATAATTTGAAAGGAACCTTATTGGACAGCTTTACGTCATTTTTGTTGACATTTACACAAGAGCGCCTCTAGTGGAAATTAATGGAAGTTTCACTTCTAACCAACCATTTTAGATTTTTTCGGTTTTTTTGGACTTTTTCTTAATAAATTTCATATAATCGAATGTAAACAGTGTAATTTTTAAAAGTCAGGAACAAGTCATCCCAAGCATCAAAAACCATATTTTAGAAGCTGTTTTAGGTGAGTAATCTACATTTCTTCTATTATCGTTTTCATGTTATACCATACGAGGCCTATAAATTTATAGAAGGACCTTAAAGAGCTCCGGGAGGGTGATTAGTTAACAAAGTTACCCGAATTTAACCCTTCCGCCTACGTTCTCGCAACATAAATTGTTCACCGGCCCGTAAGATTAATTGGCCCACTGTTGTTTCTCTTCCATTGCGACGATCCGATCGAAATTTCCTTTTGAAAATCGTTTTTCCTCGATTTTAAGCGCCAAAAACTTCTACGCTCGTCCAACAAATAGCGGCGTTGCCAAGCGAAAACACTTTTATTAAAGATAATTTTTTCTCCGTTCCTTCTGTTTTCTTCAACATTCAAAGGATCGAGAGGGAAGGTGTAAATAAAAGTGCCGCTCACGTATCACTCGGAGAAGAAGTAACGAGGACGATGGGGGTGAAAAACCACCAGCGACGACTTTCACTGTGAGCAGGAAAAACTTTTCTTGTTCGGTGTGAGAAAGTGAGAGAGAGAAAGAGAGAGGGACGAAGAAAATAAAAGGAAATTTTTCCGAACATCATTTACCCTCGCGTGTTCGACAACACCGCGTCTAATTTCATTTTTTTACCCCTACGTGGGCCTTTTTTTTGTCGCATTCAAATATCGCTTTACACAAGCCCCTGAGGCCGAATGCACCTGCTTTAAACGTAGCGATAATTGAAAGATGCACGGGCACGTATCTAATGACTGTCTAAATTTAACTTTCAACTGAATAAAAGCCAAATCAGAGTTCATTTACCGTCAATATAAATACATATTTTGAAATATGGCAACGCCGTTCAGTCATGAACACAATAAAATCTGCAAATGACAGTCAAGGTGTGCTGAGATACTTTGCGTTACCTAGGCAACGCGTTTTGATACAAACATACTGATGTGTGTATATCTACTTAATGGATTTGCTTTATACGGGATGGTTCATTATTTATAGGGTTCTGGGTTAGTAGAGGATGTAAAACGATACTCTTTTTCGTAACGAACTGAGGTAGGACAAAACTGTTGTAACTCTGTTGCTTATCCATGTCTTACATTTGTAATATTAAACCAAAGTAATCATAGAAAATAGGCCTTTCAAGATTAGTTTGAAATGACGCCAGTAGCCATGTTGCCAGTTGGGGATAATTTTCTTTTAATTTTATTACATATGAATTGTTGCCAAAACTGATGTCACTTTAATTTGAAAGAAAAAGCTTAAAACAAACTGAGAACAAACAGTGCCCATCAAATTTAGTACAGTGATATTTCTGGGTAAGCAATTGAGGATTGATTTAATAAAATATAAGTTTATTTGATTGGTTTATGACGGACTTAATAGTCCCCTTAATCGAATTTTCTTGCTATGTCCTTAAAAAGTCATCTTGAAGCGCCCATATGGGAGCGCATCTTTTGACGATTTGTGATTTATTATTAATTAAGTGGCCTTAAATAAACACTCTAAATGTTCATTATAAAGCAATCAAATGTCCAGCATTCTAGCTCGATCCCATTTCCCCTTATTAATAAATAAATCAAGCGGAAAATGCGCCTCATAAACACCACTCGTAGTCGGTTTTTATAAAACTTGAACCCCTTTTCCCGTTATATCAATATAAGTGTTTACGGAAAAGGGGTGCTTTCACCCCATTTCCCATACGGTTATAATTTGTAATTGTGCCCCTGTTTTCCCTACTAAATCGTCAATGTTGATGTTGCTCGTGCCAGTAATTAATTCTCAGTTTTTCTCTACACAACCAACAGTAGATAGTTGTAAATGAACCCCTAAAACAATACCTCTCACATCTTATACAAAATTATTCTTTGTTCAGATTTAAGCGCAATAAACCGCTATACGATTACGTAAACTTGTAAAATACTTATTACTCTACCACCCAGGCGTGGCTAATGAACTTCAATCAGTTTATTTATAACACCTTTATGGGATTTTCGGTCCGATTACAACATGGGAAGCCCCTTCCTCCTCCTGTTCGTGAAGTGGCACATTTCCTGGTTAGGGAACCAACTCAACTTTAAATTTGTGTATTTATATGGTTGCCTATGTTGTCAGCAGAAGTAAAACATATCGTAAAGATATACACATAAAGAATATCGATTAGGGTTGTTAATTAAGAGATTAACACGCTTCGCGCTTCTTATGCCTTATCCATAATTAATTAGTGTAAATTTTCGTAACTACAGCATTTATAAGAGTAAACAGACAGTGCGATGTTGCAACGTTTGTTATTTTATAGTTAAATTTTCTACAAATAGTAATCGTGAATGGTGGTCCATTTTTTATTGTAATTTGGAGAACCGAATAAAATGACAAATAGTCGGAGTTATATCAAAATACCAGTTTTCAAAAGACAAAATTACGTCTCTATGTTCCCCTTCTGTTTTTAATCCGTTCTAAAACGCTTAAATTTCCTAATTAACTTTCACAAGGCAGACGTCTAAACATGGTGCAGATAAAAATATCTTTTATCCACGCCCCGACACCCCAAAATAGCATGATAGCAGTTCCACCCTCTCTCGTCACGGAGCGTAGTAGTGAAATTCAAGAACTTTACCGATTTGCTGAAGAACCAAGTTTGTTGTGTACATACGGAAGGAAATCTGGGCAATTAATTGGTTGTGACCTATTAAATTATTTATGACGTCCTGGATCGATTTTTTTGAACCGTAAACATGTCAACAGCTGTCAACATGTAGGAAATTCCTTTTTAATAGAAGCTTTGAAATAAGTGATTGGACATCTGAATATGCCCGATACTAAAAATATCTGGAATGAACGAAAAGATGACATGTCTCGACTTGTGATGTATGCGAACTTTTTATTAAAAACAACAGTAAAACTTCCAGGAGAGTAAACTTTAGGACTTCAAAGGGAAATGGCGTGGACGTCAATTAACCATCCGAGAAGGCGCAGTGTTTATGACATATGCCACGAGGAAATTAGCTTTTCCACCGGGCTGAAGTGCTCTCCACAATAATAAATTATCGATTTGACAGGATTGAAAACGTCACTTTTCCTTGGCCCGTATTGTTATGCCCACACGTATTTGTCTCTCGACTACGTTATAGAGAAAAAAAATCACGCCTGGAAGCTAAAAATATTTTGACACGGAAATTTCAAACGTCAAATTGATGGATGACTTTTGTTCGATAATTGAAACTTTACTTGTCTCTAATGACGCTATAAAAAATTATTTGGCTTTGTATAGAGTTACGTGGTGATTGAACCTTTTGGTTTTTTGTTAAATATTAACATTTTACCATGACATCAAATGTTAAGATATATCAAGAAATTATATAGGGAAAGTTAAGGTCATCCATTGTGACTTCAATTTTCTTATAGAATTCATTCCTTTTGCAAATTTGGGGGAAGAATCCTAGGAGTGCCAACTGAAGAAAAAAGAAAAATTGATGTTTTGATGTTTAGTAATAGATTGTTTTATATGCACCCACTTGTAAAACTGTTACAAAACTGAACGTCTTCAGCGTAGAAAAGTTATTTAGATACATACGTACATATATCGTTTGAAAGATTTGATAAATGTAAAAAAAAATTACCTGGACGATGGATTTGGTTTGTTTGGTAATATCGTCCGTGGAACCCTGCACGCTTCTGGGGGCACGAATACAGCCTGGAAACATCTTATTTTCGTTGGAATTTGGGTTACGTAACAAGAAATTTGTGCTTTTTCTTTGACATTTTCTTTGTCAAGCCGTTTTTTTAATATAGTTTCATGATGAATCATTTGAATGTTTGCAGTGACTTATGAGTATTTAAAAGTGATCCTTTTTTTTTCGTTGAAATATAACTCGTTGCTTCGTCTCTTGCCAATGAAACGGAAATTTTTCTGGATAATAAAACGGCCCGGCTGAGAGAAAGTCGTAAAAGTTTTACAAGTGAGAAATGGACGGGCGTTTCTTCGTTTTCTCTGAAAGACCGACGCCAAAATTTCCTCAATACTAAAACGAACTTTTTAATAGCCGTAGTTATTATAATTGTAATTTTTTCAACTCCATTATTTCCTTTCACCCGGACATATCGTGTAAAAATTGTTAATCGCAACATTGAACACGCGATTTTTACATTATCACCCTTGAAAAAAAATTTTAGATAACGTTGTTTTCACGTCATTTAAGACGACTAATTTTCTAGAATTTCAACGAACACAATGTCCTTAATAATCACTATAATCAGGCACAGGTGTCAACACTGCACCGAAATAAAAACACAACACTACGCCACGTCTCGTCCCTGGTTCCGGAAAACCGTCATTTAGGCTGGTTTTAGAGCGTCGCGACGACGCGGAGCGAAAGACGTGCGGCGTCCCACTGAAATTGTGGCGCGTTTCCCGAAATCGCAACTGAAAATGCGGGAGCAGGAGCGGAAGAAGGACGCACGCGCCGCCACTGGCCTTTTTTTTAAATGACGATCATCGAGCAAGGATGGAAAGTATCCCAAAAAAAATGTATTACCGGCAATTTACTATGTTCTAGACGATTCGACAACATTGCGTGAAATCGAGATTGACAGCGAAAGAGTTTGAATTGTCAAGGTATTAGCGAATCTAACAATAAACACAGTGTTTGTAGCAAGTGTATAAAGTTGAATTGCAACATTGGTCGATTTTTCCATTTCAACCTGTATTTATTTGGGTTTGAAGAGAAACTTAGTAATTTTTATTTTTTTTTAAATATTTCACTCTAAAAATCTTCAAAGGCCACGTAAGGTGAATATGAGGAATGATGAGTTAAAATTTACAGTAAACTACAAAATTTTACATCATTAAAATTTATACCGCAAACCATTCATTACTAATACCGATATATTTACAATTCAAGTACCGTATTTACCTGATACAATACCAAGTCACTTGTTATTTCTATCGCTTCTATGACTTAAAAACTAACTAAAGATATGTTTATATTTAATATGACATCGAGAAATGATTCAGTCTGTAGGAATTAGGAAAAATGACTAATTATGGGTGTAAAATAACGAAACGAAACACATAAAGTAAAAGCTTGGTTTGTTCATTCCGCCAGGCTTCGACTTATTTTCCTCTTTACTGACACGATTTTCTACACGGCGCAAATAAATTTTAAAAGCTGATTTAAGCCCTAACTCGGGATATCCGACAGGCATTAAATTAATTAACATGGGGAGGAAGGAGGCGATAAAAAAACACCCGAGGAACGCGAGTAATGACGTGTTCGAAGTCAAATTTTCCTGTATAAAAGATACGATAATATAGAAAATATTCTCTTTAAAAAAGACAGTTTTCTTAAAACACCTAATATCTTCAATTTCAAGCTTTGTTCCCGTGGCTTCCCGTTCAGTTTCGTACGTTTATCAATTTTCTCTATCAGAATAGCCCATACTAAGGAAGAAACCACTATTTGTATTCACCGGATCTCATAAAATTACCATCTTCCCATTTGCCTTTGGATAAAGCGAGGAGATTTTACGACATTCGCCATATTTCCGTCTGGTTTCTACAGGGTATCCAGAAATGTTGTGCAAATATTTTAATGGGTGGCCATTCATGAAAAATTAATATGACAAGTTCCTATTACAAATTTTCGAAATTTGAATAATAAGGAAGACAAAGGGTGTTAAAGTTTAATTTTCTAAATAGATTGTTAATAGCTTTTATATTGGTTAAACGATTTATTTCAATGTTACAGTTATTACTATTATATTACAGTACTCTCGAAAGGTAAAGAATAAATTGAATAGAAATTTGAGGTTAGTTTAGTCAAAAAAACACTTGAATCCGTCAATTTTATTTATAAACTGCGCATTTTTTTGATCGGTTATTCAAGTTTATAGGGTGAATCAAGTAAGAGATATGACGCCGTTAATGTCTTTTCAATGGTAACCTCCAATTTTAATTATAGATTCTTAAAGTTTGATACATTTTACATATGATGACAGAAATTTCAATATAGCTTACATAAAGAAAATTTCCAAAAAAACGACCTTCAAGATTGAAAAATAAAATGTCTTAAAAATGAAAAATTGCACGGAAGTAACTAAATAAGGTGGTTAAATTGTGTACCACTAACTGCCTGACAATGTGTAAGACGAGAAATAAATTCCCTTTGAACATTTCCAATAACTTCTGGGGAGATACGTCGAACCTCTTCCTGAATTTATCTTTTAAATCATTCAAATTTAATACAGGTGTAGAGTTTTACACTCATTTTACTTTTTAAATATCCCCACGTAAAATAATCGAGGGAAGACAAATCTGGCGATTGAACAATTAATTCAAGTACATAGTCGTCTTCGTTTTTGCTAGAGATTTTTAAAAATTTCATTTAACAAGTACCATCGCATAGATGCCGCATAATGAGAAGGGGCTCCATCTTGTTGACAATATAAATTAGGACTTGAGGATCTAGATTCAAAGTTATAAATACAGGAATTAATTTTAATTGAAGAGAATATAAATATCTTTCACCATTTAACGTCAAAAAAGTAACGACAAAAAATTGATTGTCCACTATGACATACCAGATAGCAACTTTTTGAAGATGTTGGCTATAAGACTCCATTCTTCAATGGATATTTTAGGTATCTTAATAATGACAGTTTTATCTGTTGACACGTCCGTTTAAAGTAAAAGTGCCTTCATCAGAAAAAATTAGCCGCTTCACAAAATTGATTGTTGTTATGTAATTCTTGCTTTTGTTCGCAAAACTCATTTCACCGATCATAAACATTTTTCAAGAGTTCATGCACTGATTATCCATGGATGGTAAAAGAAACTTTACTAAACGTGAATACAACTTTACTAAGGTTAGAATACGAATTTTTTTGCGATATCAATATTACGTTAAACATTTTTAAATAATTAATTTTTGTCGGTTAGATTTAGATACATCCCGTACATTGTTAAATACTCAACATTTTGACTCACAAAAAATTGTGTTTTGGTTAATAAGCTGTATGTGTAATGAGTTGCATTGAATAGAATAATAATTTCTATCTCGATACGCAAAGAATGTCAACAAAATTAAGGCCCTTAAATTATTAAGCACTGAAATAAAAATTAAATGCTGTTCATACACAGTTAATATTAAACACTCTTTTTGGCTAAGTAAAGAATGGCCCTAAATATGGATGCACAAAAAATGTAAATTATTTTTTTGAACTCCTTTGTTGACATTTTCTCCAGTTGCTGGTATACAATTTAATCAATTTCTTTAGTAATTTCCGTGAAATTTTTCATATTGAAGACATTGAATTTGTAAAGCTTGATTTTTTTATACACGGTGGCCCCAAATTGAGGGCCAAAATGATACTGAAGATTACTTGCGTAAAAATTAGCCGATTTCTAAATTGGCCTTAGTGTAAAAGTTGATAATAAGGAGGGAGGTACAGGTTGTCAAAGTTGAAAAAATAAATGACATTTTCTTTAATATTTTCAGTTATTTGGACCTAATTTCACGAAATTTCGAATTCAAAGATTTTCCGGCATGTGAAATTCAAATTTAACAACGATTTAGTGCCATCTTCTAGAGGGCGCCACAAGCGGACATTAAAATACTTTTAAATCGCTACAACTTTTTTGTGTCACGGTGTATGTCACATTGGACTTGATAAATATTTTTTCCTACCTTCTATCTTATTGATGTTGTTAGAAGCAACGATTTCCGAGAAAAACGCATTTAAAGCTGATGATGCGTGCAAATTATTGCACTGAAACGAGAGCTATGGTTNAGCTATGGTTAGGTACTAAAAAAAATTTTTTTTAATTGCTTACTATTTTGCCCTAAAACTAAGAGTTTTTAAATTTTAGAGTGTTATTCCCTTGTTTTTGCGGATTACAACAAGTCAGAAGAATGATTCTGACCCTTCAAAACTTTGCATGTATCATCAGTTTCAGATGCGTTTTTATGGGAAACCGTTGCTTCTAGCGACTTAAAAAGATATACCTTTCTTAACTACAAAAAGAAGAAAAAAAAGATTTTTCGAGTCCAAAGTGACATATAATAACTACATCCTGGCACAAAAAAGTTGCGGCGATTTAAAAGTATTTTAATGTCCGCTTGTGGCGCCCTCTAGAAGATGGAACCAAATCGTTGTTAAATTTAAACTTCTCATCCCAAAAAACCTCCGAATACAAAATTTCGTGAAATTAGGTCGAAACGATTGAAAAATATTAAAAAAAGTATTATTTGTTTTTTTCAACTTTGACACTCTGTAACTCTGTTATTATCAACTTTTAGACTAAAGCAAGTTTAGTGAAACCGGCTTATTTTTACGCAAACAATCGTCAGTATCATTTTGGCTACGCAATTTGAAGACATCCTGTATAAGCTATATTGAATTTTTCTTTTTAACTTATTTTGTTGTATCTAGAAATTATTCAACTTTAAGAATCCTGAATTAAGAGTGGCGATACCATTAAGAAAATATTGAATACGTCATATCTCTTTCCTCACTCACCCTATAGACTTACATAGTAGATAAAAAATGCGGAGTTTATAAACAAACTTGACTAGTCCCAGTGTTTTCTTTTGTTTATCCTATCATCAAGTCTTTATCGAATTTATTTCTTACTTTTCGAAAACACTGTAATAACTGTATGAAAATTATACTAAATCGGACGGATTATAGAAAAATTAGTAAAAAAATTAATTTAAAAAAGTAAACGAACACCTTTTATTTCCGTTATTATTGAGCTTTCAGAAATTTCCTATACGTAGAAATTTGCTTTACTTATTTTTTGTAGATCCGTCGTTAAAACATTTGCGCATCATTTTCGGACACTCTATATGTATAATATACATACATATACATTGTATATGTATGTTCCTGTGTAGTTGTATCAATGAGATAAGAAATGTTTTGGATTTGGTAAAAACATAGTTTTTGTCCGCGAAAATTCCATTAAACCAGAAAATATTTCGTTAGTGACCCTTAGAAATAGGAAGCTGAGTCACTTTCGGGGGATAGACGAACGAGAATCTCAGGTAATGTGACTTTCGATTTTCCTTTTGATCAGTTATTGAGGTTGAAGAATTAGAGTTTTTTCTCTAAAATAGGAAAATTCATTGAATTCAATTCAATTTTGAGGTAAATCAATGGTTTTACAATGGCAACCGTTAACCAAATGGGAAGAAAACATTGAAGAATTTAAAGCTTATTGTGCATAAAAATATCTAAAGGGAGCTTAGTATTGCAAAAGTATCGTTTGTTCTGAGAGAGCTATACATATTCCTAAATCCCAGCCCACACACTAAATTGTTTTTGGGATTTTAACCAACAAACGCAACATAAGCCGCAAAACTAATGTAATTCTATATAATATACAAAATATTATTCATTTGACTTTACTTCATGTGAATTTTTATGTTTGTCCAATAACCAATAACAGTTCTAATTCTGAGAAAACCCTTCAGGAATGGCTTGTTCATTCTAAATATGGAACCTTATTGAATTTTGAAGATTGATCAAAGATTCGGTCATTTCGTGGAAACAAATGCAGGTCGGCAGAGTGGATTCCTGTCAGGGGTGCCATCCCGGGAAAGGAAAAAAGGGCGTTCAATATGATGGAACACGTGTAATCCTATTGTGAAAATCTCTGTTATAATCGAAATTTCCAGAAAGAGCGACAGCAAAGGAAAATATAAAATTCTTGTGAAACATTTGTTTTTCTTTGAGATTTACTTAGGGACAATTGAAGGAGGCCCGAATTTTTACCTACTGCCAAATTTCGCCCTACCGTTTTTCCATTTTACGTAATTACTTTTGCAAATTGAGTTCATAACCAAGAAGCGTACTCGAGACGCAATTTAAGGGCCGCAAGGGCGTTCTAGTGAAGGACGTCTCTCGAAAACTGGCGTTTACAACAGTAAGGAATTTAATTGCCCTTATTTGCAGACGAAAATTTCGAACGACTGGTGGAAAACCCTTTCTTTTTCCAAGGCACATTAATAAACATAGAATAACCTTTGTCACCCTTTAAAATGAACGTAGGAGATGATAGATAACACTACAGGGTGAAAAAAGAAAATAATTAATGGGAAAATGCCGAAGAGGTCATTTGCATGCGTGTACAGGGTGTACGTGTGTGAATTGAAACTTGTTAATGGAGCTGCCAGTTAATTGGACTAAAATGCGCTTCCGTTCTCCCTGAGGTTCATTTGTTATCGGCATAATAGCCGAGTGTGAGTGTATTTTCGAAATTAATTATTGAAGCACGTAAATTGGTTCGTTATTTGAGCTGTGTTTTTTCCCTGTGTTTGTACATCGACGAAAATTACTCAATGTTTACCTCGTTTTTCTCTTTAATGCAATTCCTGCAACACGATTCGTTTCCAATGGTTGAGGAAGGACTGGTCGCACTTTTTGGAACAAATACCCCGTACACAGACCCAGGAGACAAGGGTGAATTTATTCCAGAATCAGAATCAGACACTTTATTACTCGCCCTAAGTTCAACGGTGTTTAACATAAAACTCTCTTTCTCACTTTTTTCCTTTCGATTTTTTTGTTCTTTTTCCAAATAGAAAAAACCATTGTCGCCATGTGGAAACTCGCTCGAAGTCGGACGTCTTTTAACCGTACCGGTTTTCGCGCTATCCGAATCCCAATCGAGACTACCCGACCTACTTTTCGCGTTCAGTGACTTGGGAATTTTTGAAGAATTATGGTCATGTTGTGTCGCCATTTATTAACCCTCCATTTTTTTTGTTTTTTAAATTATTCGCGTCAATTCCAAGAGCACTTGATCCGATTAAGCAGCCAATAGACACTGAAAGGGCACAAGTGCACATCGCACCGCCACATGAAACGACGACGGTCAGGACCTTCGGCAGATTTCCCTTTTGATGATGAATTTTTCCAACCCCCTCCATCATTGGGGAAACTCTATCGAAACGATTCGATTGAGGAAAGATATTTGGAGACAATGAATAATACCGCAGTGACGAATGATTCTTTTGCGATATTCGTTTCGAAATCTAGAATATGGGCTCGTTGGCCGGGGAAAAGATGCTCAAAGAGGGGTTTTTGGCGGGAGGGTGTTGAAACAAATGAAACAATCTCACGCACGATATTACCTTAATCAAACAAGCCATGGATGGGGACATTGGAATTGCTGCACTCTTATGATGGTAGGGGTCTTTATGGGGGAGTGTTAAAGAAAATATACTGTGCGATTCTCTATCAAAAATTGTTATCGATATTTTGAAAAAAAAACAATACTCTTATCGATATTTTAATCCACTTAGACAATTGAAATGGCCGATTGTTTGTTTTATTAAAATCCTAGACAATGTAAGTGTTTTATATAGTTATTATTATGGTGTTATAATAATTGTGTGATATAATTGTGAATGGTTTCATATTGAGTACTTTTACGATCACTTGTTCAAGTTTCTTAAGATTTTTAGGATCCAGGTATATGGCGCCAAATTAATTGTTTAATACATTGGATAAGGTTCATGTCTGGACTTAATGGTGGTCAGTCCTTGTTAGTACTTCTCTAGTAATGTGAGGCCGAACATTCGACACAAATGAATTTTAATTTTTTCATCTTCTCTTAAGTTGCTTGAATGATTCTCATATTCTATTTGAAAGGCGCTGGAAAATATTTTCGTTTCAATTTATTTTGACAATTTTAAGAGCTTTAAACTTTTCAGTTTTCTGAAACTTAATTTTATTGAATAAACCTAAGTAATAATTGAAGTCGTTCATTTTAACCCTACAGTCGAAATTCCTCAGATTATCCATTTTCCATTTCATACTATCTTATTTTTTATGGGCTTTTAAAAGCGAAAGCGTCACCCAAATTTTTAATAGACAATTTTGATGGTTTTATACATTCACAAAAGCGAGACGTGTGCAATCGAGCATTTTTCTTAAGGACTGTAAATGTATTTTAAATCAAATGATTATAAATATCTCTTTCGAATAACCGATGAATTTTTCATTAAAAAAATCGTCGAAATAAGATCGGGTACTTTTTGATTACTCCCTGTAGTTTCGGAAAGTTCGACCCCCTCAATTCGAGTGAGTCATCGTCAAAACTACGTTTATTCAATGGGGAATTCCTGTATTTGATCGGCGAAATTCCGGCATCCTAGTTAACGGAGACTCGGTCAAAGAAAAAAGAAACCAGAAGTTCGTAAATAAGAATTCCCCATTTTTAATTTTTCAATAAAATTAGAGAACAAATGTTCCAAAGATGTATGCATACGTTGCAGGATTACTGTGGATTGATCATTTGAAATTCCAATTAAAATTCTACCCTTTTCTCCATTAAAATATCGAAATAAAGGCTATAAAAACCGACAGAGGGAAATAGAACGATGATCATTATTACCATAAAAGGGCAACCCTCCTGATATTTAGCCACAAATCATTTGTTTCTCTTTTAATATAGGGCCTCTTTTTTTTTCGATGGGGCTCTGCTAGGCATGTAAGAAAAATATTTTGAAACTTTACAGGTTATAGGGGTGGGGGGCAGTTTTGAGAGTTCTTCCCGCTGTGCACAAGGAAGAGCAAAAAATACCAGTATTTTCAAAGAAAAGCACGTTTAAAAGCAAGGTGTTTCCGAAACACGGAGGCTTATCTGGTGAAATACGGTTTCTGGGGTGGTTTTCCGCGAGGGTAGTTTTACCGGGCTTGAGGCGAAAAGTGAACGTTGATTTTAATAAAGTTCATAGATTTAGAGGCAATATTTTTCATATAAAAGTAGACGACTTTTATGTTAATATCACTTGAGATAAGGGGATTTTTCTAGACTATTTTCAAAAATTTTGTAACTCGTTTTTATTGTGGTGATTAAAGAAAAACCTGTTGTAAAAACTCGTTGTCATTTAAGTGCCCTTGGAGAGGTGAAATTGCGTTTGAATGTCCTGGAGCAGCAGTAGAGACGACTGAATGGTCTTGATCTAAATTAAAATGCCTCGACAAACGTTTTTTGTTACAAAAACCAACAGTGCCAGGCCCAAAAGAAACATTAATGTTTCACTTGGAATTAATGCAGGAAAGTTTCACTTTGGAAACTCCGATAAAATACCATCCCGTACGTTTGTCGTCGCGCGGTCTGCTTTTTTCCTCGGTCATTGGAATCCAGAACACGTGCCAGTGGTACGCGCACGCGCTCATCGTACTTTAGCCTAATAGCAAATCCATAAATCGGAAATCCAGCAGGAATAAACCATTAAATAAGCCTCACTGCTTAATAAACGAACAATTATTGTTTTCAACGATAAAAAAGACGCCTTGAATGACCCATTATAACCTTTTAGACCATTAAAATTCCATGAATTATGACGTAATCTTTAAAAGGCTTTAAAAACTCTTAAAATTCCTGCATTTTCAAGTTAATCCGACGAAAAAATAACGGTGAGTGAAAAAAGTACAAAAATCGGCTTTTGTTCTCGAAATAGACTCTTTAAAGAACAGATGATGATAATTCGATACCGTACAGTGCATTAAAGCCCTCCAAATATCGTTTCCTGTTTACCAGGTGCCTGTTATTTTTTCCGACTCCCGTATTCCTAGTCGTACGTCATTGGTCAATTCATTAAATAGTTTAATTCTAATCTTTTTTACTTCATTCAAAATGATAAGTGTTCAAATGCCTAGTCTTCAAGTACATTCGCAGACTTATCTATAAATTCTCGTCAGCAAATTCTTAATAATATTTATAAAAACAGTCGCCATGAAGAAGCTCGTTCTGCTGATAGTCGCGCCTTTGATATTTTGCTGGACCATCGTATCAGTAAATAGCGAATGCAATTTACCTACGAATTTAATCAAAGAAATCCAATCGTACGAAGAGATCGCCACAAATATAATTAATAGTCTCACGACTGGAAAATACAAGGTATGATTGACTTTGACAAAATTTTACTTTACAAAAAAATAACAATAGGGTGGAACCTACAACGAGTTGGCTAAGTTCGTGGACACCTTTGGAGCAAGAGTATCTGGAACAGAAAATCTGGAAAATGCCATAGATTACGCTTTAGCTCTTATGAAGCAGTATGGTTTGGAAAATGTCCATGGAGAAGAGGCCCTCGTTCCACACTGGGTGAGAAATGAGGAAAGAGGTGAAATTTTAGAACCCCGCAAAGCTAACTTGCCCGTCCTGGGTTTGGGTAGTTCTGTCGGTACTCTCGCAAATGGTATATAACGAGTAACATTGTTATAACTGCTTGCAACTTAATTTTTTTATAGGAATTGAAGCTGAAGTGGTGGTAGTAAAAACATTCGACCAATTAAAAGGATTAAATACCACGATTAAAGGAAAAATTGTAGTTTTTAATGAAGACTGGATTACTTACGGCACGTCAGTGGCGTATAGAAGTCACGGTGAGCTTCGTGTTTTTTATTGTTTCTAAAAGATAAATGGCTTTCTGTTGTAAGGCGCATCTGAGGCTGCCAGGTTTGGCGCTGAAGCCGTTTTGATTCGATCAGTAACTCCGTTTTCGATGTCTACTTTGCATACGGGGTGGCAAGATTATGAGGAGGGTGTGGTTAAAATTCCAACCGCCTGTATTAGCAAGGAAGATGCGCAACTGTTTCAAAGATACCAGGTATATTTAAATTATCCTTCAAATTATACCGTTTAAGTTTTGTGCTTTTTAGGATCGTGGACAAAAAATCGTAGTGCGGTTGCATTTGAACTACACGAGATTTGAGGATTCAAAATCACGCAATTCCGTTGGCGAAATTCAAGGTAAAAGATTAGATAGAAAAACCTATTTTCATTAGATGGTGTAAACGTTCTACCCAAGAATTTTTTTTTATAAAATATTTTACCATAATCTTGCAACATTGCATTTCTAAATTGCCTTGATCTGAGAGAAAGATCATCAATAGCTTCATTTATCATGACTTTTATCCGTAGGTTCAACTTATCCTGACAAAGTGGTTCTAGTTAGTGGTCATATTGACAGTTGGGATGTAGGTGTGGGAGCAATGGACGATGGAGGTGGAGCTTTCATCAGTTGGTACGCCTTGGCTGTACTTCACGGATTAGGTTTAAGACCTCGCAGAACTTTAAGGTAAATTATCACAGTTATAGATTATTTTTACTAATATATGTATATGCTTTAGGGCAGTGTTATGGACAGCAGAAGAACCGGGATTGGTCGGTTGGGCGGCATACAATGCTTCCCACTACAACGAATTGGACAATTTCACTTTTGTGATGGAATCAGATGAAGGTACTTTTTCCCCTTTGGGTATAAATTACGCAGCTGGAGTGGAAGGTGGTTGTATAATTCAAGAAATTGTCAAGTGAGCAATGCTAAGGTTCCGCATATTTCTATTAATTTTGACCTCCTTGTTTAGATTATTGGCACCTATAAACGCTACCCAAGCTGTGCCCAGTACAAATGGAGTGGGTTCCGATATTTCAGCTTGGACAAGTAGTTTATTGCCCGGAGCAAGCTTACTGAATGAGAATCAGAGGTAAATTAGATGATTTGTGCCCTTACAACTTATTTCGAGTAATTTCTAAAGGTATTTCTGGTTTCACCATTCGGCCGCCGATACCATGGACGTTTTAGATCCAGACAATTTGGATAAATCCACTGCCGTTTGGGCCGTGGTTTCTTACATTATAGCAGACTTGACAGATGATTTCCCAAGAAATAGAGATCAACCACGAGTCAAAGTAGTTAACTGAAATTATATTACAATTATTATCAACATTATACAAAAAATGAATAAAATAATATTATTATTACCCTCTTAACATCTTTGTGTTCAAGGAGACAAAGGTAAGAGATTAAGAGGCTTATAATTTTTAACAAATAAACGCTGTACAAATAGTATGATCAAGTGTGCCAGTTAGTTACATATAAATTCTAATCAATTTGTAGTAACAAAATAGTATTCATTTGTTTGTTATCTCGGAAATGTCAAGGAAACGAACTTGAGCTCATAAAACGAATTGTAGGCCAAGGATTTTCTGATAATGATTTAATTAAGGAAGTAGTAATGGGCGAAAATACTGTCTACAATAAAGGGCGCTCAAATTTATGGGTCGGTCCTGAATCTGCAACGATCGATCACAATATCTGAAAAAGAAAACATATGACTAAATGAATGTATGAATACCCAAAGTTTACCTGTAATAGGCTAACGTGTATTCCTTGTCAAACGCATTAATATCTATTTGACTTCGTCCCAAGGCCTTGCAAGCTAAAAACAAGATGTCTCTGTATATAGAAATAGGCACTGCCTTAGCATTTTGTTCGCGTTCCTCGGACAAGTATTTGATTGGCTCTTCTAGAACGTTTACCCTAATAAAATTGATTATTTGTTGCATAAACCTTAAAACAAAAAGGTTTAAATCATCAGCGTGTACTAATAAAGATTTCTTGAAAAACAACTCACGATTTCGTAATTCGACTTCTATCAGTTGAAATAATATGATTTGTGTCTCTTAATCGCCATAAAACGTACATAGGGGGACCGTCCGAATGGAATTTCGGTTCGTCCCAAAGGCATTTAACCCGTACACGAGCGGCTAGGCGTTCTACAAAAAAAACAATGCCTTAACAACTTCAGTAGTTCGAATGCAACGATTTTTTATTATAAATAAATGAAATAATCTTACGGGAATTTTCCTTTAAGCTCACTATGAAAATGTTAAATTTATATATAACCATCTAATAAATAGGATAAAATTAAATTTACCTAACACGGCTAACTCTTGCGTTAAGGGATCAGTCCCTTCTTCTACAAGTCGCATACTGTTATTCCCGTTGGTTTCATCCTCTAATGAGTTTTTCTTACTGACTGCCTTGCTATTATCTCGAGTATCCACACGAAGTTTGCAGTACAAATTAGGCAAATGCGTAGTTACGTTAATACGTTCAAACGTCCAAATAAGGTTCCAGTAAATTATAGGGTGTTCTTCAATGAATTTCGAACTCGATATGCTAAAAGGTTTTACTTTAGTAAATTCGATATTTTTCCACTCAGATGTACCTCAAGTCTCCTTCCTGGAATAGAACATTTTCTAATTCCTTTCTCAATACCAAGGGGTTTAAATAAGGGACGCTAAAAGGATCGGAATTATTCGAATCGCTTCCACTAACAATCACTGTGAGTAATGGGACCGTAGGTTTGTTGCATGCGTTGCATAAAGTGTTCAAATTGGAATCTTCCGCAAACCAATTCGCCATAATTTCCTCGTCATATAACAGACTGAAAAAATATGTTTGTTTAATGTAAAACAAAATTCCACAAATCTTACTGTCCACAATTGTGACATTGCGAGCAAGTGGTGAGATTAATATCCAATTCGCTTTCACCTTTCGACTCTTCCTGATGCGAATATATATTCTCCGGAAGAGGTTCTTCATAATCTTTCAGGTTACCACAGGAACCACGATAATTACCTAATTCGGCGGAAATCTAAAAAAAGTAAAAATTACCTTGCATCGTCTATTTGAAATTCGTCAGTCAGACTTACTTTTCTCGTTCTTTCACCGCCATCTTCACTTCCCTGTGCGCTATCACCATCCAACTCGTTTAGAGCATCTCCTGAAGCCATTAACTTTTCATTATTCAACGCGACTTTGACTGGAGTCGAGTTGGCAGAAGTGGAAATTGCCTCTTTGATCTCCTCCATTTTCTTTACCATTGAATTCGCGGCTGACTTGATTGTACTCAAGGAACCTTGAATCAATTCGTTCGACTTTCTTCCGGTTAAACTTGAAGGGCTAAAATATGAGGTTTCATTTGTTAAGACGACTGTTGTTCTTGTCCTTGTACATATGATGTTGTGCATTCGACAGTCCAAAAACGCTTACCTAAAATTAGTAATGGCGCTTTCGATAAATTGCTGAGGCACTTTAAGATTCGCCCTACGTAAGGATAATCTTTGCGTGGTGTAACGGCTATAAAAAATAAAAAAAATCGAGCAAAATCTAATGGCATGCAAAAGTGTTGCTGTTTGAAACGGAAAATTAAAAGGTGAAGCCACACATTTTAAGCCTTAAAAAGATTCCAACTCAGCCATAACTATTCATACCTAAAGCTCATTTTAAAAGTGGTACCCAGATTGGCCAAGCTGGAAGCCACAGTTGAGGCCGGTACAGTTTCCGAACGATGCAATTTATTTTGTGATGGAGGACTACCTGTAATATGTAACAACCTTTCTATTTAAAATCGTCCATTTAGATAGAACTGTTAATATTGCTCTTACCTTCAAAAGTTGCAGATCTTTGAACGGAATTTCGGAATAAAACTGGCTCATCTGTAAGGACGGGACGGATTTCACTGTGCGTCTGGACAGAATCCGTTTCTTTGGACTGATTTTCCGTCATTGATTTTACGATGGCATGTTGAAGGGCACCTAGGGGATCATTCTCGGTTATTAATTCTCTGGGAGACATTCTAAAATGTAAAAAAAAGAAAGCATCATGAAATATTTTGTCTCTTATTTGGAGTATAAGAAACTGTTGGTAAAGGGCGGAACTGTAAGTTTGCATAGAGAATAACCTTCAATATGTTATTAACAAAATTACAAAAAAAGTGAAGCCAAGATCTATTGGACATTTATACAATTCCACCAGGCGATCCGACTTTAACAATTCTTATAAAAGTGAAGAGGTTCCTTCAGGCTGTATATAACTTAGGAAAAATACAGGAGAAATGCATGTTTTTTGACCAGGTTCCATAAACGTATTCCAATTAACGTATAATGACAATATTACTAATAATACGCTTACTTCGTAGGTGAAACATTATCGTTTTCTTCGTAGGCAGGTTTCTCTTGTTCAAATAATGTTTTTGAGCAAGGGTTTTTTTAGTAGTGTTCTGTAATTTGTCAATCAAATTAGCATCACCGGCACTTTCGGACCTGGATAATATTCGACATTCGGACGGACTATTTTTATTGTATAGGGGCGGATCAAGTTTTTCCTCTTCAGTTTCAACTGATGGGAGCGTTGTTGTTCCATCCACTTCATTGCCATCTTCAACCAATTCTTTAAAAAAAAACCATCCAATAAAACATCTACATATTTAGAAAACTCTTGTCGTTTACCTTTACCTTTTACTGCTCCTTTCACGATAATACTATTGGCAACTCTTCTAAATTTATCCAGTAAACTGGCATCAGTTGAAACGAACTCGTGAGAATCCAAAGAACTTCTTGAGGCACTTCTATCGTGTCGATCGAGTAGACTCGTATCTAAATCGTGAAATTAAATTTAGCCATTACACTGAAAAAGGCAAATGTACCTCCTTCCGTGGAAGTGCTCAAACAATTTCTTTGAACCCGCCTCTTAGCGGCAAATTTGAATCTGGCCGCTCCCAGAACTACGTTCCGTAATTTGTTCCATAACAGTTGACTGGAGCTCGCGTGGGCCGGCCATTGAGCTTCCAGAACGCATCTGTTGTACAACCTATATATTTTTAATATGACACTATTAAAATATCTTAAGAAATCCTCAATTTTTACCCGTAGGTTAAAGCATTCGGTTGAATGCCATATTTTTTCATTAAAACGAGCAATTTCACAGCCAAAAGAGGTTTATTGTGTTCGCCACACAACTGCATCATAAGTCTATAACAGACTTCGTCACATGCAAGCCTTAAATGTGTGGCTCTAAAAAAATATGATCTTAATATGAAAGTTTTTGTGGTAAAATTCGAAAAAGTACCTCACTAACAGTTCATAAGCCTGTTGTAAAATCACGGTTTCTTTGCCGACGTTTAAACTGAGCATGCCTGGCAACGTCATAAAATATAAAGTATGGCAGGTGCCGCATAAACATCTCGCCCAAGTGTCAGGCAATCGCTGACATTTCCTTAAATCCCAAAAATCTATTAATAAACGGAGACTGCGGCAATATAAGTACTTAAATGCTACAAACAGCATTAAATTAAAACTCCCGAGCTGAGAGTTGGATAAAGATTAAAATAATAAAGGACTCATCGTTACAACAAAGCTGTTATCAATACATTTTGAAATTTCTTTGTTAATAATCTTGTACCTGGCTAATTTTTGAGCGCTTTTGATTTCGTGCTTTGTTCTACGAGCCATGGGTGACCCGGGGATGCCACCAGATTGATACAAAGGCAACAGGCTCTTCCTTTTCCCATTTAGAAACAACAAAGGGTTCAAGGTGAAGTGAGAATAACTGTAAGAGTCTCCTAAAAAAAGGTGTTTTTAAGTAAATATTATGTTATTTTAACCTTTCAACCTTCTCTAATTGGTTCAGGGGGTAGTACAAATACGGTCCTGTCATTTTTATTAGCAGATTCGAATTCTAACAATCTCGGATCGTAATCGTCATTTTGCATCCGTTCAATGCAATCATCAAAAAACGTCAAACCTTGATCGCCTTGATCCATGACGAAACTTCTCTCCTCAATAAACCTACAATAACCATTATTTTAAGGAAAAATAACATTCTCCACAAACTATCGATGCCGAGTTTACCTGATAAACATTTGAGTTTTCATAAGTAAACTGAAAAATTTCGCATTGGTCTTATCGCGGCTTTTCAAAAAATCATTGAGCTGAAATAATGCTTGAGGATCTGTAGTACCCACCGTGGGTGCTTTGGTGATGGGTTTCAAATATGAACGGTACCCTCGAAGAATGTGTACCATGAATTTTAAGAAGGCTTCTTGAATCTCCAATTCATCCGCTTGCTACAACAAGAAAATTGATTTCAAATTTACTAAAAGGAGAAAATATCCGTACCCATTTCTTGCGTCTTTTAAATTCAGCTTCAATTTTATCCCCAATCTCTGAATTAAGAGGTTTGTACGTAATGTTTCTGTGTTGGTAGTAGAGATAATCTAAAGCAGTCTTCAGACATTTGGCGGCACGTTTTGGCAACAATTTCGTATTTAAATTTTGCCTTTGAGTCTCTGCCACCTGAGAAATTTTGTCATTTTTTATAACTTCATTTAGAAATGTAATGAACTTTCTTTACGGTTATAATATTTGTGTCTAAATCTATGCAACTGACATCCGGGGGAGGATCATAGAGGTCGAAGAATCGAGAGTCCACTCCTATTAAAAATGGCAAAGGAGCGTGCAAAACCTCCACCAAACCTAGAAATGTATAAATTTCAGTTTTTGCTTGTCAACTCATCTGGACAAGGTGCAGTTTGATAATTGAATAGAAATAAAAGACATTGTGTGTACAACCTTACCTAATGGACATAAAGGTATGTATGGGCATTGCCATTTGAATGGAAAAAGCAATGAACTAACAGCTTCAGCTACAGACGTCAACACGTCAGGTCGTAAAGAATGAACCAGAATTTTTTGTTCGGTTAATGCGAGCAAAAGAACCTGTAAATTGCCAATTAATCTCAGATTGATTATCCTTTTTTCTTTTTATTCTACCTGAAGGCAATTTTCCGACCCCAAGTTAAGAAGCAATTGTTTGAAACTTGCTGCATTTCTGGGCAACGGCAAGTCCTCCGGTTGAGTGAAAATAACCCGTAAATCTTGATTTTCCGCATTCAGCTGTAATAACGTTCTCGGTGATGGAAATGGGACTTCGTCCAACAATTGAATAATGTATCGTTCCACTGGAATTGACGTGGCGCTCCCGCAACTGGCCAATTGCTTTAATAAAACATCAAATAATTGGGATAATTTGAAAGTTCAAGTTTACTCACAAATAAATAAGAAAGCCACGCATGAAAATCGTCATAAAACGGCCAATGGCTCAGAACACATATGCTCTTATTCGCATGCAACACAAATTTATCATCATCTTTTTCCTCGTCATAACCTGTAAACAATCCATATAGCTCCAAATCAAAATTTCCTTCTAAGTATTCGATTACTCAACCTAAAAGTTCCTTTTGCTCATCAGTAACATTTTCCACAGGAAACTTCTCGTAAAAAGTTAAAGCGGACCCGTAAACTTTGTGTTTCGCATCTGAAACAGTCAAAACAAAGGTACTAAACACTGGCCTGGACATGCTAGCCTGTTTAGGCCACAGTTCTAATGTAGCCCCCATTGGAAGGCAAAAAAGAGGCACTGAACTTGGAAATGGGAACTCCTGTAGGTCATTTAAAGGATATCTAAAAAAACATTACTGTTAAGAGATGAATGAAATCCAAACGATGGACTTAACCTAGTTAAAACGTCAGGTTTGTATGTTAAAAGTTTAGCTCGATTCATTGACTTTTTATAGCAAAGAAATACATCTGATCCAACAATGCCTTTGTTGAGATTTTTCTGTAGACAGCAAAATGCATGGGGTGGAGATTCTCCTTTGCTAGCAATTACAATGCAAATATCGGTGACCACCAAGGCATTAGCTGGCATCATTGGTTGGCCTGAAGAAGTACGTTTCAAAGACCTTAAATAACCGATATTCCGTATTTAAGTACCTCGTCTAAAAGTTATGAACGTAAGAGAAGTGGAGTTGTTTACATTTGCTACATTGCCTCCTACACTCTTGTCTACCACTTCAGCATCCTCCATTAATTTTTCTTTACCATCATACATTACCCCTGGAATAGTGAAATTTTACATAAAGTAACATCTATAACCAATGTTTTACCGATATCCACTAAAGGGGGCTTGTCCCTACCCCTTTTTATGCACAAAAAACATTCGGCAGTCCGTAAACTGCCATGATTTAAATCGGCACTCAATCCAGTAGGAGTTTTGCTGATTTTTTCCCATCCTTCTGGTACTTTTTCATCCAAACTGGGAAATATTACGCTTATGTCCGTAATGGGTGCCTGGCTGTGGCTCGCTTTTAAATTGCCACCTTCCGATAAAGTAGTATCGTCAAAAGGTTCTGGATCTTCAGGCAGGCCAGCCACAACAAAATAATCAGCTATTCTTCGGTCGTCCATTTCTTAACAATAAACTAAATTAAGGCACATCTTTACACTCTCTTTGGGGAAATTCTAATTAAACGGTGTCGAAATCCAGTCTTAATAATTGGTTTTTTCATTTTCATGACTCATGGTTCAATCAATTGGAACATTTATGGGTTTGTTTGTGGTGTTCCACCACTGATGGTAAACTGACTTGCACTTGAAAAGAAAAAAGGTTATTTAATTAAGGTACGTATCAGTGTAGGTTCTAAACCATAAATGATATTCAGGAGTCTTATTTTGCAATTATTTTTTGTGTATGTGTACAAAGTGCAGGTTAGAGATTGACATCTTGTCTAATCGTTTCAAAGGAACTCACCAGGTAGATCAGGTGTCTTATTAACATCAATCACGGATCACCTGATCTGCTCGGTCACTTTCATTATCTAATTTGACGCGTGTCAAACGTCAAAAGCAAAAGCACCAACTTTAAGAAAAAAAGTCTAAAAGGAACTAAACAATTTTTAATTTGAGTACAAAAAATTAGTCGTCTGCAGGGGTTGAATGTGTATCTAAATTTTCAAGTAATTGATAGGGTGACTGTGCCTTAGTTCGGCCTGGACTAGTAGTAGTCCTTTGCGATATAAATAAGGCTATAATAAGAAATCTATTATAATTATTTTCAAATTTCTGTTCTCAGTAATCGGCCCTATTCATTCCTTCCAATTAGAAAACAATAGAAGACTGTTAGTTCCAGACATATTTGTATCGTTTAAGCAGTTTTACGTACATATTCCTCAAACTAATTTTGGTAGGTATTTCTTGTTTTTATTGTTAGTGGAACAGTTTAAGGAAATAGGTATAATTTGTATAAAGTAACGTAAAAGAAGTGGTTGTTGATATTAAGACATATAAAAATGAAATTTTATACAAATTATAACCTCAATATTACAAAGGAATTGTAAACAAAGTACGGGAAATGTACGGTCGACTACTGGGAAAAGTTTTTACTACTAATTTCAGTAGTCAGCCTAGGCGGACGACTACTGAAAGTAGTACTCGTTTATAATTTTCCAGTAGTCTGCCGTGCCTTGTATTTGATGGCCGAATAATGATCGAAGAACGCTTTAATTAGGTCGCATTGATATCTTATGGACATGTTGATAAATCTAACAATTAAGGTTTTTCCCTTTCAGATTGTTAAATTAATTATGGCAGATAATAGAAAAAAACGTGTTATCCACCAATACCCTGAAAACAACCTCAAGGATGCTTTAAGTTCTATTCAAGACGGAATGGCTATTAGAGTAGCTAGTAAAATATTTTCTGTTCCACGTTCAACTTTGCAAGACCGAGTTCATGGAAGAATAGCTGATAAACCCAGAAAAATGGGTCCACCTACTATTCTTTCAATAAACGAAGAAAAACAAATTGTTGAATGGTAATTACATTTGGCTAAGTGTGGGTTTCCACAAAGAAAAAAGATTTACTAAATTCTGTCCAAAAAATAATAATTAAAAATAAGCGACAGACTCCTTTCGCAAATGGTCGTCTAGAGAGACATGGTACAGAGGATTCCGGAGAAGACATCCAGAAGTTGCATTTCGTGTCGAAGTCTTACTAAACCGAAAGTCTTACTAAATCTCGAGCAATAATTACCAAAGAATATATTATAAAATGGTTTGCAGACCTTAAAGATTATTTGTGCCTGATTGGTGCTCAAGATCTATTAAAAGATCCTTCTAGAATATTGAATGGCGATGAAACCAGTTTTTCCATGTGCCCTAAAAGTGGCAAGGTGTTTGCACCCAGAGGATGGAATAATTTATATGAAATAAAGAAAGGAAATGAAAAGGAAAACATAACGGTGCTACTTGTTTTTCGGCTAATGGCAAAACATTAAATCCGATGGTGGTATTCCCATATGTCAGAATACCAAATGCAGTGGCAGCCAGCGTGCCTTCCGGATGGTTTTTGGGAAAATCAGACACAGATTGGATGCGTTCAGATGTTTTCTATGAATACGTTACAAATGGTGTTGATCAATGGCTAGAAAGAGAAAATGTTACCCGACCTGTGTTATTGCTTATAGACGGTCATAAATCACACCTTACACTTGAACTGAGTAAATTTTGTGAAGAAAAACAAATAATTCTGTACGCCTTACCACCAAATACAACTCATATACTGCAACCTGCAGATGTGAGCGTTTTCAAGCCACTCAAGGTTGATTGGAGAAGTACTGTAAGAGAATGGCAATTAAAACCTGAAAATTGCAATTCAACTGTTTCTAAAACTACCTTTTGCCCTTTATTAGAAGAGGTTTTAAATAAGCGTGATTTGACCGCCAGTATAATAAATGGATTTCGAAAATGCGGACTCTATCCTTTCAATCCTGATGCAGTAGACTATAGTAAATGCGTGCAAAATCATTTAGAAAATCTCTCGAAAGACCAAAAAATTACTAACAATGACTTAAAAATAACGAAGATGGTGTTATTACAGATGCAGTCTATATTAGAAGAAAAAGGAATCACAACACTATCTGATGTTATTACTGAAATACAGTATATGGAAAAAAGTCGTGCAACAGAGATACCTGAAGAAACAAACATTACAAACACCCAGAATGAATGTCAAAAAGTGTGTGATATTAATATTTCTGGTCTTAATACGAGTACAATTGTTTATGAAAATACTTATGTCGAAGTTCCTAGTTTAATTACATTTATCGATGAAAATGGCGATGAAGAAGTACTTAGTGCAAGCACAAATGTTGATAAGAAGAATCTACATTTGGAAAATGCTGAGCTTCCTAGGTTAAATGATTGTCCTATTTCCGTCTTAGAAGTAAGTGAAAAATTTATTGAACAAAACGAAGATAAAACAGTATTAGATGATAATGCGATAGTTATCAAAGTATCTAGTCAAAGTGCAATTCAGAACTTATTATCAAAAAAAACAAAAATTAATATTTTTACAAAATATTCAAGTTCCTCCAGAAAATATGGAACAAAATAAGTTTACTGGCGGGTTTAGTGGTCACTTGTTTTGGCAAAACCCAATAAGTAAGACAAGTAAAATTAAAAAAGGTGAACGGCAACCTGCAGCAATCTCGTCTGATGAGTTCAGACAATATTTAAGAAGAAAAACTGAAATAAAAGAAAATTTAGCAGCTGGAAAGTTGAAAAAAAATAAGAAAGATTTGAAAAAGCAGCTAAGAAGGCAGCTCAAAAGGAAGCAAGTTTGAAAAGGGGTAGACACGTAAAAGCTGGACTTTCTGCAAAGAAAAAAACTTGCAGAATCTTTGGAAATGAATGCAGAAAACAATGTGGAAGAAGACGATCACAATAACTTTAAAGAAGATAAGGTAAACGATAAAGAAGAAAATCAAGAAAAGGACGGACTTAAAGAAATATATGCAGAATGTGAAGAGGAGCTTGATAGCGATACCGATGAAGATGAAATGAGACATGTTGGTTGTGATCTATGTCCACGATGGTTCCATCTATGCTGTACAAACTTTCAAGGTTTAAATTATCAGGAAATTGAAGATAAAGCTTTTATTTGTCAATTTTGTTAGAAGTTTTTTTTAATAATAAATATCCAATTTTTCATTAAATTTCATGTTTAATCAACTATATGCCGACTATAGGCATGGAATAGGCCAAACATATGCTTTAAAGGGCCGATTACTAGAAAAAGTGGCAATTTCGCGAATTCACTTTTTTTTATTTTTGCAGTATGGGACAATTAAAATTATTTTATGTATTATTAAAGTACGATACATAATACATCGGGTCCGAAAATTTCAACTATATAGTTTTATTTTGAATAAATCAAATCTCTGCTGAAAGTTACAAATTCTCTTAAGGGGGCAACGACACTTGCCAATATGTATGTAAAATTCCCAATATTTGTATTCCTTTTTCTCCGCATCCCATGAATATATTTTAATATTTTTTTTTTCTGTGTGATCACCATATAATTGCGTTAATTTTAATCGAAGATGTTTTAATTTGAGACCTTGTATCATTTGGAATTCAAGTTTTAACGAGTCTAATATTTTTGTCTGTGTTTACCTCTTTTGTAAGTTTTATATTTTTGTTAGATTCAACATTTTAGCAAAACCGAACGATCAAACGGAAGTGTATTAGTTACTGAACTAACTAAAAAAAAAGAAAAATGCCATAGCTTCCATGAGTTTGGAGAAAAAGGAACATAAAGGCGAAATTTAGCAACTTTTCAGTAGAGCTCAAGGAAAGTGAGGAAAATCCTTATGGTAGTGGTGAATTTTAATTTAGTTTTCTTATTATTAGTATTAATTTTAATATATACTGTTTAGTTTGCGCCAAGTACCTGTTTTTATAGTAAATTCGTAAATAAAGTTGTGTTTGATATGTAATATTTTATGATTGAACAACAATCCTCAATTTTTCCTAATACCTCAAAAGTTCATATCTTCAAAAAATTTGTTTACATATTTAGAGATGTCAAAAAACCGTTTCCAGTAGCTTAAAATGATAAGAAAATATTCCAATTTAATAATAAAAAATAAACAAAAAAAGTAATTTTTTTCATTTTAATGTGTCGTTGCCCCCTTAAGAGGCCGACCACTGACACAATCACCCTATTCAGTAGTAATTAAATTTTCGTCTGCAGCTAACTGATCCGAATCCAAATCCATCGTATCAGCTTCTTCTTTGACTTTAACATTAAACCACCTACAATTAAATGTATTAAACACTAAAAAATGAAGAAACAATAGTTGGATTTTCATATTTACGATCCAATTTGTTCAATTGGCGACTCCGCTTTGGGTATCAAAAGTGAAAGATATTCTTTTTCTAATACTTGGCAACGTTTTTCTAATTTTCTTACATATTTTACAACTCGGTTTTGATAATAGTTGTGTAAACCGCTTACACCTCCAAAACCCATTTCAACCAGCACCCTTTCTAATACGTTCTAGAAACATATCGGTTGAACACAATGTTTGTTATATTGTTAGCGATTAATTTACAGCAAATCCTCCAGCATTTAAATCCTCTTCCTCATGAAGAGCCTGTGTAAACCTATCACAAATTTTAACAAAAAACTGGTCTAGAACGTCAACCAGCACATCCAAAACACTTTGATAAGAATCTGAAAGAAATGTAATAAAACTTTATGAACTCTCAATTTAAAAATGCACCTTCAAATCCTATATGAGCCGTCATTAAAGCTACGCATTTAACCAGAAGCTGTTTGACCATAGATTCACTTAATTCGGGAACATCAACCATTTCAATCTTCTTCAATTCCCTAGAAAGGCAAAATTATACCTCAATTCCTTTAAATAGATAAGTATTACATGTTGTGTTTCTTTGCTTTTAATAGCTTTCGTCTAAATTCCAAAATTTCATTAGGAGTTTTTGGTATTGGGATCTTTGCATCTTCAGGGAGCATTATATTGCTTTCCGAAGCAATTTCCGCTGATTTTATCGTTTCCACCATATTATTCATCCATTTATGTAACTGAATGGCATACAATACATGAGGATCCGTTGAATTTAAGCTAAATTCTTGGAAATTAATATTAATTGCAACTTGACAGTTTCACAGAAATTACTTAAAATCTTGAATTTGCATAATATTCTCATCATCTTGAAACTGTTCTAAACAACTGTGATTCATACTTTTTCTAATAACTTCTGAAATATCTGGCACATTTTTAGATTCTTCTTCATCCTCAGGAACTCTATTTGGAATTTCACCCCAATGTTGAACTACTAAATTCGATTCATTGTCACTGTCAGACATTTCCCGATTATTGAGCACGTATAAAGGTTTTTTAAAATTATAAAATGCAATATGAATGCTAAATCAAAGAAAAAGCGGTGTCATTTTTTGTTGTTATTGTTCAATTTTGAAATAACATCATTGTCCTTAAATTTTGACATTTGTCTTTTATTTTCAAGATATGATACTTGACAGTTATAATGCTAGAAAACTAGATGTAGTTATCTTGCAAAAGCAGAGATGGCGTAAGCTTTCTTTAAATAAGGAATTTTAGGAAAACATCGTTCACTCCTCTAAAGGCCTATTTTTCGTTTCAGGAAGGAAACAAGTGAAAATAGAGAGACCTGAGAAATTTATGGCCTAATTTGCTTGGTCCAACTGCTAAGATTTGTAACTTACAACAGTATGAAAGCCCCATTATAATTAGCAATAATTTGCTTTCAGTTTCAAAGAAATTGACCACAAACAATGCCAAGATGTAGCCGGGTATATTCGTTATTTCAGCAGATGTTGCCCTACAAAAAGAACATTTTGTAAAAAGTTTACATGGCATATTACCTTCACCTAAAGGCTGTTGGGAAGAGTTCCAAGTTCACTAAAGATATCACAGAGTATGTTATGGTAATATGAATAACAATGCAACAAGCAATAATGGTTTGAATCACTACATCATTAAGGAATGCCATGAGCAAAAATGACGCGCTGGCTATTAACAAACTGGAAACTGGAAAAAACAAACGCCATGTAAAAGGACCTAGAAAAGCTTGAAAAATTGGATTTTTTTTCTTAAATCATTTCAGCTTTTTTGAACAATAAAGGATCGTTCTGGACAAATCAGATCTGATCTTATACCATTAAAAAAATCTTACACGCTAAAAGTTTTCGTCCTATGTAATCGATGACCAACATGCCTAATATTGGTCCAATCATCATTACACTGCTCAATACAATGAGATTTGTATAGAACACTTTGGTTTGTTGATTTGTCTCGCATATACTGTTGAACGTTCCGTTCCGATCGAAAATGGGAAAAATCAGCTGGAGACCATTAAATTTTTTTTCGATGACTGACTGATCGTAAATTAGTAACTTTGCCAAGAGAACATTTAATTGAAAAACACTGGAAAATTTTAAATGAATTTCCAAACGATCATTTCGAAAGAAAAAGAAAAATAACCTTATGGCGATAAGAGGTGCTTTCAGCAGAGTCAGCAGCCAGCAGTTTTTGAAATAATGATTGGAACACATCAATTTTACACTTTTCCAAAATCGCCATAAACATTTTTTGATCTTTTGCCAATAAAGTGTCGGCTCCTCGTAACGTAAATCAAAATTTTTAATCAAACCAACCAATTCCTCTTCTTTTATCTTGAACACACAAAATTATACGAGTTGAAATAATTGTCAACTTTGACTGTGGTGAAACCACCATAAAATTGTCTGCAAAATTTGAATTATTTATGGCAAACAATTGCTTTATAAGCAAAAAAGCCAAATAATTTCGACCTAAGTACAAATAATAACGGGGACTTTCTTCTAACAGTCCACTCGCACATGCAAGTATCAAACTAGCCCCTCCACTAACGGCAAACATGGTCCTCCAAGTTGGTGGTTTTATGAAATTCGAATGATTCCAATTTAAAAGAGTTGCAGTTTCCATTAAAACTATTAAAACTGAAAATATACAAATTAATAAGAGCATATAGTTAATGGTTGTTTTTAAATATTCACAGGTGACCGTAGAGTAGCCAAACACTTGAAAAAAGTCACAAAAAAACATCCAGAAGCCTCTCCTCTGTTTTCCTAATACTTCGATTGTTAAAAGTTTCATTTGAGTTGCATTTGTTTCCAGCCTAAAAAGCCTTTCCACTAATTTACACTGCTCAAACGAATAGAAATTGAAATAACACTAGTACCCTACTCCCATAAAAAAACTGACACCTATGATTATAAAAACGTTATAGGTGAACGCAGCCGTGAATGTGGTCAAAAACAGAGCAATAAAACTGTACATCAGAAATCGTTTGCGTCCATAACAGTCGGCCAAAGGGCCTGTAACTAGTCCACCCAGGGCGCAACCTAAAATCTAGAAAATTAATTTTTAGCTACAGTTTCGGTGGTTTCCGACCAATTAAAAACGCCGAAAATATTCGTAAAGTATAGTTCCTGGGAATCACGACGTCACTGCATGTGGATAAGGCGACTGCGTACGCCATTGTCAGGAACGACAGTCCATAAACGAAATGACAGATGCATGCCAAACCCACAATAAATTTATAATAAAGCCCCCAACCTAAGATGATCACCGGTTTTAGGAAAAAAAGAGTCCGGTTACACTTTAAGACCTTTCGTATTTATGAAAAAACGAAGGAAACTGCAAATTCGTTCTTGTAAACGCATAATGTAACAAATAAGGATGGATCTTTGGTTTTTTTTGTTAGTTAATTTTTAACATAATATGTTAAGATGTAGAAGTTCAATTTTCCAAAGTTCCTATTAACTTAACCTGTCATACCTTACCTTACCTTACCTTACTTTAACAAACTATGATACAATTATATAACCCTACCTTATATAATACAACTTGATTCAAAAGTAAATGTAATTCTCTTAGCGACATATTCCTTTTATAAAAATAAAAAAAAGTTTATATAAACATATGTCCAAATACGCTTTATTGTATACATACAGGGTGTTTAAGTTGGCGTCACTCTTATCTGCCCCATAGGCCAATTTACAAAGACTAGGACTTTTTTGTTTTAGACCCATTAATATACGAAACTTGTACACAAAATGTGTGTTTAATATCTCAAGGGGGTATAAAATTAAAAATTAGAAACATCTTTTCAATACTTGAATTTGAAAAATGCAAGTGAACAAAAGAAATATTTTTTGTGACCAAACTACAACAAACTAAGAAGAAACGTAAAATTTGTATTACACATTGGCGTATATGATAGAATATTTTAAATGAAATAATATACTGAGCGTTACAATTTTTTATTATTGCAAACCCATACTTCCGCCTCTGATGAATAGCTGAAGCTTGTGCTTTTTTGGATTAAACATACCAATGTGCTAAACTCGTATACCAAATTTGGTTAAAAAATCTTAAGTTGTTTTGAAATTAAATTTTAAAAATGTTTTTTTCCTTTAAACACCTTGTATCTCGAAAATAAAACATATTTGAACAAATGTTTATATAAACTTTTTTCTTATTTTTATGAAAGGGATATGTCCCTAAAAGAATTACATTTACTTTTGAATCACCCTATATAATTAAAAAAGTTAACTTGCACCAACAGATGGCACCATAGAAAGTTTAATTTTTATATATTAAGTTAGGTTAAAAATTAACAAAAAAACGAAAGATCCACCCTTATTTCGTTAGATTATGCGTTTACAAGGGCGAATACGCAGTTTTGTTTTTTTTGTCGTAAATGCGAAAGGTCTTAATGTGTAACGTCACTGAAAAAAATACTCCCAAAATCATGCGTATATTTACCCGTGTGGAAAAGGCAGTCTTCCAAATTTTGTACTTGATTTACCTCCATGTTTCATTTAAAAAAAGTTTCAGTTACATGTCAACAACTGGACATTGACAGTCTGGATATAGCGACGTTGCCAAATGTGTCGCGTGGAACGATTAAAAATGGCCTCCTAATGGATATTCGAGTGGCGATTAATAAATATTTACGAATTATACGAGTTTTTAAGTAGACCGATGCTGAAAATGTTTGTTTAGCCGCTCAGTCGCCGACGGGACGCGCGCGTCGCGACGCCTCGTTCTCGCCATGTAAATTCCGACGTCGCGTGTGAAAACATATTATATAAAAATAGAATCAGTACCTAAAAAAATTCATTATTTAAGTCGAAAAGTTCGGAAAAAATAAGTTCAAACAAGAAAAATCATGAAGTAGGTGTTGATGCTTTAGCCCCCATTTTCATATATGTACATAAAAATATCTCACCCTGAAAATGAGCGAAACGAGTGGTGAGAAAAAATCTCCAAAAAGGAAGCGTCATCAACACCTGAAACTGCCCACGCCACCTCCAGACCCTTGGAAAAAGGCTGATGACGAAATAAAAAACGAACGCTCGCCGAGCGTTGTCAGCGACAAAGACAGGGAAATGTTCGAGTACATTGAATCGCTCCACAGAAACGTCTATTCCAGGTCGACGTCCTCCACTGTCTTCACCGAAGAGGCATTTGATCATTTGGAGAAGCTTTACAAGTTAATGGAGCAAATGCTCGATCTCAGAGAGCAAAATTTTAAATTGCACCGAAGGTATTCTTTTCAATTTTTTATTAAGAATAGGACAATATTCACGATTAGTTTCCAGAATTCGTGATTTGGAACATCTGAACAATTTGGAAAAGTTGAATATTAACGTGCGGGAAGAGTATCCAGATCTGGAAAAGGATACCGTTTTTGCAGAAGCGATTTTAGACTCCATTTTGCAGGATCCCAGAAATAAGGTTAGAAAATCGAATCAATATATCATTGATCTATTTACTTAAAATTCTTTAGGAATTGCCCAAGATTCGCAACTTCAGAAGTTCGATTTTAAAGCGGTCCAGAAACAATTCTGCCACTGAAAGGCAACTCTCGGAAGCGTCCAACACACTTGTCGCCAAGGAAACGGAAAAACCATCCTCTTCATCAAAAATCTCCAAGTGGACTAAGGTTAAAGCCGCCTTTAAGTAACTCTTTTGTTTTTTTTTTTCGCTCATTTTCTAGCGATTTTGCAATATTTTGCAGATGGGAAAAGGCGTCTAACGTGGGGGACTCCACTTCGAAACAGATCCAAGATCACATCCCCATAAACTATGAAATTGCCAGGTATTTGCGCGTTCCCTCTACAGGAGATGAATTGCTCGTTGGGCATCACAGCCCTGCAGGCGATTCAGGAGCGGGTATTTCCACACCAGGAACTGTTAGCTCAACTTCGTCGAATGACGATTTGAGATTAGGTAATGGGCTCAGACATTTACAATGCAATGGATAATTCTGTGAATAATAATGGAAACACACATTTACTTTAAGATACAATGAGATATGATTTCCACGAGTTCAAGTCGTGGATTTTCGCCAATGAAATCGATTTTGAACGATCAAAAGCGTACAGAACATAAACAAAATTTTCCGAAAATGTTATTTACATGTGTGCGTGTAAACTTCCCAGGTTAAATATAGCTGGGAGGGCAATTTAATATAAATAAGAAAGGAAGAGAGCGGCAACGGGCAACGAGTTTCCGTCGAAATCCAACGAGTTCGATTTACAATTCACATGATTAATCTCTTGTTTTTACGAAACTCGATCTGAGGTGCTTTGATCCGTCATTTTTCTCGTTTCACTCGCGTGCAATCGGTTCGTTTTTAATGCCAATCTGGATATTTTTAGCCGGCAATTCCGGCCAACAGCACGAGGACTACTTTGACCTCTTTTCCTTGCATTTTTTATTATTTTTCTCTTGTCATCAACCAGTCCAAACAAAGTTGCAACTGTCAAAAGTTAACTTTCAATCAAAATTTGCAGTGAAAATGGTATTCGAAAAGAATCTTCATAAAATAACAAGCTTTGGGGAAGCCTATAAAAAGGTGGTTGGCCCTGTGAAAATCTCATATGTCTGGAAAATAATCAGTTTGATGTGTTCCAGGCTACATTTCTGAAACCAACTTATTATGTAAAAAATTATTGTGTTATTCCAACTGTTATATTAATGGTGTTAGATTGCTGTTGGATGACGTTTTGTACCATCAAAGCTTTTCAGCGCCCTGACATTATCTTAACGAGAAATGGGATTAAAAGTAGACAACCCAATGAACAAACGGAGTTCCTTCTGAATCCAGTTAATCGAAAATTTGTGACGATTTATCAAACTTACGAACCTCAACCAGGTCTTTACAATGCATATGAAAAAATGAGAAAAGCTGCAAATCCGTGCGAATAACTAATAATAATTTATTTTTGTTAGAATATTATTGGAAAAACTAAATGACAAAATTACAACAACCGCTGTATTTTCTGGTTATTAACAACAAGTTCTTTATTTTCATATATCAAAAATGAATTACTTGACTTACACATTGTTGCCAACTCTATTCCATAACATCAGAAACAAACAAAAACAAATAAATATATATAAAAATATCGTGAGCGTACTGCAAAAACTGATCAAATCAAAATCACATATTTGTGCAATATTGCTTCATTATCATTCATTTGTCATTTTTGCTTCGCCGGAAAAGTGTATTAGAAAATGTGTGCATTTTTAAAGAAATATATTTTAATGGCGATTTGGAAAACTGACTTGGTTAATTTTTATATTAAACCCATGATATGTCAATTTATTCTCTCAACACTTCGTTTTGAATTGCATTTTTCTAAACTACATCAATCGAGATCCTTCAATGCAGAGCCCTTAAAACACAACTAAAATTTTGATGCTGGTAAGCCCTTGGTCAAATGGTCGTCAATTATTTCTTCTGATGCTAAAAATTTTATGACTATTTCTTTGTCTTCTACTCTCTGACGTAGAAAATTATGGCGCACATCAATATGTTTAGTTCTAGGTGTCTATCTTGTTGTCTTAGATAGTTAAATAGATTTAGAATCACAAAACAATTCAATGGGGTTTGCGGTTATAACAGGATAAAGTTCGCGAACCAATGATCATAACCATAAAACCTCCTCCACGGCATAAGACGAAGATATACATTCCTCTTCCGTTGTGAACAATGCAACCTTACTCTATTTCTTCCTAGATCAGAAAATGAGGTCTCCCACAAGAATAAATATATACCCTGATGTCGAATGATGATTATTTGCAGAATTCCATCAATCAGCATCACTGTACCCATTTAATATGGAGTTAGAATTTTTATTAAACACCAGGGTTGTATTTGTTAGTGTATTTCCGCACTCTTCAGATTAAATTTAGTCAAAAACACACTTTTAAAAGATTGTGGTTGTGTAAAGTTTTTATCAGCTTTGTCGTCTATTGATGCTATTGTGCTAATAACTCATACTTTGTATTTTTTCTATTATCACTATTATTTCCACAACGGGCTTGGGAATCCCACTTTTGATGTCGTCTTAAAACTTTTATTTTCCATCTTTATTTTCTTTTAATTGGCAACCTTTATTTTATTTCAAAAACTCAAGCAGTAAAAATTAATTGTAACAAATTCATCTTTTCAACCCGAATTCATCCAGTTGAGTTGAGTTATTGCGAGACAGATATCGGGTCTTGGAACTTGTGATAAATAAAGCAGGCTTCCAGTTGCTTCCCCTGTATGGAACATTTTCAATTCCTTCACTTTCTTTTTGTAGAGTTAAGTCTTTATTTAAAACCACTGGTGTTGGGACAGGCTTTGACTCGTGTATTTTAAATATCTCTAATATTATTCTAATACGAGTATAACACGATTGGTTTACATAAACTTTCCTTTCTGTCAAATTTTGTGTTACTTTTATACATAAGAAATGAGAAACCTCTCCGAGATCTTTAATCTTAAAATGTTTTCCAAGTTTTTCTTCATTTTTCGCTGTTTCTTTAAGATATTTAGAGATTCTGATAAGATTCTGTTAAGATGTTTAGAGTATCATCTACATAGATTGCAACGAGACTGCGGTCCTCTTCACCGGTTTTGTGATAAATACATTATTGATTTGTGATCTTTGATAATTTAGTTCAGTTAGGACTTGATTTATTATTCCAAGCCCGCCCACTTTGCTTAAGCTCATACATAGGCTTTTTCAGTAATGACTTTCGACTCTTGTCCTACCACTTCGAAACCTGGTTAGTGGATAAAAACTTCCTTTTCAAGTTCTACCTATAAATATGCACCTGAGACATCCACCTAATGCATAATCAATTCCTATTTAGACGCTATTGTAAATAAAAAACGAATTGAACTGTATCTGACCACTACAGAGAATACTTTTCCATAGTTTTCCGAACTTTGGTAACATCCTTTTACCATCAACCGAGCTGTGTATTTCTCGATTAAACCATCTTGATTCTTTTTTGTTTGGAAAATCCATTTCGTCCTTAGAATCTGCTTATTTTTTAGCAAATCTATCAAAACCAAAGTTTATTGTCAATCAGAGATTGATGTTCTTTTTTAATGGTTATCTCCCAATGTTTTCTTTGAGGGCTTTTCAATCTTTCAGACAATGTCAACAGATCTGATAAATTTTGAATTGTTCGATAAATCTTTTGATCTCTCTTTTTAATTTTACTAAAATCAACTCTGGTAAAAGAACTATGTTTCTATCTTCTAATTCTGAATTCGAATTAAATTAATTTTCAATTTCTTCTGTTCCTTCTGTTTCACTTTTTAAGTTTTTATCCCCTTTATTTTCTTCAGCCTCATTAATACTTCTAGAATTTCTTCAGGAAAAATACCACATTACTTTTGGTTTCATTCATTCCATTTTCCTCTATTTCAATATTTGTTTCTAATTTTCTTTCTTCGATAAAAGTAACATTTCTAGTTTTTATAACTTTAAAATTCGCGAGATTTATTAACCGATAGCTTTTGCTGTCCTCCATCAACCTACAAAAATACATTCTTGAGATTTTTTATCTCACTTTTTTCTTAATTCCTTAGGAATAAGAGCTATCGATATTATATACATATGTTAAAAATCAATTACTTGACTTAGCATACACACATTGTTGTCCATTGTATTCTATAACATTAGAAATAAGCAATAGCAAATAAATAGGTACAAAAATATTTCAATTCATTCCCTCAACTATTTTTTTTTCAACTTAGGACATCGCACTTCCGAAGATGAAGACGAAGATGGCAACTTACATCCAACAAATTTAAAAGTAAGAAAAACTCATTTGAATGCTTTTGATAAAGTAAATCTTCTCTAAGTGTCAAAAATCTCCATGGGCCAAAATGAAGGACATCATCCACACTAGAAACTCGTTGAAGAAGAAACCACAACATCATCGCTTTTCAGCTGCTAGTGATGATATCCATATAGACGTCGAATTTTGTAGTGACAATGATGAGGACGTGTTCGAAGCTGATGCCGATTCCGGCAGGGATAAAAGTAATTTCAAGTTTCTTAACCTGCAGTTCTTTCGACACTCTTCTTTTAGGCCTTAACGTGTCCTTATCACCATCACCAAATGTTTACTCAAACAGCGCCAGTCCTAATAGTAGCGACATTCCTCCAGATGTTATCGAAAGGTACCAAATGGCTTTGGCTGAAGACAGTGCCGTAAGTGTAAAAATTCGTAAAAAAAAACAATTAAAATCTTGTACTCAAAGTCCGATTGCGACATAAAACCATCTCGATGGAACCGCGTGCGAAAAGCTTTCTTAAGCCGCGATCACAAAAAATCGTCCACCATCAAGAAACTCGAGGAATCAACACTCCAAGACGAGATCCAAAGCAACTACAAGAAATTACAGAAAAAACTGAGCTTGGAGTTCCAGGAGAAGATGTCCGAATGGGAACGAATGAAGCAACACTCGCCTGGTGATGAAACCTGCAGAAAAATATCCGAGGATGAGAGAAGACGTGTACCGATGACTCGCGAATATGACCTTCCTGAGGATTTTAAAAAGAAATTACAAGAATGGGAACGAATGAAAAAAAGCGGAAGCAAAAAGAAACTGGGAGAGACCAAATGGAAGAGTATAGGAGGCCCTAGGCAAGTACTATCTCGTAAAAAGAATTTTTTATTAATCCTGGATGCAGTAGTAGGTCTTCGGATCATTCTCCAGTGTTCGAATATCCTGCGCTGACCGATGATTTTCGTAAAAAATTGGACGAATGGAGGCAAATTAAAGCATCAGGCGGACCTGGACGTGTCAAAGATAAGTCACCTAGTCCAAAGTTGAGTCGAAAAAACTCAAGCAAAAAAGGAACAAAGAGAGGCATCATCGAGAATTACACTGGTTCGAAAAAGAACTTGGAAAAATTGAAAAAGAGAAACAACGGCTGGAAAGGGAGAGACAAAAATTCATTGACAGAGAAGAACGGTGATTTTATAGGTATATTTCTTTTCTCTACTTTTTAAATGGTTGATTTTGAAGATTGTCTAAGCTGCGACGTTCTATGATGGGATCGTCACCTAAAAAGGAGATTTTAATCCACACTCCTTCAGGATTTCACCGTTTCGAAGGCATTTCCAGGAAATTTACACAGAAATTATATGAATGGGAGAAGGCCCAAGGCATTGCCCCAGAAGCATCCACTTTTGCATTGTTATATAAGCGAGCCGACCTTCAGCCGAGTCTTCAAAACTATCCCAACAATAAAAAAGAACCATTAGGAGGTACATATCTTTGAATTATTTTACGGAATAACCATATCTAGTCTACTTTCCAGCCACATCTATACCACGTTCAAAGTCAGCTGACAGTATCGCAATATCCGCACTAAACCTTACTTGTCCTTTATTGTCCGGTCATCCATCTTCCCTTTCACTCAATGATATGGAAGAATTGGAAAAAGAATGTCTTGCAAATTCAAAAACATCCTCTCTACATGATTTAGAAGATCCCGATGATGAGCCTCAAGCTGTCTTGGTAGAGGTGGAAGATTACGAAGAAGAAACTACCAAACCTTTACACATCTTGTCCTGTGTGGATCGACAACAGCTGCCAGTTTATCAACGACAAGAGTGCAAACCTTTATGGTAACAAAGATTCGTTTTTAATTTTTAAATTTTAATTATGATTAAATTGTAGTGAGAGTGAAACGGTGATTTTTCCAAAAATACGACGGTCCGCACAATCAGAAAAAGCCCGAGGCAGTTACGACCTTTTAGAGGTACTGGTGAAAATATTGAACGAGCTACAAGATGTTGAAGAAGATATTGCGGATGGTAACGAGGAAGATTTTAAAGTGTTGAATGAAGCTCAAAGAGAAACACTAAAAAAAGCCGAAGACATTTTAGACAGCTTGAAAGACACCAATGAATTATTTATTACAGATCTTCTGAAAGGCAACCCTTCAATTGAAGTAAATCTCATTGAGGGCCTTCGAGACAAGTTTAATGAGTTGAAACTTAAGGTTAGTCAAAATATATTGCGATAAAATTCCTGATTAAGACTTTTCAGGTAAATTCTGTGCAAATGATCATCTCAGATCGGCTAACAAACCAAACTATCGTAATGAACGAAGTGAAGGGCATCAAAACAAAAATATCCGAGCTTCGACTCAAGCTGACCGAGCTTTGCGCTTCAGAAGAATGTAAAAAGCCGAATCGATACCTAAAAGTCGAAGGTAATCTATCTGTTGGACAGGGTGCAGTGAAAAAACGTATACGACATCGACAGAAAGGCCTCAAGTTTCCAATGGCCGATTCTGATGATGACGAAGACCTTGAGCTTCCACAGCGATCCCATAAAAAACTTTCCAGAGTTTCTAGATCGGTTTCAGACGAGGAAAATGGGCCACAATTACCTCTTTCAGAGTCTGCGGTGACACTTTTCGTGAAAACCACTAGGAAGCTATTTACACCAATCGTAGAAACTTCATTGAAAAGAAGTGGGGATTCTATTGTTGAGGGAACGGCACGAAACCAAGACGAAATGGGGAAAACAGCTTCTGAACGACCGCCATTGCCATCATCGCCAGTACTGCAAAGAAAAGTGTACAAAGATGTATCTCCTGGTATTAAACTTATGCTCGCCAAATACAATCAGAATGTAGAACAGTTGGCAGGGCTCAAATCAGGCGGATCGAGTGGCTCCAACTCACCTACAACATGGAGGTCCCCAGTTTTAGAGAGGAAAATTGTAAGAGAGCAAAGAGCAAAATATCAAGAAAAACTGTCGCCTTTGATAGGTACATTTTTCCACCTTCCTTGTTAAAATTTTGTAAAATTAACAGATTTTTTTAAGGAGAAAAGCGCCACGGTGTTCAGAAGTCTTCCAGCGCAAGTTTGGTCCACAAACAACTAACGATACCTGAACGAAAAACATCTTTAGCTGACAGTGCGTCATCTAGTTGTCAGACTGACAATAAAAGTAATTTATTTTTGGATTTTTCTGTGGCCAAACCCGAATTTTCTCCGGAAGTTCGTATGAGGAGGTTGCAAAAAGCTAAAGAAGAATTTTTGCAAACTCCAATATCCGCACCAATAACACTTAATTGTGACATGTTCAAGTTTCCAGAGAGAAATAGGTTAAAAAGCAAAAATTCCATAAATTTAATGAAAAATTAATCAAAATGTTACAGATTAAGTCAGACCAGTGTCGATAGTGATGAAGACACTATCGAAATGCCAGGATCGATAATTAAATCAGCTTCCGCAGGAATGATTAACGTGGATTTGGACGTCTACAATAGAATCGATCCAGAATATCGTTCAGGTAATGCAAGGGAAAAATTAACCTAAAAATCGATTGAAAAAAACTTTTTTTAGAAGGTTATGTGTCATTACCAAGACAAATGAAAAAGTTCAAAGACGCAACAGCATTTCACACGATCGCCTCAAAGTTTCGTAAAGTGAAAATGCGAAAAGGAAAAGAAAAAGGGGATAATAAGCAAACTGTGGCAACCCTGTGCCGACAAAGCCTACTAGTGAATATTCATAACGATATTAATGGCGATATTATTCAAAAGGAACCCGAAGGCGAACAGAAAAGTGGTGGTTCGTGGATCAAAAGGTCGTTATTTAAAAAGTAGTTTTTATACCATTGAACTTTCTTTTTTATAAATATATGTATGTATTGTGTAAATGTACTAACCCTGTTGCCAAATCGACTTCCCCAAATATATGTATGTATTATAATGATTAGCGTTGGAAAAATTGGTTGTTTTGTCATTTATTTTGACCTCCCAAAAGGGAAGTAATTAATATACCGTGAAAGATGTGACTTGCCTCCCGCCCAATTTTTTCCCATCAAACCTTTAAGCGGAGTATTAACATAAAAAATTATTATTAATTCAGGAAAGGGCCAACAATGCCGCTTAATTGCGGCGTATCTTTTTATAGGGTTTTCGGGAGAAAAAGGTGATGCTGTTGCCTTTGAAAAAAAGACACACGCATATGGCGACCGGATTTTTACAACCCCTTCCGGTTTTTTGACTTTATTTTCTTAACATTCTGTTTAAAAATAAATTACTAAGCTGTTCAAGATACGAGGGTGATTAAAAAGTTTGCGGAATGGTGGCGCAGGCGAGGAGCGGCAATCGGAAAAGAGATCTTACACAAGAGACATTTCCTCCAAAATGTTTTGAGGATATTTTCTTTGTTGCGCAAAGAATTGAATGACATAGCGAAATTTGATTCACTCCATATTTAAAATTTTCTTAAATATTGATTTTTTAATCGATAATATCTCAGCGAATGAAACACGATGTAAAAAGATGACTCCGTTTCCGTCCGTTCCATTCCGAAAACTTCTTGACCTAACCTCGTAGTGGCACATGCACCGCCGATGCATTTGCGGAAGGATTGCGTAAAAATGCAAACAGAATTATAAAAAACAATACAAAACAAAATATAAAAGAACAATAATTGAAAAACCAACAAATTGTTCGTTCTCTGGCCAGTCGACTGAGTACTTGTGGAGTGTACATATTAAGACAAGCAACAATTGTTAGAAAGAATTATAAAAGCTTCGTGTGCAATTTTTTCTAATTTAGAATTTTTATATTTAATACTTAACACCCTGTACCATTTCCTTTTTTAGTAACTTTGAAAATTGCACGTGAATTAAGAATGAATTTCTTGAAGTTAGCACTTTCTGTACTGTAATAATCATTTAAAATGTGTTATTAGATTGCAACCATTTTCTTAATATGTAAATTGCTTGAAAAAAATCTATTAGGCGATTATCGCGTGCCTGTTCCAAGACTTGCCGGATTACATGTTATTAATTAAACCTTAGAGGGACGCGTTTCCACTTTCAAAGTTTTCTAACGAGGTGCGAGCAAAGTTATTAAAATTTGACAGGTTAAATGGGAATCTTGACACGAATGAGCAGAGCATACAGGGTGCTGGCGTTTGACCTACTCAGTTCCTCGACTGTATAAGCATGAATCGAGAGACAAACAACTCTTTTTTTAACATTCTTCACCCCATTATCGGCTATAATGACAGGCTAATAATATTTTAATAAGAAAAGGGTGAGTTTCCAACTAGTTTCCATTGAAGCACGACGAATCTTTCAATTTTTCTCTTTGAAAAAAATTAATTTTTTCAAAGGGTTGCTCGCAAGTGCGCCCTTTGGGAGGACAAAACCATATTTTCTTATTAAATCATAAAACGGCCGTTTCCCCCTGGTTCGATGTTAACAAGCCGAGATCATGATAATGATGATGATTGCTTCTCTCCGTCGCTGCGGCCCAGTTCTGGGGTAATTTTTAATAAGCAGGTAAAAAAACAAACTTTTAGGTTATTATTTTTCGGAAATTTAACCGATATCCGGTTCCCACACGGCGGAGCATCAAAAGCCGCAAAAAACGTTTTGTTTGTGATACACGTTGAGGCCTGGAAACCCCAAAGACTTGAAAACCTTATTTCTACACGCAAACATTTTTTTTACGTGTTCAAATAGGAAGAACAAGCTTGAAATTTTTAAAGAAAATTTTAGGGTTTTATAGTGGAATGGTATAAAATGAATAAAATGGCGCAAACAAAACATGACTTTCCGTTATGATGATACTATATGTATTTTTTTAGATAGATAACAAAAGAGACGGTAGTGAGAGGGGTAGGGTATCCTCTGGAATGAGGGGGTTGTCGTTTGCCAACTGTTCCCAGTAAGCCCCGCCTTCCCCTCGTTTGATAGCGCGTGCCCTCACTTTTCGTAATGACGACACTACGTTATTATCCTTATACAGGTGGTTGTTGTGGGGAAAAACCCAAATGCGAGGGAGAGGAAGCTCGGCCATATGCGATTTATGTAAGGTTTGACATACATTTGAAAAGGCGGGATTTGTCCATAAACGCAATGACATCGTAAGTGGACAAATTATAAACGAAAGATCCTTGACAACAAATAAACCATGATCCACTCAAAACAATATTTGTGAAAATATGAGAGAGCAAGATAGAACAAACAATTGGGGCGAATTGAAAAGGGTGGGATGATTATCCCGGACTCAAACAAAAGAACGTATCGGTAGCGAACAAGCGATTGTTTTCTCGATTTTCTATTGTTCGTTTTTGAAACAGGACTAATTCGATTTGAGTAAATATAAATGAAGAGCTCAGTTAATAAAACGAAAACCCACTCTTAATAAATGTCGTTAAGGCGTCATTTGTTGTTTTTTCAGTGAAATTTGCCTAAAATCGGACCTCCCAGACCGAAATTTCATGATTAACCATCTATTAAGTCAAGTATTTGCCAGCATTTGCGGTTTTTCGGTCTAATTAATAAGCTCCATTATGCCAAAACACAAATTCCATGACCATCATCATCATTATGTAAGAATCACATGTACAGATTGTCCAAATTTAAATAACGTTGTAGAAAATTTATGGAATATTAAAGCTTTAACATTAGTTGCTCATCTGTATCTGGCGTCGAGAATTTAAAAGAAAAATCTTAGAAAGAAAAAACATTGAATTATTTCTTTACACACGTTCAAAGATCGATTTTCAATGTCTATAGAGCGAAATAATAGTAGTGGACTATTGTCCATCAGAGGAAGAAACTTCATGATGTAATAGAAAAAGTTATTTAACAGCATGTGATTGATTTAATGCCCAAAAAGCTATGAGCAATGGAAATCGAAAAAAAATCTGTTCGATTAAAAGTCCCACTTTACAGTGTTTACTGTTCTAAAAAACGTTGTTTTATACAGGGTAAAAAATAACAAAGCCTTCTCAAAATTTCGATACAATAACCGCAATATTATTTTTAGAGTACACTTCAAACATGCGGCCACGTGACATCCTCGTGGGTATAACGTTGGCAGGTCACGTGACTCTTATTCAACAATAATTTCAATCGTCGTTAAACGTTTGTTGTTATTAATTGAAAAAAAATGTAAGAGGGTCTTGAGAAACAATTTTCAAAAAGAGGGGTGTAACCAATTTTGGTATAAACAAACAACTCAATAATAAATTGTTCGTTAATGTGCCGGTCTCAGAATCCCACACAAAGAGGGAAACAAAGGGGGTGGATCCAGAGGGGCGTAATTAAAATAAAATTTTCTCGTTTATGGAAAAATGTTAGGAATCGCAACACCCACTAGAAATCATTTAATACAAATGATCTCCCTCCCTCGATTTCGATATTGGGAATCGCCTTTAAAAACAATCGAGCAACGACCATGGCACAACGCAGACACCTGCGAATTTCAAACAATTGAAGCACCTGAACTCTCCCTGTCAGTCATCGGATACTGAAAATCGGTCGAATTTACATACGTGGTACCATTTTTGGGACCGGACCATGATATTCATCTCGAAAACGCATTAATTTATGACCGCAGGTGGAAAAAAAGCATTCGAAAGGCTAAATGCACCCCCACAAAATAATTGCGAGGTTGCCAAAATTTCACTGAATCTCCGAGATTTTAATTAGTTTCACTCGTATCTTGTAACTGATCTGTGGATTTGGAAAATCGAGTTGGCAACGTTGTTTTTACCCCGACAAAAATGCCTTTTTACTAATTACGCATTGTCATAGTTGTCAACGGAGACCTAGAATTACCATAAAACGGTAGATTTTATCCTTGAAAGCGAGAAATTCTCCCTTCTACAGGTGAAAGAAGGCGATAAATTTTCGAAAATTTACGACTCGAACCCGAAAAAGGGCGGCTTTATGTGAATAATCCATTATTATTATTGTCATTATTCGACGGGACTTTAAAACGTCTTCATTGTACCTTCATGAAAGGAGGAAATTGCCGATTTTTGGCGATTTTATTAACTTTTAAACGGTCGGGTTAAATGAATGGTTGTCTTCCCCAAAAAAAGATTTATTACTTTTAAGCGACCCATATTCTGGGCATTAAATTGTTGCCATGACAACAATTTAATGTTGGAAGTGTCTTATAAGGCGCGTATGAATATTCATGTATCGAAATAAGAACAAAACGAATAGTAATTCGATCGAAACCCTATCATTATTAGGGCCTAATCGGTGCGCCCATGGGACGCCGTCGATTAACCGCAGTTTAAGTAAACAATGGGCGGTCACTGAGATGGTTTTTTTTCTTTGCGCTAATTCTACGGGCCCAAGAAAATTGACTTTGACCCTATGAAATTGAGAAATTATCGATTGATTTATCGTGGGTGTACGATTTTTTTGATAATGAGATTTACGATCCTGGTAGGCTTGGTTTTTTTCCTGGCGCAGATGGCGTTGAAAAACTCCTCCAACGATTTTTTGCTCTATAAATAATAACAATAATTACTGTTAGAAATAACTTAATCAACGAAAAATCAAGGGTTTCCGTGCCCTTTGGAAATAAACTAGTAACAATTTTCCAAAATTTTTTTAACAAATAAACGGCCCGTTTAGATCTTAATCACTTTTAAACGATATAAGTATAAAGGGCGCATATATTTACCCCTTCTAATAACAACCGTTTAATGTAAATAATGGGGTGTCCAAACGACCTTATCTTTCCCGAAAAATCGATGGTTAAAATTTGAAAAGCCTCCTTACAATCTTTAGATTTATTAATGTTGGTATTAATAACAACAAGCCTCTTCGATCTCAAAGAAAGAACGCCCAAAATCTGTCATCAACTTGTCAAATGGAACAAAAGCCACTCGATTGTTCCGATCGTCATGTACCCGAAAAAAAGATAATTGTTTCCGTGCGGAAACAAATGACAAACAGTCTCCTAATGCGGGTGCCGCTTTGATTTTTTTTGTAGGCGCCGAACGCGGTCATTTTTGCACTGTAATTATTTTATTATTATGGGTGATTTATTTATTTATTAACAAATGAGACTGGAACATGATGGCCAACAGTTGAATAATAATTTCTATTTCGTTAGAGACAAAAATTTCCTTCTTTCCAAAAAATAAATAAATAAATAAACAACAAATTGACGAAAAGAAGAAAAAGTCAAGGAAGGTTTTCCAATTTCTAGAGATTATCATGGAATGGATGAAGAACCATGATACATCAAGTGCGAAGTAATTGCTGCACTTCTGACCAAATATTTGTACAAACATTGAAACTACAAGTACCGTCTTACTATGATTCCTTCTACTTCGTTGTGGAAGTAGATTAATGTCCAATAAGATGAAATGCATGTTTTAAAAAGTGTACACTTTATATTTCTTCTTCTTGTTAATGACGGGTTCTTTCAAAATGTATGTTTTAAAGTTTTTTGAGGTTTTTCCTTCTCTATATTTAAATTCAACTGTTTTGCGGCTAACTTTCTTTTCGATCTCTAGAAGAAAAAGTCTGAGTAGATATAAGGTCAGGTGGGCGTGGAGGCCATTTCAAGTCAGAGTTTCATGCAAATCTGCCGTCCGAACTTTATGGGGATTGCTTCCACGATACCTCTGATATATGTAGGAAAACTTCACCTGAGTGGTTCAATTGAGTTGTTACTTCTTATTTTGATTGTTATTCACTAAACCAACTACAAACAAGAATGCCATTGTGGACTTCGCCATCGATAATAAAAACATCTTTTTGCCTTGCCAATTCTTAGATGAACTAAGGGTTAATATTACTTTTTGGCCAAAAAGCCCTATATAATTAACCCCTTATAAAATCAGACGAGTTTTAAGAGGGTGGACGTAAGGAAGCCTTTTGGCACCACCCATCGGGACTTCTCTTTTTTTTGAAAAATTGAGAGTGTTTCATTTGAATGATGAGCCATTTTTTTAAAGGTATTAATTAAACATATCGATCATTGTGCAATTAAGAGATAGTCGGATTTAAAAAAATGTCCATTGGCGTGCAAACGACGGTTGAAAAAAAGTAGTAAAAAACCAAAATGAAATTTCTGGGGGTTTCTCTCTCAATAATGTCTACTTTTTAACAGATAATTACTTTCCTGTCGGTTTTCGGGTGTCTTATCGAAATTTTAGGAACACCCTGTAATTTATTTAATTCCCGATAATTATCGGCCAACTCTGTGTGGGAGATAGTATACGATTAAAAAGTCGAAAAGTTTCCATTCGAGTAAAAAAAAACCGCACAAATAATCAGCCGCAATCATTAAATCGTAGGCTTTTTCTTTGCGAATCGGCAACATTGCATTTCATTTTTATGACATATAATCACAATGCTCATGTCATTAACAAAAAAAAAGACAAATTCTCGCTTCGGGAGGTAACAATTCAGTAGCAAGAACACTTGCAATCAAAGAAATCTATTTAAAAATTTGAAATTAGTTTCTTTTTTTCTCTATAAATAATTGTGCCATATTGGCTTTATTTATTCCACTTCAATGGCATGCAGAGCGTCCCGAATAAAAGACGATCGTCTCCATTGTTACCTCTCAGAGTGATACCATTATTTTGCGGATCTTCGGCAAGATGAGGGTGAAATTAAAAGAAATTCGTCCCGGAAAAAATGAGAAAAAACATGGGTATGCATTTTTTACATTTGTCATTTGGAAGGGGATGGCGCAAAAAAGAAACCTGAAGGTACGAATTCGCACTAGGACAACCAACCCTCGAAAGACAAAAGGGTGAAAAAGGAGCGAAGCCACACTCTCACCACAGCAACGGCATGCAAGTGGGGGTTAAATGGTTTGATATTAAAGAAATTAGTTTTAATTCAATGGATGGTGGGTGTTTCTCGGGACCACCCTTTGCGTTCGGACGTAGAAATTCAATAAAATGTTATGTATATTATTAAATAAAATATACAGGGCGATTCGACTATGAGGAAAATGGAAAAAAAGATTTTTAAAGTGTAGTTTACATGACAAAAGGCAAATATTTTTTTGTTCAGGCATAATGATGTTGTACTCAATCGACTCGCCAAATACAGAGTGAACAAATAATTTATCGAATCACCGAGAGAACAAAGTATTTCTTTTTTTTTATAATTGACTTTGATTTTCAAATATTTCAGTGAAATGCTGTTTGCATACTTGAAAGTTTATCATAAAAACGAAATTCTTTAAATCCTCGCGTAACAGAAAATCGGATGATGTAACTTCTAGTAAATATGGTAAATGAGTGATATAATTTCTTATCCATTTTTGTTCAGTTCCTGCCTCAAACTGATAGTGATAAATGCTTTTTTATTGGGATGCACATTCAAGATTCTCCACTCATACCAAACATGGTGATACAAGTATGAAATTTTTGAGCAAAGACTTGTCATGTTTCTGAATTTCTTTACAAATAAGGATCTGATCTGAGCTGGAAAAAATACCAGTGTTCTTGAGGATGCAAAGTAAAAATTTTTATAAATTTAAAAATAAATTAGTGCAGTCTATGAACTGATCATAATTTTTTGTATTTTGTTACATTTTTTCCAATTTATGAGATATTGAAAAAGAACCTAATCACCCTGTATAAGTAAATTTAACCCTGTTATTAAAAAATTGATCGAAATGGATCAATTTCCTCCAGGGACCTATGTTAAAATTTAATTATCCGGATTTTAGGTGGGAAACTAACCCATCGTATACGTCCCATTGTGTTTCACCTCTTGACTTAATCGTTTTCTATTATTTTCTCGACGTTTAGCATTAGTTACCCCCCACATATACAACACACTCAAACAAAACGTGATTATATTCGTGAACTTTCTATAGAAAACTTCTTATTCTACTTCTTGAATAAAATACTTGAGAAGTTTCGCAAAAAACTGCATGACTTTGCGAAAAATCTCCATGTTTGTTTACTATAGGTTGTCGATTGTCAAGTGGTTTCTGGTTAAGAATTTAAAACTGTCAAGTGTCATACAAAAAATTATTGATAATTGTTAGAAACAACTTTCGACCGTCAATGCTGACTTGAAACGACCGTCTTCTGTTCTAACGTCTGTTATACGTGTATATTTAGGGGAGTTTGGGCGCGTGTCGAAGGCACACTTCCGCGCGAACAGTTGGCAGGCGTGTGCGAATACATGATCGTTCCACCGGAACCGAAAATAAGATTTTCGATGGTCCCCCCTTCGGTCTCGATGAACATAACAGACCATAAGGTGGAAGAAAAAGAAGAAACCAGTCGGGGCATCGGAGGCCTTCAGTTAATTTTGTTTAATCACCTTAGAACTAGACGAATTTACTGATACTTAATCAAAATGCGTATGCACAACACTGCGTCTCTCTTATCTGTCAATTTCTACATGCAACTTTCAACAGGTGTATACAGTATGGAAAGCTGAGACAGGGCCAATTTCTAGAAAAGGACGCACCGAGAGAGATGTAGCATAGATATAGAATAGATAGAAATTTCTGTATGCTGCATCTCTCTCAGTGCGTCCTTTTCTAGAAATTGGCCCTGTCTCAGCTTTCCATACTGTAGGTAATAGGTATATACTGTTGTGTTAGGAAATAAACATTAATTGTTTTAATAAAGACCATTAAAAAAGACTTTTAAGTTTTTTTCCATTTAAGTTAACGACAATAGAAGAATTGAAATGTGAATGCGGGAATATAACAATTGAATTGCATGAATTACAAATAAAATGGACTGAACTAACCGGTTTCATTGAATATTGTTTGTTTCCAAATCGGATATATTACATTTTATTGGATAGCCGAAGTGTGCTTGAATTGTTATTAAAAGGATGGTAACATGCGTGGTACCGAACTGTTGTAAAATAACTATAGACCAAATGACAGTATTTAATAGGAATTGTTATAGATAGGACGAGACCGCAAGAATTAACAGATGAATGAATGAATATGACATTAGTACACTCGCGCTCATTTGTATTTAATACCAAATGACAGATTTTGATTCGAATTTTGACAATAGAATTTTTTTCTAAGACTGGACTTGTTTTTATTCAGTTAAATAATAGAAGTGTGCAGGATTGGACAAAAACTTACAAGATTGCATTATAAAATTCCTATTAAGTATGACATTTTTGTTATAAAAATACGGTAATAGATATACAGGGTGCCCCATAACATACGGGTTACAGTCAAACTGCTACAAATAGTAAATGCCATGTGACCCACGAATATCTTAGTAAAATATCACTTATTTAAAACGCATAGGAAGTTAAATATGAACATAAATTTCTGAAAATATGCAATCATTTCAGAACGGTTCAATCGTTTGAAACTAAATTTAGCACAGTTATGTTTTTGAAAATAAGAAACATGAATTTCATAATTATTTTAATGTTTCTCCAAAATAACGTTAGTTACGGACCGATTTATTAATAAATTCTGTCTGTAGTTTTTTATCTTTGGCATTTCGATTATTCTGGATATGAATTAAAAAAGATGAGTCGTTTCTAAGTAAAAAAGTTATACTTCATTAATAGTACATGTAAGTACCTCTTTGTTATTTTTGAAAATTTTGACTAAGTTCTGAACGAGAACGCAACTACATGGATTTTTTTAACTGTTTTGACACCCTGATAATCTCAGGTAGGAGACAGACAAGACGACAATTTTCGCTTTAAACGCCTGTGTCCTGTCAGATAAAAATCTCGTTTTTAAGTCGTAAAGTGTGAAAGAAAAAAACCATGATTCTCACTTAAAATCTCGACGATTTATTTGCAAACGGACGCTCATAAAAAATCTGAAAATTACCCCCTCGTTGTTCAAATGGCAATTTTCGAACGATCAACCCCCTTTAAATTGGGTCGTAAAATCGGATTGGCAATAATTTCTTCTGGCGGCCACTTTAACCGGTATCTCGTTTCAGATCTCTTTTCTATTAAATAATTATGGTTGACGCTACTGAAGAAGAAGAACAAGAAAGAGAAGGGTTGTTGTCAAGACGAAAAAGTATCAAATTGTTGAGAGTTTGTTGTTTTTCTTTAAATCTTGTAGTGACGATACGAGTTAAATGCTCGATGATCGGCTTGGGTTACCTCAAAGCCGGGAGGTCCGAAGGAAGAAATTCGATCAAATTTTAAGCACCGAAAATCCTCATCATCCTCATCATCAAGAAGATGTGACGTTTATAAGTATTTATTGGATTTCGTGATTTTTTTTCCTTTTACTTCAAAAGGATACCAATGTTGTTGTCGTTGTTGTTGTTGTGGTACCCGTTTGGTAAAGTAAGGTACTCATTAGGAACCTTTTCAGGCGTGGAAGTGCTCTGTCATTACGCCCGTTTCCCTTAAGAATGCAAAAGTACTACCTGTATTGTACGCGTTTCAAGATTATTTTTATTAATAATTATAATAATAATATAGGGCCTGAACGTCTGTTTGCTGTATACACATATATTTTTTTATTGGTACCACTACTGTAGCCCTGCTTTTTGGACCCGATTGTATTCTTTAATAGTTTATTAATAAAATAGTCCCTGGAAGGATGCGTGGTGAATTTTTTCCTTCGCCACAATGATATCGTGACGTGATCCGAAAAAAAAATGGTCCTTTTTGGTCCTAAAATAACCGTAATTCGAGGTAATTTAATTAAAGAAAAAGTTATTCTTACCGGTCCAAAATCCTAATGACAAGTGGGCGACCGTTTTTAAAAATTCATTAGACATTTCTTGGGGTAATGAGATTTTAAATGCACCCCCCGGGGGGCGATTTTCACGCGAAATTTCTTAATCGGGTGATAAAATATGCCAAAAAAACAGTCCACCAAAAAAATAATCGTACTCTTCTCCTCGAAGCGATCATTACCATTTATATTAAGGGCAATTTTTTGCATAATAACAGTCTCTTCGGCTACCTTTCATTTGTTTTTTTTTCCTCGCCATGATGACTTGATTTATTGGCAATGAATAAACCGGATACGCAATTAGTGAGGAAGCTCATTATTAACTATTTTATAACGTTTTCAAGTCTACAGTTTTCATTTATAGTATAGTTAGAATATGATTGGTTCTCGCGATTAATTTAAAAGACAAAATCGAGGACAAAACGGTGCAAGAATTTATAGGCAAAATGATAGTAGTATGCATATCCTTTATGGTAACTTAAATTTATTAAACCGGACGCTTAATAATCGAGGAAGTTCATTGAAGCCCTTGTTAACCCCACTTTTTCGTATAAGAAATACCTTGAAAAGAAAAAAAAAAAATATTTCACCACCCCTCTTAAACGTCCACAACAACCCACCCAAGTTGCAAAACACTATCTTTGTAAATTTGATCGTAATCCAACACCCTTTTTTTACAAGGATAGTTTTTACATGCAAAAAAACAATAATTTGATTTAAAAAAATCAACGTATCCGGAGTGAAAATACAAGGTGGCTCATGAATATGCCTTGGATGGAGCATTTTCGAGTGTAAAATGATTTGTTTTCAAATAGCAAACATACTTTTATGGTCGTTCACGAAAAATTGTCAATTATTTCAATGAAATTTCATAAATTAGCGCTGTTGCCGTAGAATTGTTGTTACTTTTTGATATTTTTCTCATCTTGTATTGAACGAGCAACAAGTAATTTAATATCGCACGATTTTTAACCTGAATATATTGAGTTTCCGAATATTTCGTGGAAGCAGGAACGATTTGGCAGCAAATCGACCGAAAAAACTCCTTTCTTCCCCTTTACCACCAACTTAATATCACATGATTTTCATCGCCCACATGATAATAACAATAATAATAAACGTCTCCTAGTCAGACAGACTACTATTTCTAATATTTGTTGGGGTTCCAAAGAAAATGACCGTCGCTAATTTTTTCTTTAATGTTCCAAGGGTTATTTTCTTGAAGCCATTAAGTCGCTCGATCATTCTCTCCCTTGTCTTCGGGGCGATTTCCTAAAATTTTAGTTTTCATTGAGTTTTTTTACGGTTTCGGACGTTGATTAATGTCGGCCAATTTTTAAATAGAAGTGACAAAATTCATACACCGAACTAAATGAGAACAAAAAAAAGGAACGGAGGAAAACAATTAACAACATACGCCACTGTTTTCTCGATGGAATAATATCGTCGGGGGTTGATTTGGGCCTTTTTATTATTACGTAGCGAGTGCCTAAAGTCACAATCTGTTGTCTGAACATATGTCGAGTGATTCGTTGATCGTATGGACAAACAAATCGATGATTTTTCTCTTTCGTTAATTTTCAAGCTTAATTGTTACATATTCAATACCATTATCCCATTGAAATATCCCCCGAGACCTTATTTGTTAAAAGAAAAAAATTAAAATAAGGACCCTTAAGGTGCATAATTTTGCGGTTTTCTTAAATAAATCGTCTTTCTTTGGCTGATACGTTACCCTTGGTTGGACAATTTGACATATGTCGTCTGCACGAAACGTAGAACAACAATTGACACTAGACCTGTAAAAAAAAAACAAATTTGGCCTACCTGATTAATACGAAATTCTTTTGTCCTCATCAATTTTCTAGCGGATCATTGTTGCCAACCCCTTGTTTCGGCGAAATGGCAAAAGGTCGGCCTTATTCTAGTCGAAAGGGCGTAACTGAAAAATATAGATCGAGGCAAGAGTTGAATTGGCATTTTTCGAAATTTTTCGACTTGTAATTTGACAGTTGACGTATGCAGGGACCTGGGCCAAGTTCCAAATCGAGGGATTAATTAAAAAAATTAAATTTTTAGCAAAATCGCTTATAATGAACCGTGTCCGATTACCGGAGGGTCGATGGTAGTTGAGGGTGCTGTCGGGCCGCCCACCCTTGCCGAAAAAAATAAGTTATAAATTTCTTCTAGAAATTGAAATTTCGCCCATTTCGAGCCGTTTTCGCTTATGACTTTACGACGTGTGGAAATTAAATGGCTCAAATTATAGGGGGAAATAAATATGAATATAGTATCCATAAGTACTTTTTATTAAAAGAAAAAACTGTTGCTGGACAAGGGTAACCTAAAAAGCACAAAATGGAAATAGTCCAGTCATCCTTCCACACCTAATAAAGCGATTAAAGGTGAGGCAGACAGACAGCACCCTTTTATTTTCGCACCCCATCTCTCGAAAAAAAGGCACTTTGCGATTTTTCGGCGTGGAATCGAATTATTGAGGTTGATTAACGAGAAAGAGGAAGTCGATTTCGATCGACCACCCAAGATAAGACTCTTTTTACATTTTTTCATATAAAAATTTATAGTATAGAGGGTGATTCATTACAAAAATGTTGGTTGACGTCGTCTATTGATATTTCATTTCTGAAAATATTTTAGATGTAAAAAGCAGTATATTTTGATGCAGATGCCATTCTTGTGTTGGACCCTGTATAAGAATTTTGATCGATTCGAAAAAGACCATCATGAAATGAAATATCTGATATCGGTAAAAATCTATATGGAATTACTTCGTTCCCGAATTTAAAAGAAAAAAAAACAAATAATATTCACTGTGCTCCATTTAAAAATCCATTATTTGTTCTAAAAATATAACCGCCAGATATTCTGTATAAGAATTTTGTGTGCAGTTGATTAATTGGAAGGTTTTTTTGCTTTTGCTTACGTCACTAAAAAAAGATGATTTTTTTAGGATGAATATTATTTTTTTTTAAATATGTTCACGCTTGTGGTAGAAATAGGATGGGACGAATCGAACACCCGCCCACTCTCGTTGTTTACTTAACGAAATTTCCTCTTTTTTGTCCAAAAATCTTCAACACCTCAAATGTTTTTTTCTTTTCGGAAAAATCAACAAGGCGTAGCAAATACAGCGAAACGGATTGTTTGACGCCACTGATTTTATCTAATTATATATTAAGAATATTTTCGAGACTTGGCAACAGTGCAAGATCATTAAAAAAAGGAAAAATTAAGACAACAGAAAATAATAAATTACAATCACAGTGACACATTTTGATTGGCCGTGACGTTATTTCCACCCCAAATCAGATCTTGAAAAAAATTATTTTGCTATATTGTGGGAGGCGTGTCAATGGGGGTTATTAAGGAAAAACAAATGAACATAACGGACCACCGACCAAGAAAGTCGATTGTCGTTATGATAATTTTATTAACCCTTTGCGCAGTGGCGTTCGTACTATTATCGAGGGTTGATGCCGTTATCGGGGGCTTTAAATCGGCAATTAGTCGGTTTTGGCGGTCCTTCCTATATGGCCCTTTTTTCGATTTGACAGCGATAAAACGTTTTTTGACGCGCCAAATTGCCCGACTAATGATCCAAAGGATTTAATTAATTAACCATTAGTATAGTTTCACATTTCTTTTTTTTTTAATTTCCAGGCACTTATTTTGACTGGTCCGCAGTATAAATGACAACAGACCTATTATTTTATCAATTTTCGAACCAGAAACCTAAATATTTGAATTATTTAGAACAGGTATGATTAAGAAAAAGTTACAAATAAACCGCAACGTGCACGCCGCTGTGATCATGCGTAACAATTATTAACCGGGCCCGATTAGGCAAATATTTTTCGTGAACAATATTGAACAACAAACAATTGAGAAATTTGATATTAAATATTTTTCATAAAAAAGTGAATATACGCAGCAATTCACCCGAACCCTTTTAATGAAGAATTGTTTTTAGACAAAAAAAAGTTTATAAGCTGTATCGTTCAAAAATATTAAAATTTAGCGCTAAGATAACCCAAAAAACAAGGAAATAAAATGTATATTTTAGACACTTAACCCGTAAGACGAGAAATCAGATATCAGAGTTTCAGTTCGAGGATATACGAGGAATAGTGAAGAAATATGTATATGTAGATAGGTTAGAAAGATATAATATTAAAATACATTGAGATTTTTAAGAAAATGATTGATTTTGTTCGATCTTGTTTATCATCCATATACAAAACTGAAAAGAATTTGGAATTGTACATTTCTAACTTAAAATTAGTTAGAAATGTCCCATTTTATAGATCGAACAACCAAATGATGTTTATACTTCGTAAGATCTACAAACATACTTTTCTACCAAAGGTAGAACACCATTTGGCTCCCAACCATTCCAGTATATTTTGCAGAATTTATTATTTTATTTAACTTCACATGGTAATAACATACCTATCTGTCACTCTAACAAGAAATATACAAATACTTGGTGTCAAATGAAATCAAAAGCATGATTTTTACATTTTAATTATTCAAATATGTTATCGAGTTAACTGATCTCGCAATACGCTATGTAATATACTTAGAATTATTTGTAAATTGTCTAATACAAGTCCTAACGAGGATGCGTTAATATCTACCATTTGATCCTGCGGTACAGGTGCCGTCATGGAAACAAGTCATTTAAGTTTTATTTGTCCAAGTGGGAAAAGTGAGTTTTCTCACCTCGAATAAAGTGGGCAACAAAGAATTTTTTTTTCCAACAACTAATGCTTAATGCGTTTTCAAAAGGACATCAGAGGTTTATAAAATTATTTTCTCATTGGAATTTATTATCAAATAATACTAACACCGCAATCATCACTTTTTAAAGGAGTGTTTACACTATATTCACCTGATATGGGTCCACATGATTTTTATTTATTAAAATTTCAAATTGGCTTATGAACACGATACTGTACAGTGTAATGAGAGCTTACTGCGAAGTTGTGTTATGTTTATTATTCATTCTCTGTAAAAAAGAAACAGTTATTGGTGCAATACTCTAAAGTTACAAACGCGCTGATGAAGTCATTGCGAGCTGTCTCGTAAAAACTGGACAAAACTATTTCTTCCTGTTGTAAAAGGCGCTCGACAAAAATATGGTTTATTCAGTGAGCGTGTAATGAATGTTTATGCGGAATGCCGAAATATTTGTGCGCCTTTTTTTCCTTCGAAAATATTCGCGTGCCGTTCGGTCGAATTGACACTGCACCATTTAACTTTTTTTTTCAAATTTACCACGTATATAAATGCGAGCCGTGAAAATTTATTCTATCAATTCACAACGACCACTGACCAATCCAACATTAAACGTTCTTAAAATGAACACTTTAGTGGTAAGACATTGCAAATTTGGGAAAACCACTAAAATGTACAACTCTATAATATTTCAGCTTCTCGCCACTCTTCTTATGACGATCTTCGTCGTCTCGGCGTATCCAGGACACGACGAACACCATCATGTGAATGTGAATTGAAAAAATTAAAATAAAATACTAATTTTTAACATTTAGGTACCCCATTATCATTTCGAATATGGAGTGCACGATCCTCACACCCACGACCACAAGAAACAGGAGGAGGAAAGACACCATGACCACGTGAAAGGTGTTTACGAGCTTGACGAACCTGACGGTACCAAAAGAATTGTCGAATACACTTCGGACAAGCACAATGGGTTCCAGGCCGTTGTGAAACGAGAGGGTCATGCTAAACATCCCCATCACAGTACCAGTTACGTGGGAGTCACCCATTGGGGACACGGGTCTGGACGATAAGACTGTTGTTGAATAATTGTTGATTTATTATTAAATAAAAATATTTTTATTGAAAATGTTTAAAAGTTTTATATTTCAACTCTATTACCCTATAACGCACCCTGTATATTCGAAGAATACATTATTAATAAAAGCAATCAGAAATAGTTTGAAACAAACAAAACTACTACAGCTTCTCTCATTAAGCCATAAAAACAAACATACAGGATAGATCTGGAAAACAATAGAAATGGTATTTTTTTTGTAGAAAATACAGGATTAACAATATACAAGGTTTTCTTCGTAAAAAACTAAGTTGCACATTCAATAAACATTATTGTATACTTTGTAATATCTAAAATCGTTTTGAATTATAGAATGGAAAAACTAAAGCAGATTGATTCTCTGTGATTAATATTTTCTGAATTATAATCCGTTTATGTTATAATGAAACACCCTGTATACCAAAGACTTTTATTCATTACAATTCGCAATGATGCAAAAAAATGTTTATTTAAAGTTATGATATTTCATGAAGAAAACTATAGGTCAACTAGACTAATTTTTCATTTTTGTTCTTAAAGCCACACTGATTAAAAAATTCAATGGACAATGCCATCAAACGGTGTAGAGACATAATGTTTTCGAATTACTCAATCAAAGGTCAGTAATCGACTGGTCCTATTGCTTGCAAAAACAATGATGCTGGATGAAATTCTGTGGTCGCTCGATTAAACAAAAAAGATGTGCTCGGTGATTGACTTGAGCCTGATCAGCAAGGTCAGTGATTAACTGGTCGTATCCTCTCAAAAAAGTATTGATAATGTCGAAAAGTTGTGGTTGCTCGACTGACACAATTCAGAGCGTAGAAAAAGACTATTACGATTAATAAATAATAATATTGTCTGCTTTCGATAAACCACAGAGTAATTATTGAAAAGTTCAGCGTCCCGTAAAGTCCGAATTTCTTTTTCGTATGTTTTTCCACCCAGAAATCGGGGAGAGTATATGCAACCGTTCAAACAAACGAAACCTAATTATATAAAAAGGCTGCATCAAGATCCATGAGATATCAGTCTTTACGAATCGTTTGATCATTCAACAACAATTATGAATATTTTATTTGTAAGTGTACTGAAATTTCCATTTGTAATTTTCCTGAAAAATCCTTAATTTTCAGGCCCTAGCTACCCTTTTGGTTACTGTATGCGTGAGCTTTGCCCACCCGGATCATCATCACCATCATCACCATGTAAGTTATCATTCACCATTTTTATCAAATTTAAATGGAAATCATTTCAAAGATGGTGCCTCATTACCATTACAAATATGGAGTTCATGATCCTCATACTAAGGACCATAAGCACCAACATGAGCACAGACACCACGATGATGTTCATGGTGAATATTCCTTTGACGAACCCGATGGTACCAAGAGAATCGTCAAATATACTTCAGACAAACATGACGGATTTAAGGCCGAAGTTCATCGTGAGGGTCATGCTAAACATCCTCATCACGGTACCAGTTATGTTGGTGTCACCCACTGGGGCCATGGATCCGGAAAATAATTGTTATTATTGATTAAAAAATAAAAAAATGATTGAAAAAATTTTGTTCTCATTGTTTTACTGTCTTTAAATGTTTATCAGGTCGTTGCAAATGCTGTGACGTAATAATTATCTAACAAATTTAAATTATCATTGCTTCATACATGAAGCTATTAATATGGTCCCTTACACTGACGGAATTCCCGTAAACTAAAGCGTCCCTGTTTAATAGTCTCTAGTGGGATGGTAGAGAGCTCACGTTGTGGTGACAACTGACGATATGCCATTTGAATCCAGGGTAAGGAATATATGTCACGAAAGCGACGGATGCCGTAAAGCAGCATGTGAATAAATGTAAAAAGGCGAGAAATGGATTTTAATAGCCGATGGTGCGTGAACAATTTTAATTTCTTCACAAAAAAATTATGATATTGTTCGTTCGTACATAGAAGATTACGTAATAGACTAATTGAGTTTTTTCAATCAGTTAGTTATCCACATGACATTTGGCAAGTTTGGGCTTATGTATATAAATACTGTTTGAGAATAAGGAACTTTTATCAGTTGAATTTAGCTTTTGTCGTTGTAAAACATGAATCCATTAACTGTAGGTAAGTTTTTCCATGCAGGCACATTCAATTAATCTTTGTGTTTTCCAGGTAATCTTAATAGTTTTTCTAACAAGCACGGCAACTTTGGCCGACTATTACGGCCAGGGCCATGAGAACCATCATGATCAAGTATGTATACTGGCATATTTGTGAAAGAAATAAATTACGAACGCGTCTTTTTAGGTGCCTAACTACCATTTCGAATATGGAGTGCACGATCCTCACACCCACGACATCAAGTCCCAATACGAGCATCGCGAACACGACCACGTACACGGTGCTTATTCACTTAAAGAACCCGATGGTACTCAAAGGATAGTGGAATATATTGCAGGGCCGCATACTGGATTCCAGGCGGTAGTAAGGAGGATAGGACATGCCCAACATCCTGCTTATTACGGCCATCACGATCATGGAGATGTTGGATTTAATGGAGGCGGAAATAGTTTCGTGGGTGCTACACATTGGGGACATGGATCTGGGCGATAAATATTAAATATTTTTCTGTTGTTATTGCATAAAGACGTTTGCACGTAAATTATGTGTGCTTTTTATCTTTCCTTTCATGTGAATGTAAGTTTTTGGGAACGCGTTCAAGGTGAATTAACAAATATTTTGAAAACGATGGCGCGAAAATTTGGTGTGGGTTTTAAGCTAATTAATTGGTTTGAACGTGACCGTGACGTTACGGAGTTTGCTATATTTTACATGGCCAATGAATAAATTTGTTTAGCTTAATCATTTTTTGAAAAATACGGTTTTTGAATTTTAAGGAAAGTGCAATTGAAGACATTGAATAGCTTATTTATGAAGATTTTACACTTTCAAAACGCTAAATTGAAACACAAGTAGGAAATAAGGGTACAAAAATTACCAAAATTAATTAGCAGTTATGACTTGAATCAGGAAGGCTCAACAAAATACTCTGGAATCGAAACCTTCATTTATCGTAGTTTTTCAAAAAATTACATAATCCTTGTCTTGTTGACAACTGCTTTATAACATAAAATATCTTCAAACATCAAAAAGACCATTGTAGGATTAATGCTCATTTTTTTTGTCATGTAAAAAACAATATTAGTTCACGAAATGCAATGACATTAACAGTTGAAAAATAGCATTGTCATTATGATAAACGCTTTAAACATAAATAACGGATGTTCGGAAAAATTCCTTATCAAGTAGGCTTTGGATCAATTTGTAAAGAGTAGTCGTATATCGATTCTTACTACATGTCAAATATAGTTATGAAATACCTATTTGACGTTTTACTTTGAAGTCTGTAGTAAAATTCGACATACCACTTCTCTTTACAAATTAATCCAAAGACTACTTGATAAGGAATTTTTCCGAACACCCATTAGTATATTATGTATTTAGGGAGAAAATTTCATCATTCCAACAACCACCCGAGTTATTAGAATGAAAATTCGTATCGAAAATACAATTCTTTTTTGTTAATGGAAATCCAAAGTGATAGAAAAGAGGGTAATACTTTAAAAACTAAACTTCATTTGATATTTATGACAGTTATCAGCAATGTGATCAGCGTCATTTTTGAAGTATAAATGTTTGACATATTCCATCTCGATCAAAACCAACACAAAAATACTCCCGTTTTTAGCTTGTCATTTCTCTCAGATCTATTTATAAATTAATAACGAATATTTTTAATCTCTCGGATTAGTTAATAATAGGACTACGAAATCAATTTTTGTCACAAGATCTATCACAGTCTATAATTCACACATCAAGTCCAAAATATGGCATTCATCATCTGGGAATCAAAAAAGAGCCATTTTCAACCCGTTCTGCAGGAAAAAAAATTGAATTTTTGATCTGGGTTTTAAGCAAAATAAATTATTTTTTTCTGGACTACTTGTTCGAATTTCAGATTTCGTGAATGAACTTGATCGTGCTTAAAAACCACAAGAAATTTCGATTCGATTCGATGTTTAGTTCCGGTCAGAAAGTCGAAAAACTAATGCGGCTTCCAATTAATTAAATCAATAATGTTTAAATTAAATCCGCATGTGACAAGCTACATGAAAAAAATCGTTCTCTTTTAGCAATCATCCGGTTGGCCGTGCGGTACGTCTGAAGGCCTTTACTATCAAAATCTCCACAACTGACGAAGGAGGAAATTTATATATACCGGGTACAAAGGTGGCCGAGGTTTCAGTAACATTTTGCACAATTAACCGTTAAAAATCGACAATTGCGTGATGTTGTCACTACTTATTGTTGTGGTTAGTACAAGATTGCCAATTTCAAAATAAAAAAAATCGTTTTTGTAGCTCGTATCTTTACTAGGAGTACTGGAAATCAACGGGACGTCTTTATTTTCGCCCGGGGCCCTATACCAGGGCTATAATGGCGCATACGCGCGAGACTATACCGATTACGTAAGACTTAATGTTCCAATATGTAGATATACTGGATGTTTTTTTTAAGCATAAATCTTATGTCTATGAATATGGAGTGTCAGACCCTCATACAGGAGACCACAAAAGCCAATGGGAATCCAAAGATAAAGATGGCAATGTTAGAGGCAGTTACAGTCTTTTGGAGCCAGACGGTACCACAAGAATTGTTGATTACATTGCAGACGATCATGGTTTTAGGGCTATTGTAAAAAAAGTAGGCGCTCATGGAGTCAACGTGGAAGTTCATGGAGAAAATGCGGTAAAATCCTGTAATTTAAATTAGTTGAGTAGGAAATAAAAAAAATGTTTAGATTGTGGAACCTGCGCAACCACAAATTGAGTACAAAAGCTACGATGGTGCCCAAGAGAGCTATGCAACCCAGGTACTCTAACAATTAACTGTTAAATTCCTTACGAAATTAGATATATTTTGTTTAGATTGTGGAACCTGTGCATCCTCAAATTGAGTACCAAAACTATGATGAAGTCCAGAAGAGCCTCGTGGCTGAAGCACCACAAGAATCTCAGATTTATTTGCAATCTTATCGTGAAGAACAACCGGTTTTGCAACAACAATCTTACTACCAATTGGACCCATATCATCAATATAACGATCAATTTTCATACGAAGTTCCCAATTTTTGGCCAAACGGTCAATTACAATACGATTTAAATGTAGTTTATTAGTTGAACGCACCTACAGTAGTACTTTTAATTAAAGTAATTTTGTAAAAATGTAAATAACATGGCCGTTGCAAACAAAAAACATAGACCTAAAATATATTTAATATTTATCCATCATTGTTATTGTTTTTTTAATAAAATTGGTTTGAGGTTTTTACAAAAGGACGCGGTACAAAGTAATATTCACCGGATACAAATTTGATAAAAAAACGAGTAAAAATGAATGGAGTTAGATTGACAACGACGGACAGATTTGATGGTTTGTCAACCATACTACACCATACCATACTATAACTACTATATGTACTATATACTACGTAAAAATTTATGAAAAATAATATTCGTAATGGAGCCACCAAAAAGACCTGCGTTTCAATGGTCATTTTAAGGTCATTAGAATGGGGTTAAGATTGTTGAAAGTATTTCGACGATCGATCTAAAAATCTAAATGACATTGAACGGAATACCTAATAACGATTTCAATAAAGAACAAAACCGAGCGGGGTGCGGTGTTAATTTTTATGGAGACTCTCGATGTTATATCCTGAATGAAAATTACAGTTATTAATCGATCAGAATTCGACGATTGGATGGAAGGTGTTAAAAGACGCGTACCGCTGTGATCTATAATTAAAAAAAGAACCGTGAAACTGACATTCGGGGTGGGTTGAATCTTAATAAAACTGCAACAATAATGGAATACATAACTGGATCCGAATCGTTAAGGGTGGCCCCGTTAGTTTTATTATTAGTTAGACCGTGTGGGGTTATAGATGTGAATGCGATCCGTTTGGCATTGACTTCTTAATCGTTCACTCGAAAGCTGTTCTAATTGATTACCATCGTAGGCCTTTGTCCTTTTATTGTTTGTTGAAATGGCGTAAAAATTGCACGCTGTTTCATGTCGCATTGTCAAGTCTACAAATTATTATTAAGATTAATTTTTTTACGGCCGAAATTTTACGTTTGCTAACGCAGCGGTTTAGTTATTCCACCTCTCAATTGCCCAATGGGTGTATATAAAAGCGAAGTGGCCTTTTGGATGAAAATCATTTCCTTTCCGGACATTTTTCTGTTTTAAACATGAACGCATTTGTTGTGAGTCATTGGAAAATGCATCATCAAACAAGCAATTCTATTTGTTTCTCGTAGATAATCTTCTATGTATCCATTGCAATCTCTGCTGCTTTGGCCTACCCCGGACACCACCACCACCAACACGACAACGAGCACCACGTACACTTTTCATGTTGCCAATAATCAAGAAATAATTAAGTGATATTTTTCAGGCACCAGCAGGTTACCACTTTGAATACGGCGTCCACGACCCCCACACCAAAGACCACAAATCCCAAGAAGAACACCGCGACCACGACAAAGTAAAGGGCCATTACGTCGTGCACGAACCGGACGGCACCAAAAGAATTGTTGAGTACACTTCCAATAAACATGATGGATTTCAGGCTGTAGTTAAACGCGAGGGTCACGCTCATCATCCTGGACATAAAGGGCATCACGGTACTAGTTACGTGGGAGTCACCCATTGGGGACACGGGTCAGGACGGTAAAAAATTCCAGATTTTTGTGGTAATTTTTTTTTAAATAAAGGCTTGTGACAGTGCAAATTAAGGTTATTTTAACGGCGGCGAAGGTAATAATTGTCCAAAGAGGACCGTTAGCTCTAATTTTCACACCATCAAGCTCAACGAGCGGGGATCTTTGATAAAAAAGGGGCCGCGACAATCTTAACAGTGGCGTGCTAGTTGGCTGTAAGCAACCGTATATAATGAAACTACAATAACTGATAATATTTTATCGGTCCAATTTCTACGGCACTGTTTCTGACACTCGTCCATCATCAGGCCACTTATGGTTGCCATTGTCATTTGTTTCACCCCTTCAATTGTCTTGACGCGAGGGTCATTTTTTAACTCGTTAGGGATTTTCTCCTGGAGATGGAAGTAGAAAAAAAACTTTTTTCCGTTTACGGTTTTGAGGCAAATACATATTTTAGCAATTAATATAATTTTAGAAAATATGTCTTTTCATGAGTTCGGTTGTCTTGAGGGCAGCCACTTCGCCACAGAGTGCGTCTACCTTCGTTTCTTGTTACGTTTCAGCACGCAACTCTCTTGCGGCTTTTTACGATTTTTTGGGCGGCTTAGGTAAAAATTTTTGCCCTCTTCAGGCAGGTAGAACTAACGAACGAATCTCCACTACCATTATCGAATTAATAATCAAGAATAAATAGGGTTTTCTCTTCAGCGCGAAACATTCCTAAGTAAAAATGACAATTGCACTAACGAGTGTTCAGTTCAGAGTTAAAACAAAAACAGAAATGCCTAAAATGGTAAATTACGGTCGAAAAGAAACCGAAAAATATGTGTCGCCCCGAGGGACACACACGCATTTGAAGAATTTTGAAATAACCAGATTTTTTTTCATATTACTTTAGGCTAAGACCAGTATTATTACGTTTAAAATCTTTAAAATTCGAATGGGGCGGCTCAATTTCGAAAAACGGCCGTTGTGTTGCGTTTTCTCATTATCGACGTTCAAAAAATAATAAATTAACCGCAAAATTGGGAGTAGCTAAAGTTCAGCGACTCCCATAGATCCTTACGAATTTCAATAAAGAAAAAATGACCCAAAGCTGACGCAGCAAGTTTCTAAAAAATCGTCATTTTATATCTGACAATTAAGAAATAAAAAATCACCCTTCAATGTACTAAGCCTTAACATGATGCTCATGTATAATCATTACACCCTCAATGCAATGATTATTACAATCAATCGTACCATTGGCCGGTAAAACGGTTCAAAGAAACGCCACTCCAATTGGACGACAGGCACGCGCTAAAAGAGGCGTGCCCTTCATCAGAGCCCCTCGTGCGGCCCTATAAAAACCCCCGAAATTTACAGAGCCTCCGCAGATCCGTTCTACGACTCTTCGTGTACTCCGCGTGCATTTTTATTTTCTGTTTCGTGCTCAAAAAAAAATGGAAAATCCAGAACATTATTCGGCCTACATTTATTTTCCGGCCACCTCCGAGCTGATGCCTCATCAAGATTGTTGGGTGGGAGGTTCGCCGGCTTCAAGTTACGATAGTTTGAGTGGTGACGATTTCCAGGCGACCTCCCCGGCCAGTGGAAGTCGCCCGGGTGGAGGTTCCCGAGGAAAAGTGTCGCCCCAAGTGTTGAGACGAAGACGATTGGCTGCGAACGCCAGAGAGAGGAGGCGTATGCAGAACTTGAACCAGGCTTTTGATAGATTGAGAACGTTTTTGCCGCAACTGGGCCAGGACCGGCAATTGAGCAAGTTTGAAACACTTCAAATGGCTCAGACTTACATTGCGGCCCTTTACGACTTGCTTGATCAGACACCCTCAGGAAATAATGGCAGATAAACTATAGGAATTGGAAAAATTCAACGAGCTAAAGCCAAAGAAGTTACGTATTTAATAAAGTAGGAAAATGCGCATTCCTCTTGTATTAGACATTTTTAGTGTTAAGTATTATTATTATTTATTATTATTATTATTGTTACAATTTTTTTTAGTATTTAAGTGTTGACTAGGTCTAGTAGCTCTTTGTACCTATGATATTTTAAGGTCAATATTTAGATTTTAATTTTAAAATTATTCTGTTAGAATTAAGGTTAATTATTTTTGTACATTGTCTTACAACAGCATAGTGCCAAACTAACGGTTTCGTATAAGGAGGATAGTGAGATAAGTTGATTAAATAAATAAATAAATAAATAAATAAATAATTTTCTTATTTTTTTCAAATTAAAAGTGCTGCCACATAAAGGCATTTTGCTCAACTAGTAAAAGCAATGATAGCACGACAGGTGGCGCCTAGTGAATTTATAATTTAAATATGTCAAATTTAGCATTAATATTGTACGAGGCTTAGTACATTGCTAAACATGTATGTTCAAGTAAATATCGCACCCGGCAAAATAAAGACATAACTCGAAAATATCAGTATTTTACAAATGACAAATAAAACAAGAAAATATTTGAATTTATTGTTTTATTAGTATATGTAAAATACAAAATATTAACTGAATATTAAGAAATTATGCAACAATTTACATTAATATTTTAAACGCTGTTCGTGCACATGGGGATATGGAGTTATTAGTGATTTAATCCCAAAATGGCTATTTTTTTTGAGTTGTGTCAATGTTCTTACCGAGATGCGATATGTATATCAAGTGTTGTGTGAAACGATTGCAAATAGAAGATTTTAGCCAGGTTGGTATAATAAGAATTCAATTTTAGAATTCAAAAAGTAAAAATCGTTCAAACGGCAAATGCGTCAATAATATCAAAAACAGATATACATATGTATGTATTTGGACCTCAGAGCCGAAGGACATTACGTACACTTTTTAAAATTTTGGGATTTTCTTAAGGTAATATGAGCTGTTATGTTAGAAAAACACAAAATCTCAAAATTTTAAAAAAGTGGACTTAATACTTTATGGTTCTGAGGTCTAGATATGCATATTAACATTAAGAGTAACATTGTTGTGCACGGTAATTTGCTAACAGGACTTGACAATATACGACCATTGCATATTACTTAAAAAGTAAAAATCAACATATGAGACAATCAATGGTATGTGGTCCAGAGCCAAAAAGAAAGAGAATAGAAAATCTCGTAATAAACGTAGACATGTTTCCTGACATAGGTTTTCTATTAGAAATAATATCTACGTGTATGTAATTGCTAAACCAGATCCATAGTATTAATAAAACATAAGAACTTTATAACAGTACATTTCATCTTTGATTTTAGTACATTATATTTAATTACATCACTATAAACTTCTATTTACAGGTTATGAGAAGTCTAACCTCAAAAATCTGTTTTTAAACATATATTTGCTACAAATTGATGAATATAAATAAAACTCATTATGGAAGTCCATTTGGAACAATTAGACGAAGATTACGTGATTCAAAGAGCCAAAGAAAGTTTAAAAATCGATCCTTATGCTGCCAAAGCTTGGATGTTAACTGCAAAATCATTGTATCCCAACAATTTCCGAGTTCAAGTAAGCTATTTACCATAGAAAATTGCATTAAAGGCAGTTTTAAATATTTTATAGTTTGACGCTTATTTAATCGAAAAAGCTGCTGGTAATGTTAAGGAAGCCGCAAAATGTTTCAGTGATTTGTAAGTATGATGAATATGAGATAATTTCCAATGTTTTGAATTCGAATTTGATCTTTGTAGAATTAGTAAATTTCCGCAAGTTACCGAATTGTGGAAGGAAATTGAAAAAGTTACAGCTGCTTTGCGTTCAGAAACTGACAGTGAAGAGCCAGAAAATCACTTTTTATGTGAAATGTTCAAACACATTTCATCTGAAGTTCAACATAAGCTGTTGCTCTTCACTGCGGATCATTGTGACGACACAATGGAGCACTGTCGTTTGCTCCTGCTACTTTTACAAAGGTTTCCCACTGCCATATCCAGTTATGGAGTAAAGTTTCTATTTTAGTAGCTTCTTGTTTTTATTTTATTAAATATTTTAGCCTCGTTTAGTTGATACTTTAATGTCTGCTGAAAAATACGGTTTAGATGATAATAATTGTCCAATAAATCCTTATAGGAAATTGCTGGTATGTGAACTACTACCTCTGTTAGCTAAGAAAGAAATTAAATTGGAGCTCACCTCAAAACTATTGTTGAAATTACTAAATAAGGCACTGGAATATTATTTGTGCTCACTGGGAAAATCAAATTTAACTTTGCAAGTTAGTATGCATACAAAAAACAGAAAAACGATTTATTTTCTTCATTTCTTAGGACAAAGAATCTAGCATTGAGACTATTTGGAACAAACTGTTTTCAGTCTTAGAATTTATTGGAAGACAATTGAATTGGGAAAGTCAATTAATAAATTTCACAATTAATTGGTAAATGTTGTCTCATTATAAATAAAACACTTCTAGAAATGTTATATTTAAGGTCAAAGGAGACTTATTGGCAAAAGCTAATTAGTTACACTCAACTAAAGCAAAGGAATGTCCTGTATGACGATAAACAATTATTATTCTGTTTACCAGTATTTTTTCTACATTGCCTTTATGAGTACGCAAACAGTTTGGTACCCGAACACTGTCCAGGTCAAATTTTGACTCCCCATTATTTAGTTGAAGCTTTTATAGGTATAATTTTATAAGTTAAATGAAACGTTTTTGAAACAAATATATTTCAGACCCATCTTTGCCAAATTCTCTACCAGAACCTAAATGTAAAAAACGCAAAGGAGAAACAGATTCAACAAATCCTTACATAACTGTTGAAAAACAAGAATTCAAATCTATGCAGACCAACTTTTTGATGTGCGTAAATTGTTGGGACTTGATTACGTCTTCTGAAACACTTCATAGAGGTCTGTTGAGATGTGTGCAATATTAAGAAGACGTTTTAAACTTTTGTGCGCTTTTAGAATTTATGAAAATTCATTTACATCTAAATGTAGACTCTTGGCTGTCCCTTTTTGTTGTTGACCATGCTCTGTATAAGGGTCGGTATGATGAAGCCATAGCTTGTTTGCAAAAAATCACTGACAGCAATTTACTTTTGCAAAAGTACCTACGACTAGCCGGCATTTTTTATGTAAAGAAAAACTATAGTGTAAGCAGTCGGTCTAACTTCAATTAAAGTACCATTCATTTGTATACCCTTTATTCCTATTCTAGACTTGTTTGGAGCCTATTTTACTGGCCCTGAATTTACTACCAACGAACAATTTCGGAAATCTAAGTAACAATCTCGTTATAGGAGGTAATCAAAGGCATTTGCATTTTTTGCCCATTACGCGTATGGCAATCCTACAATATTTGGTTAAGATTTTATTAAGATGTGTTAAGGTAAGGTTTTGATTCAATTAATTGGGTCTCTATTGGACAATTTTAGGAAAATATGGTGAAACACGATTACAGCGAATTGTCTATTGGCCACATTTTCGTTTTAGTGCAGCTGGATTGGCCACAAGAAGAAGACTTTGTACCCAGTCTGTTGGAAGAAATTAAGAAACATAGATCTTTTCAATATCATTTGTTTCATGTAAGAACGTGACTAAAATTCGTTGCAATTTTAATCAAAATGTCATTTTAGAATTACATTATTAATGTGGATATTATGGAGGAACTAATGTACTTATGGACACCAGAAGGAGGCCAAATTAATTTAGAGATTGTACCAAATTTAGGGTAACATATAAATTTTAAATAGGACAATCTAGCGCATCACTGCAATTAATCAATTTTGCAGGAGTCAAAGGAGAATTAGCACAAGAGGAGCTGATAAAGGAGCAAAAGAAGAGTTAAGGCAGGCCATTCGTAGACAAGTGGCACGAAGCAATGAGAAATTGGACGAACTCTTAGTAAATTTCCTGCAAAACGAGCGACCATTAATTTTACAATCTTTAGTATAGATAAGAAATTTGATAACATTAAATATAACAGAATGTATGAAGCGTTTGAAAATTGATCTCCTATGATTTTCTGCTTTCCTAATGAAAGGTGGCGCCAAAGGACACCCTACACATCTTTCCCCACTCCCACACGAGCCGCCTCGAGGATCCCCGACAATCCCTCTCGGCCCGTCCGCTCGTTTCCCACCTAAGCTCACCATCCATTTANAATTTTTTTTTGGATATTGCTTTAAATTGTTATTAAAAATTATAAAATGGATACTTTTGATGTCTATAAAAGCTTCTAAAGCGTATTGAGAATGAAATTATTACCAAAACATATAATTTTCAACGAAAATACTATGGCTGTAATAAGGTAAATTCAGTTTCTAAATAAAAAAAAACGAATAAAATGACTGAGTAGGCATATGAAAAAGGTGCTCATCTAAATTGACAAAATAGATTCTCAGGTATGTATTTTTAGCAAAATTTGTTTCTTCAATTTATTCACTACGAATTGAATTCATTTAGCGCCTCAACCACCTAACATTTTCCTACTACTTATACATATACCTGTTCATTGATAAAAAGACTATTTTTCGAGAAAGTTTTGATTCTCCCATGTACACGTTGCCACGTAGCAACGGTATGTCAACAACAAATGAGCTGCTGCTATCAAGATAGAGAGAGAATGGAAGGTTTACAATTTTTATCCGAATGGTCGGTTGTACCGTGTAGTCACGACTGGTTTTACGTTTAATGGTACCCCGGACCGACTACTCGAATCAACAGTCGTAGTGTGGTACCCGATCGAAGCGTGAGCATTGTCAGTGTACGTGATTTTAGTACGTGAGTGTATGTTGTGTTTGTGTTTCTTCTGATAATTTGATTAGTGTTACGTGACAGACGGACGACACTGTCCCTTGTCCATTTTCGGTACAATCCTAACGACCTTTGTTTATGTCAAGTTTGTAACGTGCTGATTGTTCGTATGTTTTTCCTCCTCTCGATTAACCTTCACGTTTCATAACCAGTTTTACTGAAACGTTATAGATTGGATTTCAAATAAATATGATAATTTTAATGGTAAGCTATTTCTTTTTTTCTCGCTGGGATATTTGTAGGAGGCAATGATGGAAAATATTAAATTGCTGACCCGCTGGAAAGGCGTTTCTCTATATACGCCCACAGTATCAATAATTGTTGTTGACGATAAAGTGGGTCATTATTAAGGCCAGTTTAAGAGTGACCCTATTTCACTCGTCAATATTCAAGATAAAAATAAAAAAAGACAATCTCGTTGGATGTCTAAAAGGAGAAAAATGACACTGTGTTTAAAACATTGTGCACTGTTAATAATTTTCATATGTTAAGCAGGTACACAAGTTGTTATACAGTGTTTGTCTTAAAACAAGCAAATATTTATGACTATCTCGAAAATAATGGCTCGTATTTTGGGATATACATCAAATTGGAATTTGCTTTCCTTACTATCTTTTATCGTTTCTAAAGAGTACTTATTTTTGTTTTTGGCATTACTGAGAAATACGTCTAAAGTTCATTTTCAAATATGGAAGCTATAAGTATATAAATATAGGAAAAAAGCGTACTTTCCATAGCCTTATAGAGTTTTTAGTAGGTATTTCCTTAGTTGACCATCAAAACAAGGCTAATTATTTGTGGTTTTTTTTCCTTTTAAAACTGCCACTTTTTAATACAATTTAATGGCTCAACCAACAAAATGGTAATTTTACAGGTCAAAAAATTCAACACTAATAAATAATAGTTACAAAATCGTCTCGGGTCGACACACATTCGGCAGGCCAAAAAACAAAAAATTAATATTTGTTGTTCACAAAGCCGCAAGAACGTTACGAAAATCAAGTGCCTCAAAAAGGGAGGCGTTTTTTTGTCGGTCTTTCGTATGGTTGAACGAACCAATATTGCTTCAAACGAAGCTTAGAAAAGAAAAAAACAAAAAGGAAGTTGATTTCGTATAAAATAAACGATTAATTTTTTTTCTAACGTGTGTTTTTGAGTAACAGTTTCCTCGTCAATAATCAACATTTAACGGCTAGATGTAATCCAAAAAGCTTAACTGATAGATAAATCATAATGATTTGATAAAATTTCATCTGCGGCTTAGTAAACGAACTAATCAACATCCACACAAAATTCATGAAAAGGAAGAGAAAGTGTGCATTGCGTGGCAATGAGTCATATATGTATGTAAGTCCTACGCAAGAAGAAAATCGTGAGGCATTAAGCCAACCGTAAAGTCACGCGTAGTCAAATCCCAAAAAATACAAAAAGATACTTTTTCAGCCTTGAACGATGAGACGCAATTAATAGAAAAAAGGACAAACGTGTTCGATTTTAATCATTTCAATTCGATTTAATAATAATAACAATATGGATGCCCAATTTGGGTATAAGGTGATATTTCAATGTCAAATAAGTAGGCTGTCGATATGATTTGAATACAAACATTGCAATTAGTCCATCTCAAGATGGTTGTGAAGGAATCCAGGATGTCATAAACTAAATATGTATGTACATGTGTATTTTCACTGACTTTGAATTGTTCACTCCCTTTACAGTGCAAAAGTCATGAAATCACCTCTCTAACGAAGCACTCCTTCATATTCTCTTTTGTATGGAAGGATTGCCGTTTAGTACAAAATAGGTTCTCTTATTACGATTTATAAATGTCAGTGTACATGTAAATGTTATTTAACACGAGAAAACGTGACATTTAAGAGTCAGAGAGTAGTACCGACTACCGGGCGTAAATATCAATTCACTACAAGGATCATTGAGTGGAGATTACTAGAAAAGAGGTTTTAATGAGATTACCTCTTTAGCAAAAGATACATTGAAACACATGATGGGCTTTTGCATTAAAATATCAACATAGCAACATTATGGTCAGAACATACGTCTCCAATGCCGATGAAAACCGTGTGTGGTTCTAGGCCATTGCTTTGGACATATAAACAGAACAATTTACCCACATGCAACTTGCAGATAGTCTTACCGTACCAAATGAATGTCTAGAAAAATGTTAAGGTGCATTTTTATCAGGCGCACAAAATGGTTATTGATTTATTTGTTTGGTGGAGACAAAATTTATAATACAAACATGAGTGAGCACTCGCATACGTTTGCATGTGTTCTGACCGCTGTTAGTACCTCAAAAGAATACATTGTTTGTGCGCCTTTGTGGTGAGAACACTGGAAAGATATTTATAATGTTTTATTTACTTTATACATTGAATATTGAATTGAACATTGAATGTTTCGTTAGTCAAAAAAAAAAATAAATAACAAGGTAGTACGAAAAAGTTCGAAATTGATTGTACTTTAAATAAATTTAAAACTGAAAATGTGGCAATCGTATTAAATTTCTTGTTTTTAGGAAACGTCCAAAAACTATATTTTCCCCTTTCTACTATTCTATTAAAACAGACATTATTACAAAAGCTATTGCAACAACTTTTCTTTGCAGACTTTTAAAGTTAAAACTGGTCGGATCGATGACAAAGGGTTCTAAATCCAATGTTCCCCAATTTTTGTGTTATTGAATAAAATGATAATAATTGATTATTAATTACTGATTAATTATTAGAGATAAATATACATATAATTGCAAATGTTTGTCAATAGTCACTAAAGTTTGCAATTTTTTTTGGTGGAACCGCACCTCTAAAGTATTTAAATGGAAACAGTTGACCGTCAAAGGTTATTTTTTTTATTATTTTCGTCTTTTTTTTTCTATTAAATTGAAATTTTAACCGATTTATTAAATAAAAAAAAACTTGTTCTGGTGTCGAACAAAATCATTAATTTTCATCGCAGTCTTCCTACTGCTATCGTGAACAATCGATAACAAAAAGCAGGAAATTCAACGACACGAACAAAACGAAATAACAATAACAGTGTGATTGCAAAAAAATTATTTATATTCCGTTCGGTTAACGATAAAACTGTCAAGTGGACGTCATAATCGTAATTGACTCTGTGACGTGTTCTCGTGACCTGCTTGGTTAATATAATTCGTACCGTTTTAGAATGAGTGAAAGTTATTTGAAAAATATTTAAAATACATATATTTAAACAGGTGGTCCAATTTCAACTTGAGTTTTTTGCTTAATATCTGATGCACTCGTGCATTCCAAATTGTCTTTTCACTTGAAAATTATGCACATGGCTATATGTATATTACATAGTACAGTCATGTCCTATTGGGCGCGGCATTGAAATCTAATAGAGTTTAATTAATTTTTCTATCTTTAGATACGTTTTCCTTCTTCGCCAAATCGTTTTTTTTTCTTATTATTATTGAATAGCACGGTTCTCGGGATTATAGCGTGATAAAACGGGTTTCTAGTGACGAACAGATTCAATAAAAATAAAATTGAACATTTTAAGCATAACGAATGAGTTTCAGCTTGGTACGACCATGGAATAAAATAATAAACATAGTTACAGGGTATTAATTAAGTACATGTAATAACCTTAAGCAATGAATCCTTTTTCGATTTTAAAACGAAATGTTTTGGTGTATTAATATAAATTCCCAACGGCTTCATTTTCGATCCATATATAGGTAGTTCAAATTTAAATGTTAACTTTGTTTTTGTGACTTTTCTTTGGACAGAAATATAATAATTGGACGATTGATTTGTTACGAAATATTTGCATAAAATAATATTAATTATTTGATAATATTTTTTCTTTTAAATTCGATGTTTTTAATTTTTAAGCTCTAGCCTAGTATTTTAAATTGAAATCCGTTGAAATCTAAATGATTGTTTCCAAGCACATTTAACAAGAACAAGAGTACCATATTCGAATAAAAATAAATACACAATAATTCTACATATTCCACAACTATATAGGGTTTAGCGCAAAAAAATACGACCATTTCAATTATAATGAAACAAAATGTTGACGTTGCCCCCTCTGTGAGTAAATAAAAAACTAACAATAAGACAATATTTATATATGTTAATGTAAAATATGGCCGAATGCGTAGAATTTTTCCTNAATCTGTATACTACTCCGTCTTGAATACTAAATTGATGTTGTTCTGCAAGTGGCAAAATTCCTTTCAGAGCTTTTCTGCAAAAGTCATCTTCGGATTGGTATTCTTCAATGGACAAAAGTGGTTTGTTGACATCGGTTTTTATTACTCTTTGTACAACAGGATTGCGACTCAGATAGTCAACATGGCCCATTTTATGACCCGGGCGGTATTCAATGTCAAAGTCGAACTCCTGCAGTCTTACCCACCAACGGGCAACCCGAGGATGGAGCTCTTTCTTCAGCGCTGTAGCTCGGACTGCATTACAGTCGGTAAATATGGTAAAGTGCCGGCCGTACAAGTATACTCGGAAATATGTTGTAGCTTCCACAATAGCAAGAGTCTCCAAATCATAGGAGTGGTATTTGGATTCGCAGTCATTTAACTTACGGCTAAAATAGGCCACTGGATGCATTTTATTCTCATGTTTTTGTAACAGCATTCCTCCGATACCTGTCGAACATGCATCAGTGTGAAGCTCTATGTCAACTTCAGGATTATAAATCACAAGTACTGGTTGGTCAATTAGTGATTGTATTATTTCCTGTCTTATGCTTTCATGGGATTCTTTCCACTCAAAGGGAGTATTGCTCTTGCGTAACAAAGCGGTAAGAGGGGCAGTTTTCATGGCAAAATTCTTAAGGAATCGTCGAAAATAACTTGCCAACCCCATAAATTGACGGACACTCCGCTGATCAATTGGTGGCAACGATTTGGCTAGTGCCTCGACTTTTGATATACTAGGTTTTACACATCCATTGGTGACTAAATGTCCTAAATATTCAATTTCCTGTTGTAGAAAGCGGCATTTCTCATAATTTAAAGAAAACCCTCCTTTAGCGAGTGCATTTAGTACCAAAGCTAGATTTTCAAAAGCTTTTTCTTTTGTCTCGGCTGGGCATATTACATCGTCGATGTATACGAACGCTATATTATTCTTTAAAGTACCCAAAGCCCTATCAATCGCCCTTTGATACGCCGATGGGGCGTTAACAAATCCAAACGGCATCACGTTGTACTCGAAATGACCGTCTGGAGTGACAAAAGCAAACAGATGTTTGGAGCTTTCCTCGATTTTCATTTGGTGAAATCCCGCTTTCATATCGAGTACAGTGTAAAAGCGATGTTTATATAATGCATCTATTTGATCCTGTATTCTGGGTAATGGGTAATGTTCTCGAGCCACCCGTTTGTTAAGGTCACGGTAATCGACACAAAGACGCAGGGACCCATCTTTCTTTGTTACTAAGACAATGGGGCTGGCATATTCGGAGCGACTTTCGCGTACAAGCTTCCTCTGAATCATCTCGTCAACAAGTGCCTTTACTCGAATTCTCTCTGCATACGCAAGACGACGAGGACGATATACTACTGGTGTAGGGTCCTTTAGCTTTACCTTCAGTTCAGCTGTTGTAATAAAGGGCGCCGCTTCACGACGGTGTTGAAATAATAACGGAAGTAGTCGTTGTTTTTCGGTTTCGGCCAATCCTGTAATTTTAATATCATTGTCTACTTGAATTTTAGCAACAGTAGGTACATAGGGGTTCTTATAGGCAATATCAACATATCCTGCTGATTTTATTAGCTGCAACTCAGGTGATCTAATAACGTCCATACCAATTAGTGCATCTGTGGCACCAGGCATATCTTTGTCAGCGATTATGAGAAATTCAATCTCCAACGTAGCATCAGGCAAAACAACATAAAGCATACAGCGTCCTTCACATTTTACTGTGGTGCCAACAGTATTTAGTGTAGTGTCATCTGGTAAGATAATAGTGCACAAACGCTCTGCAGCATTTCTCTTAATCAAGGATACTTCGGAGCCCGTATCTACAAAATAAGTTATAGTGCAAGCTTTTCCTTCTAATAATATTGTAGCCAGTTGAGTTTGATCCACTGATCGTGCGGGCCGCACGCACTGAACTAACTTTGGTTCGTTCGTTTTTTTAGTGTAACAGTTTGCTTCTGTATGCCCTCCCTTTTTGCAATAAGTGCATTCTTGCGCTCTTTGCTGTCTACTGTCTTCTTGTTTAGGAGTACGACAATCCTTTTCACGATGACCAGCTTTGCCACACCTAAAACAATTTCCAAAAAATTTTGGACGTGAGCGATTATCATTTAAATTAGGCGTTTCCCGATTGTACGGATATTTATCCCATCTTCGGCGCTTATTTGGGTGATAAGAGCCTTCCTCTCGGCGTAGAGAGGAAAGTGATTTCTCTGCTTCATATTGGCCTACAAGTAACAATAGACTCTGCTGATCTTTCGGCTCTCTAGCCTGAATTAAATCGCGTACACTTTGGCAATCCAGACCCGTCACAACGCAACTTAGTATATATTCCCATGGTAGCGTTTCTAGAAATCGTTTTAAATAGCGAATTTTAGTTAATATATAGTCCGTTAGCGTTTTGAATTCGCTACTCTTTAAATTTGCAGCACGTACCATTCGGGTACCATGAGTTTCTCCATCAGGAAAAGCGTTAGAAAAATCAGTAACAAAATTTTCCCAATTTCTTTCGACAGGACGCCAGTGGTTGTAAAAAGTTAAGGCCCTACCTTTTAGTGCGTCGGCACAACGTACTATCATCCATGTATCATCAATTAATAACCTGTCTTTTATTTTTGCCACATCTGAAAGCCATTCCGTAATAGTGTGTGAACCATTATCCGGATCAAATGCTGCCAGACGAAAACGTGCATCAGGCTTCGTTGTTGCGTTGTTAGAGCTGAGATTATGGCTGCTATTCTCCGCTAACTGCCTTTGATCGCGCACCTCCAAATGTCTCAAAAAAATTTGCATTGTTTGTTGAAACGCCTGCACGTAGGGCATTGCATCTGATGGCACTTGCGTTGGGACACTATCGGGCACCCCAACATTTTCGGAGTTTTCACCTACCGCGGCATTATTTCCTTCACCCGCATTCACCTCGATATCACTGCTATATTCGTTGATCGAATCCATTGTTCAGACGATAATTACACTAAATTACACAAATTCGGGTTAATCCCACTTCTGATGTTAATGTAAAATATGGCCGAATGCGTAGAATTTTCCTCCCAACCACCCCCGAGCGTCTATTTTACATGTCGGCCTTACGAATAATGACATATGCCCTATTCCTACGCTTCCTCCTACGCCAATCAGGTATTTACCCGCGGGAACCCTTATAAATTACCCACCACCGCTAGATGGCAGTCTTAATAGACCTAACATATATAAATACCCTTTATGTGAAATTTCGTGCGATTATTATACAGGGTGTCCGGATAGTTATACCTAACGTAATTAACAAAAAATCATATAAAAATTTAAATTTAAAAATAAAGCCGTTGCGAATCTATGCTAATATCATCGTTTTGTCTTGAAATAAGTTTAAAACTCATGTATCTACGAAGGCAATAAATGTCGATGATTAAAAAAAGGCCTTTCTGCCAGCAAAAGTGGTGCCCAACTTGATCATAAGGGTGATTAAAGGTTAATTGTGTCTTGAAACCTTACACCTCCCAATAAAAAAAAGTTGAATGAGTACCCTCTTCTTTTAGGCAAATTAACCCTGTATACGGTATAATTATTATTTAATGGTTTGTGGTTAAATAATTTGTATTCACTTCGAAGAAATATATTCTGGGTTGGGTGAATAAAGGTCTAAAACGTGACAAAAAAAATTGTTATGCTAATTTTGGGAGTGGATATCACTTTTAATTCTAGTATTCACGCCAAACAATAATGAATTATTATTTTCTTGCGTAATGTTAATACCCATAGGAAAAGTTCACAACAATGGAAAATTATTATTCATTAATTACAAGCGAAATATACGAATAATAGGTCCAGTTGACTGCTGACCGCACACGAGATTTATCAAAACTTTTGTCTTCCCATAACATTCGTTTATGAATTAATGACGTTTCCAATAATAAATTATTATAATTAACAATAGTGTAATGGCAATTACGTAATTGTATAATTGATTAATTACCCAAGTGCCATTTTGTATTACATTGTCTTACAACAACCGGATTTTCCCAATTGCAAAATAATGATTTCGTATTCATATTGTATCCTTTTATTAACGAGGAATAATATTAAGGAGGTGCTTCTTAATATTAGTTTCGCTTTCAACAATGAATAATATTTTTATCATTCTCCAAATATTTGATCTGGTGGGTGTTTTTTCAAGCGATCCCATCTGACTAACCGCAATACTTTTGGATAAGTTGGCTGTGTACAATAGAACATTCCTAACATATATTCTACATTATACAAGGATTACTCTGAACATTTTTCAATGTGATTGTAGTAACTAAACAATTGTGTGACATATTTTTTGTTAGTTTTATTAACAATTTTATTACCAAACTGTACAGCATGTTCTACAGGAAGTCTGACTAAACACGTAAATCTTTATTGAACAGGGTGTAAATATTAGTTTCTTTCAAAACCTCTGTCAGGAGCGAATACGCAGTGTCATTGAATGATGCACTTTAAAAAAAAATTATGACCTTTTTTTGATGAATTGAGGTACTTTGTCCAAAAGTTGATTTATGCGAAATTTCATTGCTTTTTTGAAATGATCTAGAAATTTGTCATACATCCACTACACAATCTTGGCTTGGCTTTATGTGACTTATTTTTCTTAAATGTCTCGAAAACATATCTACATATATGCACTTATTAGTATTCTGTACCAGAGGTTCATTTCACTTACTTAGGTTAACATTTTCAGGGTTATACATTGTATTCACTTGTGGTCACTTTAAAGAAACTATTTTTTCTTTTTCCATAGAATTGCCCTTTTACGTCAATCCATGTTTTTGTTAATGTGATACTCAAATATTTAATCGATTATTATTTGTATAAAAATGTATTTTTAGCGGTTTGCAAATTACAAATTATCATTATTCGAATAAAAATGAGAAAATAATCAATTGTTTGTGCGATTTTAGTTGAAACTTTTAGATTAGATGTCGAAATTTCACGAACGGAAGCCAGTCAATTGCACTTATATGTATGTACAAAAGTATGTCAGTTATTACATAAATAAATAAATAAATAATTAAACATTTACAAGGATTTGTTACAATCACACTATCTTAGTGAAAAAGAAAATCTTAATATAGATGGTGTTGTTTCAGATCAAGCAGTAATTGCAAACATGCGGCATTATGGACGTTATGCTTCAGTTGATTTTAGGTGAGTTAATTAAAAATATAGCTGTTATTAACGTTTATATACAGGGTGTACCATTTTATTTTAAATTGAATAAAATAAAAAAAATCAACTAACTCGTATCGTTTTCAAACAAATCCGATTTAAAAGTGAAACAATTTGGTTGCTCTACTAATTAGAACAATAAATACAAGAATTAAACATTATTGCATAGAAAATATTAAATGATGCTCTGCTGTTTCATAAACTCTTGCTTCGAGAAATCGCTAGAGCTTAAATTATTCTTCTAATAATATGTACATTTATTTTTTTCCAGGTATTTACCTACTTTTTCCAGTAAAATGTAGCCTAATAACGCCAACAACAACCACCCAATCAACTGTAAACAATGTAACCGAAATAAACAATAGAGACCTAAACAAAATTATAAAATCAAACCCAAAGACTGAAATTTCAAACCTTAAGCAATCGAACAATAATTTAGAGGATTTTCCACAGTTTCCACTGAAATTGGCCAAATATACCCAATCGTACAATGAGAGCTTAAAACAAGAAAAGAAATTCAATTCAACAATAACAACAACAACAACTACAACAAGTAAACCATGGTTTTTTACCACTACACCCATCACCATTGGTACACGTCATCCAAGTTTCGAGGTGGATTCAGAATTGACAACTCCCGAATCGAAACTTTTCGACCGTAAGTTTAAAGAGACTAGACAAAGCATCCACCAACAGTTAGAAGAACGGCCTGAAGATGAGAGTACTCTAACGGAAGATGACGAGGTGCCTCGAAAGTCCAGTGTAGAAATTGAGAAAACGCAACTCGTTGTTAACAATGAAACCGTTAATGGTAATGCAATTCACAAGGATTTAAAGATTGAGCAAACGAAGAAAGTGAATTTTATTCGCGTTTATAATAGAAGCAAAGTTTATGGAGACGATGAAGGTGGTGATAATAATGGTTATAGTACAACGGAAGACTTCGACATGGAAACTAGCACTATAATTCTTCCGATTACTTCAAAGGTAAATTTTTCAATAATTTTTTTAACAAATCAATTGACTTAAGCAATTTTAGACAACCATTATTACTGGCAGTATATCTAAAAATATTTCTGGACAAAACAATGTGATGCATGCAGTAAAAATTTCAGAAATAAAAAGTTTTTCATCTACACCTGATTTGAGTACCACTACGGATATCACAATGAAAAAAAATAGCACTACCACTGAGTTGGAACCACAGATAACAACAACTATGAAAGCAACCACAACAATTGAACCATCTTCAACTATTTTGGATAGGACTTCAAAGGGTCTAAATATTGAGCTAAATAATCGAGAAACTTTACATTTGGAATCCACTACTACAGAAGACTCAGAACCATGCACCGAGAGTACTTCAACAAATGAGGTTAGTACACGACTGGAGAACCTTGATGTGAAGACTACAGATAAGCAAGAAACTAGTACTGAAATCTCAAGTACAGTTACACCTGTTGTGGAAACAACTACCATTCCTGGAACCGAATTAAATGTAGTATCTTTGACCACACCAGAAACAGTTATTAAACATACAACACAAGAAGAACAAGCAACAACCACGAAATATACTCTTGTACACATACAAGCTGGTGCTGACAATAAACAAACAACTTTGTTGCCCGAAATCTTGGATGCGAGTCAAAATTATTCTAAAGAAGATGACGGAGAGGAAAATCTTATTAAGAAAGTTGGTTACTTCAGGTGTGTACTAGTTTTCCCACTGTTTTTTCAAACATACTGAAGTAATTGGGTTTTTAGTAGTACAATGATCAGTGTAAAAGAGTACGAACTCTCAGTGCAACCTCAAACTGAGTCTACACCGACTGACCGCAGCTTGACCAAAGACCCTGACAGCAGTGATAAAGGAAAGATAGCTGCCATAGTAATTTCCTGTGTTGGAGCTGTTTGCTTAATCTTATTAGCTGGCTTACTGGTAAATTTCCAATTGCTTTTTTTTGTGTTATCATTAAAATCTGGAATGTATACAGTACATAATGAAAAAACGTCAAAGACGGTTGAATTACGGTCCAAGATGTCGACCAGTGAGTTTGGACGATTACAGCATAGATAGTTTATCGGTATATAATAGTTTGAGGAAAAAAACATTGGCTTTGTCAAAACGATCATTTGGCAACTCTGCTTTTGATGATCCAGTAGGTATTATTCAATAATAGTTACTATTTTATGTAATAAAATTATTAATTTATAGTCAGGACCATCACATCCATTAAATTTCCCGGCATTAGCGAAATTTTCTACAAACTTCGAGGATATTAAGGCGGAATTCGACGACATACCTCAGATTACCGCCAAAACTTCCGAATTGCCCGAAGGATGTGACACTAAGAATCGTTATGCTAATATTATTCCTCTACCAGAAACACGAGTTGACTTGAAACCAATAGATGGATATCCAAATAGTGACTATATTAACGCTAATTATGTTACGGTAAGCTGACATTTTTTGGAAAACTCTTTCTTAATTAGAGAACTTACAAAGGGTCCTAACAATGTACGAGGCTATTACATAGCCACTCAAGGACCCATGCAAAATACCGTTGACGATTTTTGGAGAATGATTTGGGAACAACAAGCCAAAGTTATATTGATGTTGACGCATTTGGTAGAAAACGGGTTAGAAAAATGTGTGGATTATTTGCCCGAATCTGAGGTTACCGAGTGCAGTCGTTTATTTGGAGATTTCCAAATTACGTTGAAAAAACGGGAAGTCAAAGAAAAATATATTATTTCTAGCTTACAGCTGAAGGTAAATTGGAATGTTCTATTTGAACTTATTTGACTAAATTTTTAATTTATTTCAGAATATGGTATCTAATAGTTGGAGGGAGGTTACTCATTTCTGGTACTTAGGATGGCCGGAAAGAGGAGTTCCCACTGAAGCCAACTCTTTAATAGCGTTCTTAATTGAAGCCAGAAGCTATATGAAAACCTCAACTTTGGATAGAGTAAGTGTTTTCGGACTTTCTATTTTTAAATGAAAATAAAATTGGATGTGTTTTACAGCAGACAAATAGTACACACATTTCAAACGAACAAAACCCAGTGGTAATACATTGTAGTCCAGGAACTGGTAGAACGGGTGTGGCTATTGCTTGTGATATAGCAATAAGAGAGTTTGAAAGTACAAGATTGGTGGACATACCTAAAATTGTTTATAAAATACGTAGGGACAGGGCCAATGCTATACAAACAAAAGACCAATACATATTTATTTATAAGGTTTGAAAGAGAACGATGTTATTTTTGTGTTTTCAATTGTTCTTTTTTTAAGGTGGTTAGTCTGTATGCCACCAAACTTACAGGAGGCGCTCTGGATAGTCCATCTTAGTCTAGTTAACGAAGAGATATTATTTGTTAAAATTAAATGTGATATGTTGTCTAATAGTTTTTAAGAAAAAAATTTATTATATTATTTACTGTTGCGTTTATTCAGGATATACTTTTCCATAAACAAAGAGACAAAATTGTATAGAAATGAATATATTAGTACTGTATAGTTTCGTTAAAATAAATTATATTGAAAATGTAATTAATAATTAAAGGATTTCGCATATAACCCAGGCAATTCCATCGTGTGACTTGTCAACGGTGAAAATAAATGAAGGACAGTTCCACACCTTTGTTTACTTCATTGGCCACAAGTATGCATTATAAATATTATATTTATCAAGAAATTTATATAATTAACAGACCCTTGAATTAATAAAATTTATAAAGGATACATTTGGCAACATTGGGAAAAAATTCGAATTTCTCCGTCAATGAACAAAGGGAATTTCATCAAAATAAGAAATCGATAACTACCCTAAATGTGAGATCCAGACATAAGTTGGATTTTTATCAGAAGCGCTCCACATACATTTTCTGTTTTCTATATTATCAGTTTCCTCAAAAGATGAGAAACAGTGAAAATGGGTGATAGAAAAAGCTCTGTTTGTTGTTTGATTGAAGCTGTGTTATTAGGTGAAGAAGAAAAAAAAACTAAGAAGACGCGAACGTTCGCATAAAGAATGGTATGTATACGCAAGGAAGATAACAACGTGCATAGAGACAAGAAATCTACAAGTCCTGCAAAAAGTAGATAGGAAAATAAACAAATTACAAAGTATTCAATGGAAAATTTCTTTTTATGTTTTCAGAGAAATTAGAAGTTCACTTTTCATTATCTTCTACACATTTTTTATCATCTTCAGATTTAGTTAATTGTTCAAGATATTTATAAGACTAAAACACATCAAATTAGTTTCTATTGTTACTTCTTATCTTCCATAATAAACGTTTAAGTACTTCTTTTTATGTAATTTTAATAAAATATTTTTCGAATACATTTCGTTCTTATATAATATAATGTGAAGCCATTGCTTTAAACTAATGCCGGATGGGATTTCGAATTTCATTGTTTCGCAGCTGTTTATTTGAACTACATCCATTTTCAAATATTTTAAATACAATACTGCAGTACAAATATATTATTTTTCAATCCCTACAGTCTATCCTAGAATTTTAACAATAAAAAAGCAATATAGTAGGCCTTGGTCTTCAATAGAGCGCATTCTCACCTTAATTATCTACAATTAAAAACAACATACAATAAAATACAATTAAAATATAATTAAAAAAAAAATAATGAAAATTGCTGGGATTCAAAAAATGTACATTTTCTAGGGGTGCTCCTCTTTTAAGTTACCTCTTTGTTGTATATCCAAACTATTTTATTATTTTATAACGTCCCTAATATAATGTATAAATATATTATACATATTCGAGTCAAGAATTATATTATTTGACACAATTGAAACTTACGAACGTTATTCATTCAAAAGTCATTTCGTGATATAAGTACATAACTAATTAATGAGATAAACAGTTACTGGTATTTTATTTTCAAGAGAAAATCGCAATATCCTTACGTCCAACAAGTCATGCCAGTGTGTCGTACTGATTTTCTGTTTTAGTGATAGCTCGGGTGTTAGTCAACATTATCGCGTATGCTGCAGCATTAATAGTATCTTCTTGAATGGGTACAGTACGTACCATATAAGAACGACAATTCCGACTTACTGTAAAAACGCACTTGAAAGAGAGCAAACTGCCATCACTTCTCTGCGTTAGGAGCGTTGTGGTAAAAAGACAGAGAATAAAAACAGTTGCAGGTTTTCTAGTGTCGGGGACAGATTCGCAGCTATCGCTATCATTTTTTTCTGCAGTATGTTTTTAATTAATTTCGTTAAATACACTGTAACGCTCACCATCAAAAATGCAATAAGCTTTATTTTTTTATACATCAATTCAATATTCTTTTAGTTGGAACAACACTATTCCAAATATCCTGATATCATTCTCAACGACTTTTCTGTGAATACCAGAAGGGTAAATAAATAAAAAACCGTACAACCGGCTGTTTTAAGCTGTTTTAATGGAAAGTGGAAAAAACTGGTATAACCGAAAACCGGTTTTTTCTGCAACAACCATCATCCCTAGACCGTACTCGCGTGACCTGGTTTCTTACTATTTTTTTTTCTCAAACATGTCCTTAGATAAGGTACCCAACCATGCTTCTTTAGGGATTTTTTAGTAACACTGATTTATCATGTCTGAAAAATAAGAGATAAAAGGAGATAATTGAAAAATCTGATGACACACATAATTACACATGTGATGTGTGTATTATATGAACACACACATCACGAATCATACAATATTAATTAGTAATACACATGGTAATAAACCTATTTTTTGGTGGAGTAAAGTGCCTTTTGTGTATCAAATGCAAAATTAAGAAAAGTTGTTTAGAATCCACATCTAGGTTCTTCCTATACCAAAGTATAAAATCTTCACCCAACTATGATTTTTCAATTTTAAACTTGTAAAACAAACAGTAACTTATAGTAATAGTTTATTATTTTAATAAAAAAATTGTTAAACATTCTCTGATTTGAGAAGTAAACATAAAAAAATGTGAGAGAATGTAGTTTGATTGAGAATTTTGAAATTTGGGATGTGAATCTGTTACTAGAAAGCTGCCAACTTGGAAAAAATTGAAAAACCATAGCAAGCCAAGGATTTTGAAATTTGGTATAGGGGCCTAGATGTTGATTCTATACAATTTTTGTTTATAATTTTTATGTTGTATTTAATAGACAAAAGGCTCCACAAAAAATAGGTTTTTTGAAAATTTCCAACAGATACCTACTTGATTTTTCAAACGAAAATTATATTAGAAATTAATCTTTAACCAAATAGTGCTAAACATCAAAATTTAAATCAACACTTTTTTACCTTTTTCAACAGTCGTTTCATCTATTCGGGAACACACTGTATATGTATACAAGTTGAGTTTCTTGTATGTCTTGTACAAAGACTTTCGAAACCACCAAAGCTAGAAAAATGGTTAAATGGGAAAAGTTTTGTTGTTTTATGAGCCCAATTAAATGCAATTTATATTTTTTCGAAATTTGTTATGATTTTTTTTAATGCGCTTAACTATCTTATTCTTAGTTTAACAAAAAAACTGTAAATAAAAAATTTATAAATTAACGAAATCTTCAATTTACGGCTTATTTAATTTGTCAAATCGACCTGTCGTTTTTCATCTATGACACAAACTTATAATTTTTTAGATGGAAACTATTGTTGGCTGTAGTCTTATTAAAAAGGTATATTTGCGTATACTAATATTTATTTCAATGATATAAAACTTTACCGAGCTGATTTCTAAAATAAGCTGATTTTAGAGGTTTTTTTTTCATTTTTGATAAATATAAGGCATACTATTAGCATAATTGAATCGCTTATTTATGAAAGGATGAAAATCACTAATTTATACAAAATCACATAATTTCAAAACTCGATTAGTGAAATATATGTTGCGTTGATTAATAAAGGGATACAAGTTTTTAATAGTCCTAGCAGATAGGCAGTCACTAGAAATACTGGAAATACTTTTAAACAGTTGAAATTAGAAAAACATTTTATACGTTTTCTCAAAAGTTCATTTGCATGACATATAAACTTTTATAGACAAGCGATTCAGGTGACGTTGTAGAATATTGCCATCCAAAAAACGCTTTTATTTCAGTTGACGGACGACCTGTTAGAAAAGCTTCATACAATGTTCTCAAAAAATGCAACTTACATATGTATTGATAATGATGCTAGGCTTTCCGAACATCTGCAGTAGTTGACTGAATTTAGTAGTTTCATTAAATCAATAAACTTGTTTGTTTTTTTCGTTAGCGTGGGCAATGTTCTACAACGCCAACCATGCTAATAGTATACCGTACATCTATTAAAAATTTAAAAAAAAATATAAAATCCGCTCATTTCAGTAATCAGTTTATTGTTAGTGAAATTTTATATCGTTAAAAATATATAAAAATACTTTTTTAATAAGATCAGAGCCAACAATGGTTTCCATTTAAAAAATTGTAATTTGCGTCATAGGTGAAAAATGACAGATCGATTTGACAAATTAAACAAACCGTAAATTGAAGATTTCTTTAATCTAGAAATTTTTTATTTACAGCTTTTTTGTGAAACCAACAATAAGATACCTAAAGGCATTAAAAAATCTAAAAAAAATTTTCGAAAAAATATAAAAATCATTTAATTGGGCTCAAAAAACAATTAAACCTTTCTTATTTAGGCATCTTTCTGGTTCTGCTGATTTCGAAGATCTCGATTCGAAATATAAAAAAAAAATCACACTGTATATGTTAATAATAAATTCATCACTAATGAAAATCCAGTACTACATTAGTTCTGTTAGTTTATTGGAACAAGGCTATAATATTTTTAGAGTATGGCAGGAACGTCGTGTTCAATAAATTTACTCATGCACTGAAGAAGAAATGAAACTATCCAGAACTCATTTTATTCTTAGTCCAATTAGACAGTCGGATAATACGAAATTATGGACTGAATCGATAGTTTGTGGAATTGTCACTGAAATTAGTCCTGCAAAACTTTCGTCACCTTGGATAATTTTTCTGTTTCAAAGCAAGTCACCAAAATGGGTATCTATCATATCTTCGTAAATCTTTTTTTTTTTAGGATATAGCAAAAGCATCGCTGCATTTTCTATACTACATAGATGTCTACAGATTACTTCTGAAGATGATTGAAACGTTTAATCTAAATAATAGTTTGACATTTATTAATAAGCAAAACCTCCGTATCGGTAATTCGAGCATGAAATCGAAGAGGCTTTTCCTTTACAGTCCGACAATTCGTTGTTACAGAAAGCATCGATTTAATACGTTGCCAGTTAGTGTTTTTGGTCATGACATAATCGTATTAATTGGTCATCCTTCATATACTTACTGTTATTATATATCAGTTGTATTTATAGGACGTTTTAAAATACATATTACTTAACACTTCTCTGCGACACAAGAAAGGTTAATAAAGGCTTTTATGACATAAATAAAAATAACTTATTGTTAGCTGCAAACGGTAACTATTTCGCGAGAAATGTTAACAAATTTCGCTTCTTTACATATGGTGTTTAGCTCAATGAACTAAAAAAAAGCAGATTTAAAGTGTATCAATAAGGAAAAATTAGCACTAATTAACTTTTCCGGAATAAACTAATTGAACTTCAATTTAATCTGATTGAACTGGATCGAACAGAATCTCAGTAATTAAAACAAACAACAAAATTGTTAATATTGCGCTACAATAACTTGGGAATGTTCTCTGCTGCATTACTGAATTTTTATCAATAATTATGTGTATCTATGTACATACCTACATTATTTTTTTTGCTTTGGCTTAACAATCCCATTGCCGTATAAAAGGGACTAGAAATACATCATTTTTTTCCTGAAAAACTATTGTATTTTAAAAACAAGTTACAATTGCGTTGTTGTCAAATAGTGTTTGTTCATTCACATGTGAAATACATTTTTCGATCTTGTGTAGTAGTTATTGATACGGAAAAATACTGAAATTATTTAATTCATTTTCCTTAGAGAAAAATATTAGTCAATCTTTGTAAATATAAACATTATTTGGTCAATAAACATTAGGTCAAATTAATAAGTATCACATTAGTCAAGGTGAGCTCCAACAGGTGGTTTAAATAATAAATAAATAAATAGTAAAATATGTTTTAGTAGGTGTTTACTATTTATTTTAATAACAATCATCAAAAAAAATCAATCTTTGAAAAACATTCAATTCTTGATTTTTAAAAGTAAAAACCTAATTTTTACTGAACAAATTCGTTCCCCCATAACTTTTAAAATGAAATATGCCAGGGTGGCTTAGTAATTTTTATTAATGTGGCAACACTGTTGTAGTTTATGGAAATCCTAAACACTTCAAATTAAATTCCAATAATGCAATAATCAATCAACTGGAGATAGAGTGATTTGAGTAAGTGTTTGTTGTGATTTTAAAAGTGATTTATCCTGAGAGTGGTGTCTGGGCAGGTGGTTCGTGTTCGTCGCACAGTGTTTTAGTTGGTTCCGTGAATTTAAACCTCTCCGAATTTCGTTAAAAGACAAAGAACGAAATAACCGACTGTTTATATTGCAGTTACCAATAAAATTGTTAACAAAATAGACAGCAATAACAATATAAACATATATTAAACAGGATTTAAATATTGGTTTGGCAACTGTCAACAATTGAATGTTCATCCTGAGAAACAGAAACGCACTCGCGTCGAATTTTCTAAATATATAGTATATAGGTACTATTTAAAATTCGATCTATAATTTGGGTATTCCCAAACGAGAATGCACCAATAAAAAATAACACTTTATAGCATTCGATAAAATTAAAGAACTACGATGTAAAGCTGGTTTTCCCTGGATTTTCTTATATCACGATAACACAACTGGTTATTCATCGACTTGGGATTTTCTTTAGAATTCAGAAGTCAAATTGCTAAAAAATCCACATCTTAGTATGGTATAGTGTAGGCCAGGCTTCAGTTAGATATGACTGATTTTTGCCCAAAATCAACCTGTGGAAATAAAATACCCTTTTTAGGTAAACTATCCACTATGTTCTTAAACTAACAATGATCAGATAAAAATCCCAAAATTACTTCGAAATCGACCAAAAAGAGCCTCTTGTTAGACTTGTTGACCATCCCTGGTACAATAGAAATGGAGGCTATACAAAAGGATACCCCTTCTAAACGGTTTTAACAACTGAATAAATATATTGAACATGGTGGTCAATACTAGTAGTAGTGAAAATGAAATGAATTGTTACGTGTAGCAGTTATTTCTAAAGTGACAGGTGAAATCAATACAAAAAAAAGTCACATAGTGGCATGTCAGATGAACGTTGTGGACACTTTCATAGAAAAAAATCCAAGAAATGTGATATGTGTCCAATGAAATAGAATAATAAGACCAAATAAGGTCATCAAATTTTCCAATCACTTATCACCCTGAAGACATACTTTTTACATAACAAATGTAAAAAATCATTTTCAAACGAAATACACTCATTTGTTTGCGGTTTAGTTGGCATGATTAATGCCACTGAAAACCATGAATTTTTTTTCCTTTTAAGCAAAAACC
>JABRWK010000039.1:659696-766895 GCA_013372445.1 Hypothenemus hampei
GGGCATGATTAATGCCACTGAAACCATGAATTTTTTTCCTTTTAAGCAAAAACCAGTTAGACCCAGTAAAACACTAAACTTTGATGGTTTTTATATTGCCATTCATGTTCAAACAAAAATAATCAGTCAAAATTATCTACACAAATACATAATATATAGATAGGTATATATGTACGCTAGTGTATATTTAAAAGAAAAAAATATATACCTTAAGCATATCATTTCTTAAGGACCCTTAACTTTTAAAGCTCAAATCCAAGTCTTCTGGTTTCTGCAATGTGTAAATTTGTAAATTATCAGATCCCCCATCCTTAAAATCGTCAACTAAGCGGATCGTATCGGATATAATCATCTGTTTATCACACAAATCGTTCAGTTTTAAAGTGGACGTCTTGAATGTACGAAAGTGCTGTGTTTTTCAGTATTTAAAGAATAATTTTTGGTAGTTTTGTTTGGTTGAAGAAGAAACGAACGACGGTGCCCGAATATAAAGAATTTTCTCCTAGAGTTCCGAACAATAAAAGGTAACTCATCCTTTTTTCTAAAACCCTTAAACCCACGTCGAAATTCACGGTCCTTTTAAGAAAAAGACAATTCTTTAGAAAACAAAAATAACATTTAAATAACAATATTCCATACTGAACACTAACAATAATCATTCAAATTTCAATAATTATTACTTTACGCTTGAAATAATCTTGAAACAATAAAAAATCTTTCAATTCAATTGGATGGTGTCACAGATAAAACATAATCACCCTGTATGTAACAACAAGGATGTTTACCCAGGACGTCTCCTTGATTAAACGCACCCTCGTCAAAGCGTCAGAACACCTAGGGCTCTTCTCTGGGGAGCGCACATCAAAGTTGCTCATTGATTTTTTTGCGAGGGACTCACCTCGATGGTAAAAAAGTACCATAATTGCGACTCCAATTAAAATCGCATAACCAGGTTATTTAAAACATTTTTGCGAGCAAATAATTTATCATGGGTAAGTAATAAATATTTGTTGTAGATAGTGTTAGAGGACAGCCATCGATTTGAAAAAATGGACTTTAAACCATATTACGAGAACGGGGGTTTCCAATTACAAGAAAATGGAACGTACAAAAGTCGAATTAGCTTGGATAATTCTACAGATAAACGACGACGAAAGAGTATCGTGCAGATTACCAAAGAGGTACTTCCCCGATTGGAGAATTATCGTAACTCGAGAAGGGCTATCAAACGACCTTCATTAGGAGAACTTCATGGTACTGACGATTCAAATAAGGTAAGAAATTCCCAATCAATGTTTACTTTAGATGAAAAAATTCAATTCAATTAAGGAAAGACCATTAAGTGAACAGGGAGATGATCAACAAAACAATAGTCAACACGATGGAATCAAGTTGGGTTGGATACAAGGGGTGCTCATACCCTGTATGCTTAATATTTTTGGAGTTATGCTCTTTTTGAGATTATCTTGGATTGTTGCCGAAGCCGGTACAGGTGAGTGATGTAACAAAATCTCATGTGTTACGTGTAAACCCAGAGCGAAGCGCAGCCAACCAGATTAGTCCAGTTTATACCAACGTGGTCGGGTATAAACAGTGAAACCGGTCGTGAATTTAATATTTCATTAACATACGCGAACATATTTAAAAAAAATCTTTTACGGTATTTCTTGCAGGGTTATCCTTAATAATCACCTTAATATCAGCAGTAGTATGTGTCATTACCACCCTTTCACTTTCCGCCATTTGCACAAATGGAGAAGTCAAAGGAGGTAAGAGGAGAAATAAATGCACTTGGTTTTTCTGAAAAATAACATATAATGCTCCAGGCGGAATATACTATATAATATCCAGATCTTTGGGTCCAGAATTTGGTGCGTCCATTGGATTAGTGTTCGCTTTCGCCAATGCAGTGGCAGCTTCCATGAACACCATTGGCTTTTGTAATTCCGTGAGCGATTTACTGAATTTATACAACTACAAAATCTTTGATGGAGGTATCAATGATGCCAGAGTCATAGGTTTGCGTGATTCTATCATCAAAAACTATATCTAACTGAGACTATTTATCTGCAGGAACTGTAGCTGTAATTGTAATGATTGGTATTTGTGCGATTGGAATGGAATGGGAAAGTAAAGCGCAAAATTTTCTTATTGCCATTATTGTGGCAGCAATGGTTGATTTTATGGTGGGTACTATCGTAGGTCCAAGGGATGATATTCAACGGGCTCAAGGATTTACTGGATTCAATTGTAACATATTTTTCGAAGCACTGATTGAATTGATTCACTTAAAACATTTCAGCAACTGTGTGGACGGAAAATTGGTATCCGGAATATAGGACATTTGAAGGGATCGACTATAATTTTTTCCAAGTTTTCGCCATATTCTTCCCATCAGTGACGGGAATTCAAGCTGGTGCTAACATATCTGGAGATTTAAAGGTGAACATATATTAGTGCATTATACCAATACCGCATGTGCACTTTCTGCAATAAACAGCGAGAAATGTTGCGTACCTTAAGAGCCTAACTTTTTCTTTTTATGTTTCGGTATTTAATTTGCTCTGATTTTTATATTAGGATCCTGCATCTGCAATTCCAAAAGGCACTTTATTGTCCCTTTTGATTACTATGGTTTCTTATGCAGCCTTTATGTTATTTGCGGGTGGAGCGGCACTCAGAGATGTCAGTGGCAATGTCACGGATTTAACCGATGGCAATTTGACGGCGTGCGTTTCAGATTTTTCCTGTAAATATGGTTTATACAACAGTTACCAAGTGAGAATAGGAAAAATAGAATTTAACATTCCATTAAAATTTCTCGATTTATAGATGATGACCATAATGTCTTCTTGGTGGCCACTAATTTACGTAGGTTGCTGGGCTGCGTGTCTCAGCACCGCTTTGACGAATCTTTTGTCCGTTCCTCGCTTAATTCAAGCTCTTGGCCAGGACCAGATTTATCCAGGATTGATTTACTTTTCCAAGGGTTATGGAAAAGCTGGTGAACCGTATAGAGGCTACATTTTAACGTTTTTGGTGTCTGAAGCTTTCCTGTTAATTGGTATATTAATTGACTGCATATTAATTCTGACATTGATTTGATAAATCTGAATTTATAGGAGAGTTGAACGAGATTGCTCCATTGATTTCCAATTTTTATTTGGCCTCATATGCTTTAATTAATTTTTGCACCTTTCATGCCAGTCTGATTAAACCTTTGGGATGGAGACCGACATTTAAAGTGAGTGAGTGCCCACGTCTTTTGTCATAAAAAAATACAAATCACATCAAAAGAATGCTTAATGACGTAGGTAATTTTTTCCATGGCCAGCAGGTCAACTTGACCTGAATTTCCACGCAGTTGAAATAATAACTTAAAATTCAAGTAACAAAAACGACAATATTGTGATACATCCAGTTAAACGTGATGACGTCATTGCACCCTCAAAATTTCTAATTATTTTTTCAAGTAATAAGTCAATTCTGACGTTCCGATTGGCCGACTCAGTATGACTATATGACTCGGCGAATAGTTATAATAATAAAACAAAGGAATTTTTACCAATTACAAAAGTTGCGAATCATAATTAATTTTTGTTGCGGCCAACGAGATAATTAGAGTTATTGCTATATTAAAAAACGAGTTATTACAATTAGATTTTTTTTCGACGAAATTTCAGACATATCCAATGATTCATAATGATATTTATATGAAAAACCTATAACACATTTTAATGGAACATACATTTTCTTCCAAATCGAATATGTAAAAGCACTATTTTTTTGATTACGTAATTAAAGTTAAATGTACTCTGTATAAATATAATTTTTTTAGTACTACAACACATGGTTAAGTCTTTTCGGATTCATCTCTTGTGTAGTAATCATGTTTTTGATCAATTGGAAAACATCCCTGATAACGTTTATAGTGATTCTTGGCTTATATCTACTGGTGGTATATAGGAAACCAGGTAACCAAGTTTAAACATGTCTCAAAGAAACATAAAAAGGAAAAGTTTAAATTTCAGATGTTAATTGGGGCTCTTCAACGCAAGCTCAAACCTACAAAACTGCCCTGTCATCAGCCCAGAAGTTAATAAATGTAGGGGAGCACGTTAAAAATTATAAACCTCAAATTTTAGTTCTGTGTGGTCACCCGAAACACCGACCACCCCTAGTTGATTTTGCCAATTTGATCACCAAAAATCACTCTTTATTAATTGTTGGCGATGTTGTTGAGGTACATATTTCCAAACTTTTTTTTTGATCACAGAAGTAGCCTAAACCATTTTTAGGGAAAAGTTAGCCACAAATCAAGACAAATGCGATCTGAAGATGCGTACAATTTCTTTAAAAATAACCGAATTAAAGCTTTCTACAATTCAGTGGACGATACGACTTTTGAATGTGGGGCTAAAGCTCTATTACAAAGTGCCGGAATAGGAAAATTGGTGCCCAATGTTGTCATGATGGGTTACAAAAATAATTGGATCACTTGTCCTCGACAAGAGTTACTCGCGTATTTCAATGTTCTACAGTACGTACAACACTCAGGGAGTTTTAGACCTTCAAAATTGTTTACCTTTTAGTGCGATATTTGACCATCATCGTTCAATAGCTATTCTACGTGTGAAAAGCGGATTAGATTACAGTAATTTGACTGAATCAGAAGAACATAATTCTTCAAATAGCTCGGTTATTGGAGCATCCAAACCCAGTGGCATTTTTAGGACTTTACCAACAATAATGCATTCAGATTCCGAATTGAGCTTACCGACTGTGGAAGCAAGTAGTGCTGGTCTTGAACGAACCGTCAGCAGTTTAACAGCAAAAGAACGAAAAAAAAAATCTACTAAAGTGAAGTTGGATATGGTATTAAGCATGTCCAATGACGAATTAATGCACGTGGAGGAAATGAATAGGTTTAGAAGAAAACAGGGAAAAGGGTATGGGAACGATGAATAGTATATTAACAAACATAAGCCAACGAGTAGTTTGTTTATAGTTTTATTGATGTGTGGTGGTTGTATGACGACGGGGGCTTAACAATACTGTTGCCCTATATCGTAAAGACGAGACAGGATTGGTCAAATTGCAAACTGAGAGTGTTTGGACTAGCAAGCAATAAAAATGATCTGAGCTTAGAAGAGAGAAAGTAAGGAACCGTTAATAGATTTTTTCTTGGTTTTCTAACACCACGTGATTTTTACAGCATGGCTAATTTGTTGTCAAAATTCCGGTTGAATTATACAGTTTTAAAAATGGTGTCACTCAATGACAAGCCTAGAGACGATACAATTGCTTTATTTAACAGTATTGTAGAACCGTTCCAAAAAGACTGGGAATATAACACATTAAATGGTACGTTTCAATTGTCTTCTTTCATTCGAAATTTATCGAACTTACTTGTTACAGAATGCCTAATTTCTGATGCAGAAATTAGTGCAAACTTAGACAGAACCCATAGACATCTTAGACTGCGAGAATTATTAATGGAAAACTCTCATGACGCTAATTTAGTCGTTATGTAAGTATTATAAATTCTAAATTTCAAGGGACTGATATTAATATTTGTAATATTAATGTAGGTCTCTTCCCATGCCAAGGAAGGGTAACATTTCGGCTCCATTGTATTTTTCATGGTTGGAAATCCTTACAAGAGATATGCCCCCGTTTCTATTAGTCAGAGGCAATCAACAATCAGTTCTGACATTTTACTCCTAGATTAGTATTATTGTTTTAGATATTGATGTACGAACAAATTATTTTATTCTTAACAGTATTATGAAAGTTTAGAAATAGAGATTTTTTAATAAAAAGCAAAATATAAGCTAGTTTCTTTAGTGCTATAAAGTTTCGTTTCTAGATTAGGGTTTTCAGATTAAACTGCAGATGAAAAGCAATAAAAAAACTGGTTTTGTTACTTTAAAATTTTGTTACATGGATTTGAACTCCGCTCTAACCTGTACGCAAAATTTAATTCTTGAAAAGTATTCAGTTACATTTTGTCATATGCATCACTTAACAAAAAACTATATAATTTTATCTATTTTCAAAAAAAAAATATATAAAATAGCATATACGATGTTCTTTTGACACTACAAAGTTGCATGTAGTAAAAACCTTTATCCAGTACCTTATACTGGATGTCTCGTAAGACCTATTGACTATAATGTGAATCTGGGATAGAGGATGACATTCTAAGACGAAAAGTCCATTATCATTTTTCTATCTCTTGCACCGTTAATTAATTAAAGTAACCAATCAGGTGCAGGCTTATATAGATTAAACATAGTGGAGTGAGTGACACATTACATTTTCTTGCAATACTCAATACCATATTAGTCACTCTATTACGTTTAACCTATTTAAGCCTGCACCTGATTGGTCACTCTAATTAATTAATAATTAATTAATGGAGCAAAAGGTGGAAAAATAGTGACGGATTTTTCTTCTTAAAACTTCCTCCTCTATCCCAGGTTAACATTATGGAATGGGGACTTATGAGACATCCTGTATAATAGAAAATATTTTTATATTATAAAATTAAAAAAAAAGTAAATATTGTCTTTACATATTTTTTCTATGATTAATATTTATTAAACTAGGCTACTTCTACGCCTTAGCGAAGCACTCTATACATAGTATAAGACGGATTTTAGTTTTTCTTTTATTTTGCGTAATTTCTAACTATAGCAACGGTGTAAAATTGTCAACTGTTAATTAAAATTATACATTTCAGTCATATTTCCGTGTTTTGGTCTATAAGAGCTTATGTAATATTGTTCAATAATTTGATTTGCTTTATTGGTCTGATTGGACTTTATTTCTCTTAAAAAAAAACTGGCAACCATGTAAGCAATTAAACGTGTCACAACTGTCATCTGTCAGTGAATGTTTTCAAAACAAAATTCAATTATCTCTATTTGGAATATAAAAAATACAAAAAAGAGCTGTTTCCATTCGATTAACACGTTGAGAATGCTTTTAACCATGCAATACTAAAAACAGTTTTTAATAAACGCTAAAATCTATATCGTTTCGGTGGCAATTCAAGTGAAATTCCTTAATTTCAAGGACAACCAGTAAGCACCAAGTAGTCAGAATATGACCCAATCAATGTTTAATATTCCAAGAATCGGGTGAATGTACACAAAAGAAATAAAATAAATTTTGTAAAATTATAACGGTATGACGGTGGCTGTCGCCATTACCAACATGCCTACAGTAGTGGCATCCAGAAAAGTTCGGCGAGAAACCACTGAAGTAAGCAGCTGTTTAAAGTACATGATTTTCGGTTTCAATGTCTTGTTTTGGGTGAGTGCCTTTCAATTGCAACATGTTTTATAAATCTATACATTTGTGGCTGTTTTTTAGTTGCTCGGATTGGGTATTTTGACCATTGGAGTGTGGGCATGGTCTGAAAAGGATATTTTCAATAACCTGGGTAAAGTCGCCAATATCGCCTTAGATCCTGCATTTATATTAATATGTATTGGTAAGCAAGAGTCCTTGTAATAAAAACCATTGTTAACACACAATAACAATTCTCCTTGCAGGTACAGTTACTTTTGTAATAGGATTTACAGGTTGTGTTGGTGCTCTAAGGGAAAATACTTGCCTTTTAGCAACAGTAAGTTCAATATACCAATAGATTGATTATTTATGAATTCATGATTCTTTTTCAGTATGCGATTTTTTTGAGTGTATTGCTTCTATTTGAAATGACAGCTGGTATTTTAGGATTTATATTTAAAGATTGGGTAAGGAAATACAAGCTTACAAATTGAGGTCAGTGAGTCATACGAGGACAAGAAGAAATTGTTTTCGTTTTTCAATGTAAACCTGTGCTGGAACTACATTTTGCTTCTACAATATTTCAAAGTTTTTAGAGACTGATTTATTTCTCAGAAAATAGCTTTTTGTAGTTGTGTAATGATACAATCAAGATAGAATTTTTAAATATTTGGAAACAAACTACAGTCAAAAGAAGTCAAATCTGTTAGCTCTCTGATTTTAAACATCGAAATTACATACTTGTGCCAAGGTGCATTATTCTGATGGAATAAAATCTATTTTTATTTTTAAATTTAATCATTAATGACGGTCAATTGCAGTCATTTTGACAACTATTTTTCCCAAAATGACTGAAATTTTAAAAGACCGACATAAAAACTTTCAATACATTCTCGTATTTCCTAAGAAAATGTTTAATAATGCTCAATACGTTATTATATAAAAAGAGTTAACCCAATTTTTAATATTCTAGCTGAAGACTCAAGCAACCATTGGATTTCAAACATTTATAATTCATTACAGAGAAGACCCAGATCAACAAAATTTAATCGATTGGATTCAAGAAGACTGGGTAATTTGACTGGAAAAAATTAATTTCTTTAAATCAACTCACTATAATATTTAGCTACAATGTTGTGGGATTGAAGGGCCAAAAGATTGGGATCGTAACAATTACTTCAATTGTTCATCACGAGTGGTAGGCAGTCGAGAGGCCTGTGGAGTACCATTTTCTTGTTGCAGGAGGAAAGCGAATGTTAGTTATCATTAAAATTTTAACTTCAATTCTATCTTGTTTTTTTTTAGGAAATCATTAAAAACAAACAATGCGGCTATGACGTTCGAAAGCCGGGTTTCGTAAGTATTTTTCTTACATTTCTACACAGAGATTACCGTATTGAAAAAAGCACATAAGGTTGATTAAAAACTCTGTAATAATAAACGCAGCCGGGAGAGGAACGGCACATTTTTGAAAGGGGTTGCTTGCGAGCTGGCGAAGAATGGATAGAAAGCAATCTCGTGCCAGTTGCGGCTGTTAAAGTAGGAATCATGATCCTGCAGGTAGACTAATCGTCACCGTTTGTGTCATGTCTTTATTTGCATGCATGTTTTTAATGTTGCATTAGTTTACTGCGTGTTTTTCTTTCTTTTGCTTGTGGTTTTTTCTTTTAATTTTAGATTTCCGATGTATCGAAGATAATAAACGAACAAGGCTGTTTGCAAGCATTGGAGGAATGGACTGAAAAAAACATGCTCACTTTAGCCTCTTATGCGTTTATTATTTTATTTTTTCAAGTAAGTGATTATGTTCCTGCATGATTTATGAGTTTTTGCTTTATGGCCATGCTTAATTTTTTACATCTTTATTTTAAATTTTGTCATATTCAAATATTTTTTTCTTCGTAGATTCTAGGTATATGCTTTGCACAGAATCTTCGAGCGGACATCTTCGCTCAAAAGGCCAAATGGCACTGACAATTAAGAACGCCCACAGCCGTCTAGTATAACTTGTTGTACAGGATAGCGTGGGAAAATTCTTATTTCGAAGAGATTGCCCTGATGCATGATAGAATACGTCTATCCAATGAAGAATGAGAAGATATTGCTTGTTTTAACTTATTTTTAACTAGAGAGAGGTACTTAAATATTAATGAAATATAAGAGTAACATGTAAATATGTACTTAATACTCAAATTTTTCCAAGCAAAATTGCTTTTGCATATGAATTATTAATAAAAAGCTTTACTTGTTCGACTATTTAACGTTTTATTAGAAATTTTCAATACTTTATTGTTTATATTCGTCGTTGTGTTTTTTCTTTCAACTACGAGAATAATGCTTCTACAGCGTTAAAGGAGGCACTTTGTTATATCAGAATCTAGACATTTTGATGGTTTCTCATCTCCGATTCTTCGCAGTCGATTATAACTCGAAAAATGGGGATCTTCGAGAATTAACTAAACTTATCGAAGAGGTACCATTAACTTTTAACTTTATGCTGTTCCGTTGGTGTTAAAAAACGTTAATTTATGAATAATGTAAAACCAATACAACTTTGACGAAATTGAGAAAAATGCTGGTTGCCAACTAAACTATTGTATAGCTGAAACATGCGACGAACAGCCATTAAAAAACCAGCGAAAAACTTGAACTTTCAGTTCAGCTGCCGTTGCAAGTTGTGAGTGAACAATTAAAAAGTTGTCCGAATGGCGTTCGGTGGCGCCTGCGCCTTTTTGGACAAAAAATAAACTTTTCGCGCTTGGTCTTGAAGCGGCTCTTCAGTGTGCTTCCGTTTGTCGACGGCTAATCTTTCGTTCCGCAATCTTTCGTTTCACACGTGGAAACACGAAAAAGTGAGTCTCTTACTAGTATTCATAACTTATTTGGACACGACACTCTATTAGTGTGTCAAATGGATATTTGAAATTTCAGTTGACATGTGTAAGTATATAAAATTACTTTTGTTAATACAGAGTTTACATTTTGGAAGAAAACTGGGACTGAATCAATGTTTTTTTAAGAAACTCACATATAGAAAAGTGGTCTAACTAAAAATAATTAGGAACGTTTTTCGAGGAATGTAAATTTAATTCGAGCCATAAACCAATAAGTTTTATAGCTTCGCTTCGTGGTGCGGCAAAATAGATCTCTTCCTCTGTCTCTCTTTCTCTCGTCTAGTTTTATACGTTTTTGCAAAAGTTTTCCCTTGAAAGAGACTCGACGGAGAACGCAATCGGGCGAATCTACATTATAATGTGTGAAGGGGAAACTCACTAGAATAAGCAAAAGTTTCTCAATTGACAATTTTGCCATTCAAATAGAGAACAAACTAGATATACAGTATGTGTTTCAAGCTATTTTTATTTTGTTCCACAATACAAATATGGAATTTAAAAATTCATCCGTTTGTAACCATTGCCAATTCCCACTGGGCACAACCTTATGCCACTAAGATAATGTTAACATTTTTTCAACAATAAAAAACGTTTTATACTACAATAGATGAAGATTTAGTTATAAACACGCCGCAGAAAAACTATCAATATAAATGTTGAATATTGGGGTGAAAACCACCACACATTTGACATGTTACATTTGTTTTTGATGTTTTGACATCTTCCTTTTTTAATTAATATTTCAAGCCCACGTCCAATTTTGTTTACACATATTCGGCCAATACGATCATGAGAGGCTACAAGCATAACACTACTTTCCCATTTCACATTGTGAAACAATTTTTTATATAAAATTGCAAACATTTATTTAAAACTGAGTATCCCCACTTAAATTAATGTTGAACACGGTGGTAAAGTCACTAGATATATAAAGTACTGCAATTGATTTTTTCCATCTGTTAGACAGAGGTCCCGAAATAGTTCCCCAAAATAGCGTCATTTTGTATGTCAAAATGTAAAATTTTTAATATCATAATCTGTTAGAGTAGTGGGGAGCTTAAAAGTTCCCTTCATTGTATTATTTTTGCGGTTATGTATGGCCAAGTTATTATTGTACTATGTATTTTCAAATATCATTGTAATTCTATGGTCTCTTTTTTATTATATCTCACTTATTAACTAGATTTTTGAATTCTGACACCATGTTTTGTATTAAGTCATAATGTAATTTACATTTGAATTTGCTCGCTGTTTTACCCAATATGGCGGATGATTCTGGTACTTTATAAATCTAGTGATTTTACCGGGTGGTCTTTTTAAGCGCCATCTAGTAGTGATTCAAGGCATTGAGAAAATGTATGTATTCACATTTTTTGACAGTTTAAAAACGGCGTGCTGTTACCTAAATTTTTTTTTTTCGTTCTTCAACTACATATAAAATGTATGAAGAACATATTGAACTTATAGAATGAACAAACTTCACCATTAATAAGACCGTCCAAAGAAATTTTCACCGTGATGTTATTTTACTTTACACTGTTAAGAAATTTTATGTCAAAAAGGAATACTGACTGAAACAAGTTGTTTAACACCTTATATACGAGTAAGACCTTGCGTTCGATAAAGCGAATTTAGCTTAGTCAAGCTTGATTTAGTATTCATAAATATCGTTGNGTCCAATATTTTTTGGTTTATTACTTTCACAGTTCTCGTGACATGTCGGAATATATGTATATGTATTTTTTAAATAGATTATTGTATATTATTATTCATTTGGCCTTATTAGACGGTATTTTATTTCCCAGTCGTATAAAAGTTAAACTAATCGGAAACATTTGTAATTCTTTAGCAAGAGGAGAAGTATGATCTTTTACTTTCCAAACAAGAGGCATTAGATCGGATGATTTTGGAAGCCCATTAATGGAAGCATATATTATGTTTCATTTTACCCTTAGTTAGGTGCGCTTTGTTTCTTTACATAACTGGGCGCATGGTGTACTTTATACGTTATTACGTTATTTTGAAAAAATGTAGTTTTTTAGAAAAAACATGAGACAAATTATTTGTACAGTAAAATATACAGTTACAATAATAATAAAGCGAATCAAAATTTTAATTAAAAAAAACATCGCAATTAAACGAATTACAACGTATTTAGTGATATCGGTGTATAAAATACACCGGCGCGCCTAATTAAGGGTTAAATGCGTAGAAATGTTAATGTTAAAATATGATGAAGGCTTGTGGTGGACTACATTTGGGCACTGAGTTGCAGAAAAATTTCATCAATTAAATCTACATAGTAAGGTGTTTTATCTCCGTTTAATCTATTTGGGAGAACAATTGGTCCCATGATAAAATTGTCAATACCACCTGTAAAAAAGTTTCCGAATGAAATAAATTATCTAACGAAAAAGTTGGTAACCATAGCCACTTTGATAAAAAAAGTACAATCATTACAAATACAGTGTGTCCAGAAAGTAACGCATAAAATTTATTTAACAATCAGGTGTTTGTTTTTTGGAAAAACGCTCGGACTCATCGATTGTTATTTTTGAATGCGGTTTTTTTGATGGTAAAATTATGTATACAGGGTAACCAAAAACCAAGTTACGACCACTAACTTTATTTGTTCAAATGAAAACCTGTATATTTTATTTCATTTTTGAATTATCCTTCAAATTCTAAGTATGTTTCATGTATCATGTCCTATACCTAAACTCAACAGTTACCGAAATATTTACGATTGAATTACATATAAATATCCTTAGAAATTTACGTAATGATACAACATACATCAAAAATTACGAAAATTGGTTGACCCATTTAAAAGTTATATTAAAAAACGAAAAATTCTAAGAAACTTCAACGTTCTCTAATAGCCAAATGAAGTATTTCGAATATACCTAAATTAGGCCAGATCGTCTTTTTTGAGTTCCAGATTTTGTAGTTAGACATTGCACAATTATTTTTTTGAGACCTTGTATATCTATTAGATAATATAGAAACCAAAAAATAACGAAGTGACAGCTTTTCAACACATGGCCAAATGGTTTTCTTAAATACATATCGTAAAAATCTATCTGTTTTTGCATATCATTACCTACATGTAAACTTATTTTTTACAGCTAAAAACCGATAATGATTTATGTGGAAATTGAAAATAAATTTTATTTTGAAGGCATTCCGACTTATACAATAATGAAATTAATACTTTAACATTGTTAAATTTTTTATATAATATATAAAAAACACATATTATGTGTTAAATATTGTCAAACCTTTTTATTATTTCTGTTATTATTATAATCTGCAAACAAGGTATAATTAAAGCATAATTAAAAGAAAGACAAAATAAATTCAAACTCAACCTGCCTTAAGATGGATATGTGCAGTACGACCTTCGTCCACTTACAGTACACGTACTTAGTTTTAATGAATTGAGTAAATAGGCTTCTGTCTACATATTGTCACAACCCGAATGACTAACGTCATTTACATGCACATTACCTACAAACTAATGTCATTTCCATACTCCTTTGAAATTAAAACTTATCAATTTACAACAAACTAATAAATACCTAAGACTACTCAACAATTACTAGACATGAGATGAATTAACTAGATTTTTGCTGAGCAACAGAGTATAAAAAAAGTTGGACGTTAGAGTTAAAAAGTGATGGACGGGACTCACCGATAAAGGTGATAGTAGAATCCAACCGAAGCCGTTCCATAAAGAGCTCGAACCCTTATGGTCAAGTGCGATTTAAAAAGGTTACCATCTTGTTTTCGTGTTTAGTGTCTAAGCGTAAAAACGCCCCGAACATCTCTATGGTAGGTGGCGCTTCTATATTTCGATTATATTGTAAACACTCTTGTACTTTTACATTTCCATATTCTAATTTATTGTATTTGTTCTTGTATACGTTTGTATTTTGTTTTATTTTGATTATTGGAGTTTATTTATATACAGTATGTCTACTTAAGTTGTTAACATATGGACAACTTTTTTATTTTTAGTTTTACGAAAAAAAGTTATTCTTTATAAAAAGTTCTGCATGTTCCCAAACCCAAATTGGAACTATCAAATGTCAACAATTTTGAGTTGTATACGAGGTACGTCAAAAAATATAATTTACATACAAGAGTAAAGTACTTTTATTTTTAACAATATCGCAAATTGTCANTAAAGAATAACTTTTTTTCGTAAAAATAAAATAAAAAAGTTTTCCATATGTTAACAACTTAAGGGGACATACTGTATATTTTATGTATTACATGTTTAACTATATTTGAATTTCAATAAATGTTGATAATTTCATAGCTCACCTCGTTTAATTTAACTCACAAAGATCCTAGTAAGTCACTAATTAAAGTAACGGTCACGCCTTGACGAGATAATATTATCTAATAGATATATGTACATATAATATATTCAGTATACACTTAACCCTTCTAAATACAGGTGTGTACTTAATGATGTCTAGATATTTCACTTGGTCGACTGCGACTGACATATTTTGTTTGGAAATATTTAAATCTGTTTAAAGCAGAACAGTTTAAAATTCACTATATATTTCTAATATATTATAATTTTTTTCCATGGAAACACCATTGTTTTGTTGTCTTCCAAATAGTCAAAGACAACTATACAGGATGTTACAAATTAGTAGGTAAAATCGTTAATCATAGATTCTTTTAGTGAAAATAGACTTTTCTTATGTTATTTTTTATTTTAAGGCCTTATACTTATTAGGTATATAATATGTTGAAGATAATTTAAAAAAATGTTTTTATTAATTTTTTCAATGTATTTTCATACATTTTATTGAAGATTGGCAGTAGTGCATAGTTCAAAAAACACATGAGAAAGTAAGGGGTCATATACATATTCGCTTATTTCTCCAATTTGCTTTCGCACGCCTTTGGTGCGTATGTTTAGTTTCTTAAGTTATCTCTCCATTTTTTCCTTCCAACATTTTGATTTAGCCATTAAATGCCGTTTTAATTTATAAAAAATTTCAGTTTATTTTCACTGCAGTAGATCTTATCTATAAACACAAACATACTAGACCTACTCCCTATACATATACTGATGATATAGGGTCGAAATAAAAAGTGTCACAGGAAATCTAATTATTTTCACTAACTGATAGCACCCTGTAAGTATATCAATACCCTCTATAAGGGATTTGAGGCGCCCATTAGAACGGGTTGGAGAGCCTCAGGCAATTATAGGCTTGCAGACCGTGAGTCTTTTACAAAGTGACAGTGCATTGCACATTCCTTCTAGGCATCCAGTATACCCATTGGAATTTCAACCATTGTTTAGGAGGATTTTTCACTTTGCTCCTAAAAGTGAAAATCCTCTTATTTAACGCGAAGCTTTGTTATTTTGTCGTTGAATATTCATAAAGTAAATATACATATTTTTATAAAAAATGCATTATATTAATCACGTACCATCCCAATTTCATCAGATTCAAATTAATTAAAATCGAACAGCTCTATAGAAAATAACGTGAATATATTATTAGTCAATGGAATTTCGAAATTGCAATACTTTGTTAATTTGTCCGCGTAAATTTTAGTCGAAAATGAAATTTTAATCGGCACTTTGCGGCAACCTAAGGCGCTTTATTCCAAACGTCTTTAATCCGTTCGTAACAAACTATTTCACCCCCTTTAAGGAAGATCTGCGAATGAATATACATCCCGTCCTTGTCTTTATAAATCTCGCCTAATTTATTATTGCCAAAACTGGCTTTGGTATTTCCCTAATTACCGATCAATTATCGGCATTTGCAAGCTTCCATTTCGTCAAACGGAAATTGAAAAAGCAAAGGAAAAAGGTATGGCATATTTCACATTAACATTATATCGTAGGAGACCTTCATAAGGAATAATATGGTATAGTGTTTCAGGTCTACTTAGTTGAAATTGCACAAAGAATTGCTTAAAGATATGTCTAGTATCCTTTCTAAATAAAATTGATTGTCTAAAAGAGAGGAAGAAGCAAAATTTTAAGTACCTATATGTACATATGCCATTTGCTTAATGTTTCTGCGGATAATCTTTTGAAAAGACAATATCCACATTTTGAAAGTATAGGGCGTGTCTTATGCATTTGACATCGCAGTCATTTGATCTAAACCTAATTGAAAACTTGCATCATGGTCTAGATAAACAAAAACAGAAATAAAAGCATTTTCATAAAACTGCATCGTAAGTTCAACTTATGAAACCCGTAAAGCGAGTCCTAAGTAACTCATTGCAGCACTAAAATTGGTTTTGTTCTGGAATAGCTTCTTTTAACTGGTTTTTAACCTATCTGAGAGAAATAAGCAACTACCGTTATAAACGTATTCAATTATTCGGAGAGACGACAAGCTAATAACGACAGTCCCTTTTTAGGTGTTATGTTGTCAAACTCTAGATCTAAAAATACGAAGTTCATTGCATTTTTGAAAAGAAAAAACGTTAAATACCAAAGTAAACAAAGTTTTCAAGAAGAATAAATTAAAAATACTTCGCCTGAAACCGTCTGACGCTCGCCATTTGTTGACAAAGTAAATAAATATACAGGATGTCCCGCGATGTCAACAGCTTGATAGATGATTTCCTAAGTTAATTTCAAGTTGAAAATATCTAATAACTCAGGTATGTAATTGCTTCATATCTAAGATACAGAATGTTTAAAAAATATAAAAATAATTAAAAATAAAATATTTCAAAAACGTTTTAAGATACGGACTGGAAATTTGCAATACATTATGGCAGGATAAATGTACATTTTCTGGAGTAGATAGAATATTCCCACTTACAGCAGTAGTGTCCGTGTAGATATACAAAAACGTATTTTTAATGAAAAAAATAGTATGCCATTGACTTTTTTTAAAGTAAATATAGGTTTTTTTAATATTCCATTAATTATTAATAAAAAAGGCCTGTTTGTATTTTGTCGCTCAAGTAATCATTTTCAAGATAAAAAATAATTTCTAACTCCTGTATCCTCCCCCACAAAACCGATATAGGCTTCCAAGTGCGATTTTTTTTAATTTCTTTGAAGAAATTAATTTAATTTTGTTTCAAGACAAATAAAAGATATGAAAACAAACATTTTTTGTTTAATTAACATTTGTATAAAAGAAAAACCATCGCCCTTAGAGATCTACATCTGCTTTGTGGAGGGTCCAAGATACAGAGGATAGAAGAATTAGAGATTTTTTATCTTAAAAACAGCTACTTGAGTAGCAAAGTACTAAGATAATTTTCTTATTAATAATTGATGGAATGTTAAAAAAATACATATATCTATTCATATTGAGCAGACTTGTGCAAGCTAGTTGTGACTGGGAGTAATATTTTTAATATTTAATTACTAAGTTATATAGATGCTATATCATTTCTATGTACAGGCATTTCTATATCGTTGGTCTAATTCGAATACCCTGTAACTACAAAAAATTTAATTTCTAGATTTTATCTTTATTTACTAATAGAGACCGCCATCTATCGACTGTTAAAACCATGTAAGTCGCAAAAATTGCTTCTCGTAGTTTTTACATTTGAAATATTCTGTGTCTGATTGTGAAACTTAAAATAATTCTCTGTAATACTCTGTATCTAAAATAATTAATTAACAAATAAATACTATAAAATAATTAAGTTTAGTACAAATAGTAAATTAAATTTGATACCAGATATATATCTGGAAAAAAAATTAAACAATTTAAATTTATTTAATAATGCAACAAACAAAAAAATCGTCTCCTATAAAATTTGGTATTTATTAGTTACAGTTAAGAAATATTAAAAAAAAAAAAATTAAACACTCTGTATCTTGGAAACGAAACTTTTTCGAACTGATGTTATTAGACATCTTCGACTTGAAATTCACTAAGGAAGTCGTCCTTAAGCTATAGCCGTCGAGACGTGGAACATCCTGTATTGTAAATAAGTATTTAAACCACTTACATTTCAATATGAATTTAAATTTTTAAATTTAAAGAATTATTTAATTTTTTTTTAATTTAAATTTTTGAGAAATGTCACAAATGCTTTGTATTCAAAAAAAAATAAAATAACCTGTCAAAATTTAATTTTTTTTGTCTTTTGGATTGTTTTATTAATTTTTATTATGTACGTATATTCTGCATTGTTATTAACAATATATAAAAAGAAGTTAAACTAATGACGCAGATTTTATGAAAAATTGCGTACATATCTCGGTTTGTAAGAAACTCTTTATGGCAATACGGATGATCGCTCGAAGTTGTAAACTCATTTACGAACCTCGATATGTAACATACTATTGAAACCCTGCAAAGAGGCCCAAATTATTTCAAAATATTACTAGTTTAAACTGTGTTTCCTTTTCATAAATTTCCACTCTTTAGACACGTCAGTGCTTGCTTTTTATTAGGTGCAGTTTTTCACCGTTAAAACTTCAAAGGTAATTTTCATATGTCTCGCGTTATAAATCATGTATTATTTTATACTGTTGTGGAGAGTTTGATAGTGTATTATTAATGTTCTGTCTAAGGCAGACGATGTGCTGGCTACGCAAAAGAAGAGAAAAAAAAATGGAAATTTTTCGGGAAATTCATAGAAGCCGGAAGACAACCTTTGGCCTTTTAAGCCAAAAACCGGTTGTTTTCGCAAGCGGCTTCGTTACAAAGATATGACTTCACATAAAGTTTGTGCTCGGTTTTTTTCCTTTCTGATAAATGGCAAAACGGATCGGTGTTTCTCAAACGTGCCTTGATAAGCGGCCGAACTCTAAAATCTCACATACCGAGCACGTATTTCAAATATAAATACACTTTCTAGCCTGCTAGTAAAATTTTACCCCTTTTTCTTCTTCGTCGTGTCAGTGAATGTCCTTTATTGAATTATTTAAAAGGAAAATCGTTAGACTCGCCCCGTCCCCTTAGTTACTATCAGTCGAGACGGCGGACCGTTTATAACGGTATAAATCTTCAAAAATTCCGCCATGTTAGCATTTTTACGGCACATAGGAACCAACCTTCAAAGTGAATTACAGTGGTAAAATGTCGTTTTAAAATTCCAGTCTAAACTACCATTATTTATATTCTTTAGTTTGAATTCTCTCGAAGAATTGAGGTAGCCATGTGAACGTTGGAAATCTGAAAAGCTAACAAATTCATAACCTGCAAACTAAGGCAACGGCAGGTCCATTTAAAAACTTTTCCACTAACTTTCATTACTTGCAATGACAGTCTTCAATAACGAAGTCTTTATCCCTTACCGAAAGGTAAACCCCAAAATAAAACTAAGTATTTTACTGGGTCAACATAAATGTGCACCGCTAGCTATTATGACAATCACAGTCTGGATGCGGGAAAACCTTAGAAAGAAATACGGACAGCCAAGCAGCACTGGAAGCTCTAGAGTCATATAGGGTTATGTCAAAGCTTCCGCTGGATTATACCCTAGAAATACGCGTAGAGACAAATTCGGTTACTGTGCTCTAGATAAACTAAATTTGGAAATAATAACAATTCTTTATACATATCTAAATTAAGCAAGAGTTGATTTTCGGCTTAATTCGTGTCTAAGATGAAAATCATAATCAAGATCTAGTCTTGGAATAAGTTTCGGGACATATGTGTATAAATGGAACAAATGGACAAATCAAACAGATGACGGCGTTTATAGCAGAAATCATATCCTGTACGAATACACGTAAACTTCTCAAATCAAGAGGCTAAAAACGATCACTGACCTTTTAACTTAACATTCACTTTTTTACAAAGTCTAACAAGCAATCTTATTTCAGCTCTAAATTCCTGTAAAGAATCGTGTGTTAGGAGTCTTCGTTATTCAAATTCGCGTTGTAAGAAATCGTATTACATGTTGTGAATTTGGTCTTAGCATGTAACAATCCTGTCGATTTTTAGTAAAATCCCTCCTATATATTTTCAAGTCTATAGAGAGGAATGTACGAGCCAATGGTGCGGAAAAAGCCCACAAAGGTCCGTGTGTGATCGTGTCCCATATTTATACCATATGTGACGCTTATTAGTCTCTATATACATATCGATTATAACCAGAAATAGGATTGGCTTTGCCCGAATTGGTACCTCTCTGGGAAATTTTTACATAAATATTCCTTTTAATCGATTTCGAAATAATGATAATGATGATGACGATGATGGTGGCAGAAAATTCGTGCTACTCTTAACATAGTATTAAACACGTATTTATATAGAAAAAAGGACCACTTTAGAGAGGAGGCGCTCGAGGTTCAAGACATGGCGATGGCTTTCAGAATTTTCATTTCATGATTAATGACGTTGAAATGACGGGTCGTTGGTTGAGAGTTGAGTTTACCTCTCAATACATAAAAAAAACCGTTTCCCGAAAATCGATACTATTCATATGGGTACGACGTATCGATATCGATGCTCAATTAGTTGTTCGAAAGGAAAGTATGCGAAATTAGACACCCAAACCATACTTGAAAGAGAGAGACACCATACTTGAAAATAAAAGCGAGAATAATAGTAATAAGCGGCTCGACGGGATCAATTTACGATTAAATTTCGTCTAGAAAATGGTGTGCGAGAAATAATTAGGTTCTTGAATGTGGGCTTTAGTAATTGGAATCCATTATTGAAATAATTAAGGTGTTTTCTTTTCAAATTGTTTCTAATACGAAGCGTATTAAGCGAAAAATAATTATTTTTGCCCTAAATTTGCTTTGCTTTTACCAAAAATGCTTTTGTTTACTGAATATCGTGTCTAGAATTTCTAAGAAATATCATATCATAAATGACTATATTGCTGGACTAGGGCAGAAAGATAATGGTGGCATTGAGTATGAAATTTTGTATGAGTAAAGCGTAAAGTAATTTGTATGAATACTACGTTTCGTAATTATTTTGTTTAGTGGTTTTCCTACATAACAAGATAAACTTATTGAAAACGAGTAATGAAATTTTGACACCTTTCGTTTCTGTGTTTTCAGTCTCTTTCTGATTAGTTACTAGTGATTGAAACAATGATATTGAAAGACATTGTTATATCAATACAATTTTAGAGATTTAAAAATGACCGTTGAAATATATGTATTGTGCATGTAATTAAGATTGCAATATCGATTCTGATAACAAGCGATGACTTTTTTTATTTTGGCATTAAGCATCCTCGACACAAACTGATACTTGGGGTTTTGCTAGAAATCTGAATACTTATCTGTCAAAGCAAAAGATAATAAATATTAAGCGTAGGGATATGGTCTTTTTGGTAAACAAACGTATAAATCTAAACGATTCTTTGGGAACAACCGGATTTATTTTCGGTCCGAGAGAGAGAAAGAGTCCATAAAGTCATAGAGCTGGACAGTAAACCTTGGTAGAAGCCGAAGCCGGCGTTCCACTTCACTAAAAGCTTTAACATAGTTCGTTTTATGGTAGATTAGGAACATTTTCTCTATTATTTTTTTCTGGTTGGTTTTACGTTGATTACCCTGTTTCGATTAATTTTCTATTGGAATGGAAACCAAAATAGATAAGATAGAAACTTTAGGACAATAACAGTATTTCAAGCTTGCTACTTCATTAGCAACGGGTCGAAGCTATATAGATGGACAGTGGGTTCAATTGTAAACGACTGAAATCCCTGTAAGCTTTTTCTGCAATAGTCCTTTCTCCCTCCACCACTACCACCTTCCACCCACCCACCCATTCCTATTTTAGTAATATGCAAATATTTGAAAGTCGATATTTCGAAAAGGGAAAAATTAAAAAAATTCCACGTTTCAGTTTCCACATATATTACGAGCTGATAAAGGAAGTTTGTGCCGAAATCGCAGTTTCTCCCCACGCACATAGATAGACGGTCGGCGGGTCTCGATAAGGCCCATTTCAGGTCGTTTCTGTGCTAACCTTTCGGAATTTTCCACAATCAGAAAAAGAAAATAGTTTGTAGTAATCACCCAAAAGAAATTCTTGCAGCCATGTTGTCAGTTTTATATGATATACTTATTTTAATCTTGAATTAAACATTAGTTAAAGATTCGAAATAAGTGATTCCGATATTTTTCAAAAGGGATACAGTAAATAGAGATAAAGAGCTTAATTGACTCAAGATTAACATTAAAGAGAGAGAAAATTAACTCTAAAAGATAGGAGAATCGATTAACTGAACGCAAGTAAAAAACTAGAAAACCATCAATGCCTGAATTGAAAGGTCTTTCTACTGGAATCAAGAAGTCAATCAACTTTAACTATTAAAACAATATCAGTTAAGGCTTATTTTGAAGTTGGGTATAAACGAACAAATAATAAGCTGATGAAGGCTTATAAAGGCCCAATAGGAACTCCAAAGGAAAAAAGTTGCCGGTGTGTGAATCCATCCAAGGGTAAAAGAAGAATAATTTGGCAAATTGGATAGATATGCTTACGGAGTTAAAGTTGGTATAATACTCGTCATGAGCAAAATCCAGAAAAATTCCAAAATCTAACTATTTGGTTTGATATAAATAACGTAGAGAATTTATTCTGCTTTTGTGCATATTGTCATTAGTTTTTATTGGTGATGGTACAAACTAAGGGGTGTTTTATCTATTCCCAGCACCAACGATNGTTCAACTTATGAAACCCGTAAAGCGAGTCCTAAGTAACTCATTGCAGCACTAAAATTGGTTTTGTTCTGGAATAGCTTCTTTTAACTGGTTTTTAACCTATCTGAGAGAAATAAGCAACTACCGTTATAAACGTATTCAATTATTCGGAGAGACGACAAGCTAATAACGACAGTCCCTTTTTAGGTGTTATGTTGTCAAACTCTAGATCTAAAAATACGAAGTTCATTGCATTTTTGAAAAGAAAAAACGTTAAATACCAAAGTAAACAAAGTTTTCAAGAAGAATAAATTAAAAATACTTCGCCTGAAACCGTCTGACGCTCGCCATTTGTTGACAAAGTAAATAAATATACAGGATGTCCCGCGATGTCAACAGCTTGATAGATGATTTCCTAAGTTAATTTCAAGTTGAAAATATCTAATAACTCAGGTATGTAATTGCTTCATATCTAAGATACAGAATGTTTAAAAAATATAAAAATAATTAAAAATAAAATATTTCAAAAACGTTTTAAGATACGGACTGGAAATTTGCAATACATTATGGCAGGATAAATGTACATTTTCTGGAGTAGATAGAATATTCCCACTTACAGCAGTAGTGTCCGTGTAGATATACAAAAACGTATTTTTAATGAAAAAAATAGTATGCCATTGACTTTTTTTAAAGTAAATATAGGTTTTTTTAATATTCCATTAATTATTAATAAAAAAGGCCTGTTTGTATTTTGTCGCTCAAGTAATCATTTTCAAGATAAAAAATAATTTCTAACTCCTGTATCCTCCCCCACAAAACCGATATAGGCTTCCAAGTGCGATTTTTTTTAATTTCTTTGAAGAAATTAATTTAATTTTGTTTCAAGACAAATAAAAGATATGAAAACAAACATTTTTTGTTTAATTAACATTTGTATAAAAGAAAAACCATCGCCCTTAGAGATCTACATCTGCTTTGTGGAGGGTCCAAGATACAGAGGATAGAAGAATTAGAGATTTTTTATCTTAAAAACAGCTACTTGAGTAGCAAAGTACTAAGATAATTTTCTTATTAATAATTGATGGAATGTTAAAAAAATACATATATCTATTCATATTGAGCAGACTTGTGCAAGCTAGTTGTGACTGGGAGTAATATTTTTAATATTTAATTACTAAGTTATATAGATGCTATATCATTTCTATGTACAGGCATTTCTATATCGTTGGTCTAATTCGAATACCCTGTAACTACAAAAAATTTAATTTCTAGATTTTATCTTTATTTACTAATAGAGACCGCCATCTATCGACTGTTAAAACCATGTAAGTCGCAAAAAATTGCTTCTCGTAGTTTTTACATTTGAAATATTCTGTGTCTGATTGTGAAACTTAAAATAATTCTCTGTAATACTCTGTATCTAAAATAATTAATTAACAAATAAATACTATAAAATAATTAAGTTTAGTACAAATAGTAAATTAAATTTGATACCAGATATATATCTGGAAAAAAAATTAAACAATTTAAATTTATTTAATAATGCAACAAACAAAAAAATCGTCTCCTATAAAATTTGGTATTTATTAGTTACAGTTAAGAAATATTAAAAAAAAAAAAATTAAACACTCTGTATCTTGGAAACGAAACTTTTTCGAACTGATGTTATTAGACATCTTCGACTTGAAATTCACTAAGGAAGTCGTCCTTAAGCTATAGCCGTCGAGACGTGGAACATCCTGTATTGTAAATAAGTATTTAAACCACTTACATTTCAATATGAATTTAAATTTTTAAATTTAAAGAATTATTTAATTTTTTTTTAATTTAAATTTTTGAGAAATGTCACAAATGCTTTGTATTCAAAAAAAAATAAAATAACCTGTCAAAATTTAATTTTTTTTGTCTTTTGGATTGTTTTATTAATTTTTATTATGTACGTATATTCTGCATTGTTATTAACAATATATAAAAAGAAGTTAAACTAATGACGCAGATTTTATGAAAAATTGCGTACATATCTCGGTTTGTAAGAAACTCTTTATGGCAATACGGATGATCGCTCGAAGTTGTAAACTCATTTACGAACCTCGATATGTAACATACTATTGAAACCCTGCAAAGAGGCCCAAATTATTTCAAAATATTACTAGTTTAAACTGTGTTTCCTTTTCATAAATTTCCACTCTTTAGACACGTCAGTGCTTGCTTTTTATTAGGTGCAGTTTTTCACCGTTAAAACTTCAAAGGTAATTTTCATATGTCTCGCGTTATAAATCATGTATTATTTTATACTGTTGTGGAGAGTTTGATAGTGTATTATTAATGTTCTGTCTAAGGCAGACGATGTGCTGGCTACGCAAAAGAAGAGAAAAAAAAATGGAAATTTTTCGGGAAATTCATAGAAGCCGGAAGACAACCTTTGGCCTTTTAAGCCAAAAACCGGTTGTTTTCGCAAGCGGCTTCGTTACAAAGATATGACTTCACATAAAGTTTGTGCTCGGTTTTTTTCCTTTCTGATAAATGGCAAAACGGATCGGTGTTTCTCAAACGTGCCTTGATAAGCGGCCGAACTCTAAAATCTCACATACCGAGCACGTATTTCAAATATAAATACACTTTCTAGCCTGCTAGTAAAATTTTACCCCTTTTTCTTCTTCGTCGTGTCAGTGAATGTCCTTTATTGAATTATTTAAAAGGAAAATCGTTAGACTCGCCCCGTCCCCTTAGTTACTATCAGTCGAGACGGCGGACCGTTTATAACGGTATAAATCTTCAAAAATTCCGCCATGTTAGCATTTTTACGGCACATAGGAACCAACCTTCAAAGTGAATTACAGTGGTAAAATGTCGTTTTAAAATTCCAGTCTAAACTACCATTATTTATATTCTTTAGTTTGAATTCTCTCGAAGAATTGAGGTAGCCATGTGAACGTTGGAAATCTGAAAAGCTAACAAATTCATAACCTGCAAACTAAGGCAACGGCAGGTCCATTTAAAAACTTTTCCACTAACTTTCATTACTTGCAATGACAGTCTTCAATAACGAAGTCTTTATCCCTTACCGAAAGGTAAACCCCAAAATAAAACTAAGTATTTTACTGGGTCAACATAAATGTGCACCGCTAGCTATTATGACAATCACAGTCTGGATGCGGGAAAACCTTAGAAAGAAATACGGACAGCCAAGCAGCACTGGAAGCTCTAGAGTCATATAGGGTTATGTCAAAGCTTCCGCTGGATTATACCCTAGAAATACGCGTAGAGACAAATTCGGTTACTGTGCTCTAGATAAACTAAATTTGGAAATAATAACAATTCTTTATACATATCTAAATTAAGCAAGAGTTGATTTTCGGCTTAATTCGTGTCTAAGATGAAAATCATAATCAAGATCTAGTCTTGGAATAAGTTTCGGGACATATGTGTATAAATGGAACAAATGGACAAATCAAACAGATGACGGCGTTTATAGCAGAAATCATATCCTGTACGAATACACGTAAACTTCTCAAATCAAGAGGCTAAAAACGATCACTGACCTTTTAACTTAACATTCACTTTTTTACAAAGTCTAACAAGCAATCTTATTTCAGCTCTAAATTCCTGTAAAGAATCGTGTGTTAGGAGTCTTCGTTATTCAAATTCGCGTTGTAAGAAATCGTATTACATGTTGTGAATTTGGTCTTAGCATGTAACAATCCTGTCGATTTTTAGTAAAATCCCTCCTATATATTTTCAAGTCTATAGAGAGGAATGTACGAGCCAATGGTGCGGAAAAAGCCCACAAAGGTCCGTGTGTGATCGTGTCCCATATTTATACCATATGTGACGCTTATTAGTCTCTATATACATATCGATTATAACCAGAAATAGGATTGGCTTTGCCCGAATTGGTACCTCTCTGGGAAATTTTTACATAAATATTCCTTTTAATCGATTTCGAAATAATGATAATGATGATGACGATGATGGTGGCAGAAAATTCGTGCTACTCTTAACATAGTATTAAACACGTATTTATATAGAAAAAAGGACCACTTTAGAGAGGAGGCGCTCGAGGTTCAAGACATGGCGATGGCTTTCAGAATTTTCATTTCATGATTAATGACGTTGAAATGACGGGTCGTTGGTTGAGAGTTGAGTTTACCTCTCAATACATAAAAAACCGTTTCCCGAAAATCGATACTATTCATATGGGTACGACGTATCGATATCGATGCTCAATTAGTTGTTCGAAAGGAAAGTATGCGAAATTAGACACCCAAACCATACTTGAAAGAGAGAGACACCATACTTGAAAATAAAAGCGAGAATAATAGTAATAAGCGGCTCGACGGGATCAATTTACGATTAAATTTCGTCTAGAAAATGGTGTGCGAGAAATAATTAGGTTCTTGAATGTGGGCTTTAGTAATTGGAATCCATTATTGAAATAATTAAGGTGTTTTCTTTTCAAATTGTTTCTAATACGAAGCGTATTAAGCGAAAAATAATTATTTTTGCCCTAAATTTGCTTTGCTTTTACCAAAAATGCTTTTGTTTACTGAATATCGTGTCTAGAATTTCTAAGAAATATCATATCATAAATGACTATATTGCTGGACTAGGGCAGAAAGATAATGGTGGCATTGAGTATGAAATTTTGTATGAGTAAAGCGTAAAGTAATTTGTATGAATACTACGTTTCGTAATTATTTTGTTTAGTGGTTTTCCTACATAACAAGATAAACTTATTGAAAACGAGTAATGAAATTTTGACACCTTTCGTTTCTGTGTTTTCAGTCTCTTTCTGATTAGTTACTAGTGATTGAAACAATGATATTGAAAGACATTGTTATATCAATACAATTTTAGAGATTTAAAAATGACCGTTGAAATATATGTATTGTGCATGTAATTAAGATTGCAATATCGATTCTGATAACAAGCGATGACTTTTTTATTTTGGCATTAAGCATCCTCGACACAAACTGATACTTGGGGTTTTGCTAGAAATCTGAATACTTATCTGTCAAAGCAAAAGATAATAAATATTAAGCGTAGGGATATGGTCTTTTTGGTAAACAAACGTATAAATCTAAACGATTCTTTGGGAACAACCGGATTTATTTTCGGTCCGAGAGAGAGAAAGAGTCCATAAAGTCATAGAGCTGGACAGTAAACCTTGGTAGAAGCCGAAGCCGGCGTTCCACTTCACTAAAAGCTTTAACATAGTTCGTTTTATGGTAGATTAGGAACATTTTCTCTATTATTTTTTTCTGGTTGGTTTTACGTTGATTACCCTGTTTCGATTAATTTTCTATTGGAATGGAAACCAAAATAGATAAGATAGAAACTTTAGGACAATAACAGTATTTCAAGCTTGCTACTTCATTAGCAACGGGTCGAAGCTATATAGATGGACAGTGGGTTCAATTGTAAACGACTGAAATCCCTGTAAGCTTTTTCTGCAATAGTCCTTTCTCCCTCCACCACTACCACCTTCCACCCACCCACCCATTCCTATTTTAGTAATATGCAAATATTTGAAAGTCGATATTTCGAAAAGGGAAAATTAAAAAAATTCCACGTTTCAGTTTCCACATATATTACGAGCTGATAAAGGAAGTTTGTGCCGAAATCGCAGTTTCTCCCCACGCACATAGATAGACGGTCGGCGGGTCTCGATAAGGCCCATTTCAGGTCGTTTCTGTGCTAACCTTTCGGAATTTTCCACAATCAGAAAAAGAAAATAGTTTGTAGTAATCACCCAAAAGAAATTCTTGCAGCCATGTTGTCAGTTTTATATGATATACTTATTTTAATCTTGAATTAAACATTAGTTAAAGATTCGAAATAAGTGATTCCGATATTTTTCAAAAGGGATACAGTAAATAGAGATAAAGAGCTTAATTGACTCAAGATTAACATTAAAGAGAGAGAAAATTAACTCTAAAAGATAGGAGAATCGATTAACTGAACGCAAGTAAAAAACTAGAAAACCATCAATGCCTGAATTGAAAGGTCTTTCTACTGGAATCAAGAAGTCAATCAACTTTAACTATTAAAACAATATCAGTTAAGGCTTATTTTGAAGTTGGGTATAAACGAACAAATAATAAGCTGATGAAGGCTTATAAAGGCCCAATAGGAACTCCAAAGGAAAAAAGTTGCCGGTGTGTGAATCCATCCAAGGGTAAAAGAAGAATAATTTGGCAAATTGGATAGATATGCTTACGGAGTTAAAGTTGGTATAATACTCGTCATGAGCAAAATCCAGAAAAATTCCAAAATCTAACTATTTGGTTTGATATAAATAACGTAGAGAATTTATTCTGCTTTTGTGCATATTGTCATTAGTTTTTATTGGTGATGGTACAAACTAAGGGGTGTTTTATCTATTCCCAGCACCAACGATAGAAATAATGAAACGGAAATGTTCTCTATAGTAAGAAAAAAGTTAAGCCCGGTCATTTTTCACAGGCCGTTTCTCGCCTTGAAAATTTATTAACGACAAACGGCACATTATTTATATCTAGATGGCGACGGTGCCACGAAAATTACACTAATTGTTTTCAGTTTCCTTTTTATTCTTCATTCTTCTCTTCTGGTCTATTCAGTTGCGGCGCATGCGGCCCCTTTTTATTTAATAATAATCCACTTCCTGTTGGGAGTTTTAATAACAAAAAAAAACCAGCTTCTGTTAGTGACTACAAACGGCAGGCAAAATGACTATTTTAAGAAGTTCCCAATGCTGATGCATCTGGACACTGCTGCCAATAAATAAATGAAGGAAATCGTTATTTCGATGTGGATCTATGGCATTCTGGTTTATTGAAAATACACGCAAACATCGAGAGGTTTTTCCAATCAAAAGGTCATTTAAAATGGGCATCTCCCAATTAAATAATCACGATTTTCCTATTGTCAACGAAAATTAGCGTTTTAATTAATACTACCCGAATCTATTTGAACGATCACTGATCAGAACACGATCTGAAAACAAACTATAATTCTTTTTTTGGAAAAAGAAACTTTCTGAAGTCTGATTAAAGTGAAACTACTGAAACTGAATATAAAGCTTTTATCGATCACCACCAGGTCTAATTTACAGCTGTCCGCATGACCAACAAGCAGACTTTGATGGCATTCCCTCTTTCTCTTTTCCACGGATAGGGCTTAATTAGATTTATAAAAATCGTTTGTCAGTTTTTTCTCCAGAATTTAAAATTTGAATTTTCAATAAAAATCCCATCGAGTTTTCTCGAATTGAGTCGTTTTATTTGCTTTTTCCCTCTCGATCGGAATTGACAGTTCTTAAATTAGGCTCCTCGATGTAGACGAATTACAGTGATCGTTTGAAATATTGAGTATTTATGAGATTCACAGATAATATTTAATCGGAAGTTCTTTCGAGATTTACATACATTTCTTTCTTCAAACTTAGCTCTTTCAATTGCAATTTTATCTCGTAATTTAGTAAAGGTCAAGACTCAGCAATGAAGCCTGTATGTACCATACATGTGAAAATTGCAAATAAAATAATATTTCTGTGGAAATTTTTCAATACGAAAATTGTTTATGTATGAATTAAAACCGTTTCAAATCAGAAAATCTTGCCGGCCAACTATTGTTATAATTATAAGAATTTTCTAAATAATGGTTTTGTTTCAGGAACGTGTAATAAAACGTCATCGACCATGAACCGCACAGACATTTTCTACCCAACAGCCTCGTACGACTGGTCCAATTGGAGTTACTACGAAAACATCACCATTATCCAGAACCAATCGGACCCGCAATACGAAGCTTGGGAAAAATGGACTGAACTAATGCAGGATCGAGCAATAATCGTAACTTTACTCTTCCTTTTCTCGCTCTGTACAGTTTTTGGCAACACTTTAGTCATAATGGCTGTAATTCGAGAACGTTATTTGCATACGCCCACAAATTACTTTATTACCTCACTTGCGGTGGCCGATTGTTTGGTTGGTTTAGTAGTGATGCCATTCAGTGCTCTTTATGAGGTTTTAGAGCACACGTGGTTCTTTGGTCCGGATTGGTGCGACATTTGGAGATCCTTAGACGTACTTTTTTCAACCGCCTCCATTTTAAATTTGTGCGTGATAAGTCTAGACCGTTACTGGGCGATTACCGATCCAATTGCGTACCCCATGCGCATGACAAAATTACGTTCAATTATTTTAATCGGAGCGGTTTGGGTGTGTTCCAGTGCCATTTCGTTTCCCGCGATCGTGTGGTGGCGGGCAGTTCGAACTGCGCCTATTGCGAAATACGGATGTCCTTTTACCGAACATTTAGGCTATCTGCTTTTTTCGTCTACCATTTCCTTTTATTTGCCACTGTTCGTCATGGTTTTTACCTATTATAGGATATACAGAGCCGCAGTGGCTCAAACGCGCAGTCTACGATTGGGTACGAAACAGATTCTGATTGGAGCGGGCGAACTAGAACTGACCTTAAGAATTCATAGAGGCGGTACGTGCAAAACTCCTCAAAACGACAATAGAAATATGTATAATTCAGTGGCGGAAGATGAGCCACTGACTGCTTTGGCAAATAATGGCCTCAACCGTATACCGAGCACTCGTTTGGGTACACACAGCAAGAATTTCTCGCTTAGCAGAAAACTGGCCAAATTCGCCAAGGAGAAAAAGGCGGCCAAAACTTTAGGAATTGTCATGGGAGTGTTTATCGTCTGTTGGCTGCCATTCTTCGTTGTCAATTTACTGAGCGGCTTTTGTTTGCAATGCATTTGGCATGAGAAAATTGTATTGGCTGTGGTCACTTGGTTGGGATGGATTAATTCGAGTATGAATCCCGTGATTTATGCTTGTTGGAGTCGAGATTTCAGAAGGTAAGGCTTTGTTATCATAATGTTAACACATTGTTACTCTTATTCATAACATTACTATAACCGTGAATTTTAAAAATGTCTTAAAACGCTGATTTTTAGATATTTATTTTACATTAAAATTTTTTAAATGTTGTATCGAAAATGTCGATTAGATACCGTGATTCAAGATTTTCGAAAAAAATTATAAAGATTTTTTTTAATTTCATTTACTATTCCAAGTCTTTAAAAAGACGTTTTAAAGACGTTAATTTATGCACGAATACGTTCAGATATCAAACGGCTCATTTTGAAACCTCTTTACGAGTTGATTGGTTTTTGGGATTTAAAGGAGACTATTTTCAATATGGAACTCATTTTCCGCGTCTTAAAAAAGATGTTTTAAAAACCTCTGTTATTAAAAACTGAATTAAAATACAGTCTGGTTTCATTTCGAATCTATTTAGTGCTTGTCTGAACTTTTGCCATTGAACAAGGGTAGTTTCAGTCTGAAACTCTATTTCAGAGTCTTAAAAGAGATGTTTTAATAACGTATTTATGGTTGTCTACATTAACATTTAGTTACCTTCATACAATACAAAACTGTAACATCTGAATATATTCATCAGGAAACGGAACTTTCATATGAAATTCATGTCAACATGTTTATACAAATGGGGTTAAATTACGTATATATCTAGTTGATGTGGAATTTTACAAATGTCTTGGTTTTTCATCAATGATAAAAGACCGTTCTGCTTTCTTCACAGATTCGCTACAACTCCCTTTTCATAATATTGCCCATTCAGGAAAAGTTAATTTGCAAAATGTTTCTTAAAACTTTATTCGTCGCTGAAAACTCGAAAAGTGAAACTTTCACGATTATTTTCGAATGCGCTCGTTTATTGTTCAACATGATAAGAACTTGTTAATATCTCATCACATTTAAAATCGTTTCGTTGCTGTTCACTTTTAGTTCGTTAGAACTAGTGTTTCGTTCCTTCGCAAGATGAAAAATTTTAGGAAACTTTATTAATTGAACGTTAAACGTGTATATTTAACCAAAACTAATCATAATATGCAAATAAATGGAGATTAAAGTTTTAATTAGCAAGATAGCGGATTAAATTTCTAATTAAGCAGTGACAATAACTCGTCCTGAAGTTGTCTTCTACTGCACCCTGCAAGTAGACTATAGGCTGAGAGAAGCAAAGACAAAACGTAAGAGCAAAATTGCATTTTCACGAGCAAAAGAATGCCTCTTTCGAATACGCCCTGGCGTTTTTACGGTCATTTTATGACTCATATGTAATCAATAAAAAAGTAATACACTTTCCGGTTGTCTAATAAGATTTTTGATACCTCCACCACCCTATAAAAATCTGAGATTTTATCGCGCAAAAAAAGGCTAATTTTACAGCTTTCACGAAAATTATTTATGACGGCGCAAAATCACGATTATTTCTTATTATGTCGCGCCCATTTCTATCACATTGATTTACCATATCTATAACTTTATCAATTATACTTTTAAATTATTTAATTAATTCTGGAACATTCAAATCACCATTAGGAACGATTCTATTGTTGTGTGCACATGACCCTATGCTTCATTCATCTCTCATGCTTATTTGATTACAAATGAACGAGTGATTTTGTGGAACCAGCAGACGTTATTGTTGAATTTATTAATATTCAATTGGATTAGTTAATCATATTGGAGTTACGTTAATTATTTTGCACTATTCTGTGTCAAGTAAATTGTTACTATTAGAGTTCAAACATTCTCTATGTTTTTATAAAAAAAAAGAGAAAACGAAATTGAAGATTTTTTTTTGAACTGTACCAAAAATTTTTTTCAAAATGTTCTATTCTGGCAATATTTCATTTCAAAGGTTTCTCTGATGCTAATCAACATTTTACGGTACATGGAACCGCATGAATAAATTACATTTGTATTAAAGAACTTGAAAAAAAACACTGGATCTTTGAAATCACCATGAATTGAATCTTCCAGTTGATTTAACATATCCTATTTGTCTGAAGGCATAACTAGAACGACCAGTTTTGGAACTCAATTACAAAATGACCAGTTTCACGAACAAGTTCAAGGGCATCACAAAAGCAGAGAAATGGATTTGTTTTAGCTTCTTCTAAGCAAAAATATTGAAAGTTGCTTCCACGCGTAAAGATTGATATTAAATATCAACAGACTACCTGCTGTTGCATTTCCTGTTGCATTTCCTGTTGCAAAACTCTTACTCCCGTAATATGGAAATTTAGATAGAAGGATTCGTTGCAGTTTTGAGAGAAACATGTTTTTATATTCGTATAATACTTCACTGCTCGCCCTTTCTCAAAAACATGAACTTTTATCCCTTAATTTGTAATGTTAAAGAGTGTAATGTAAAATTGTTACATTAATATTCTAGCCATTCAATGCACTAAGAAGACTTTTTTAAATTTTATAAAAATAGTTTTTAAAGTTTTTAGTATTTGATCTTCTCAAATTTTTTATATCAATTGAAAAAGTACCACTTATACTAATTTTACCCATTAAACCAACTTGAAAATCTTCTATAGTTTGTTTAAATTATTTTTTATTGAAAAAATTTTAGCATTCCGAGAAGGATTGGCCCAAACCTTTAACAGCTCAATTGCCATGTAAAATATTAAAAATCCGCGCGTTAACCTATTCTAATCACGCACTTAGTCAATAAACACGATACAGCCGACTGACATCATCATCATCATCGTCGTCGACGTCGTCGGTTGCTTCGTCTTCATATCGTAACACGATTAAGCACTTTTTTTTGGTAGTTGCTTCTCTAACACGCACTTTAAATGGAAATTTTTCCAATCCAATCTTAATATTCATGTCGTATTACGGTGGAAAATTAACAAGAAGTTCGGTATCGATAAACTGGCCCCCTTCTGAAACATATCACGGTAGCTAGATTAATGAGCTTTAAAGGGTCATTTCCGAAAATTAACCTACATTTTTGGCATGGGGAGAACGTAGACTAGGAGGTCGAACAGCGACCAGCATTGTTTTGCCGCCCTTAAAGGTATCGTTAAATTTAATCTATTGTCCAAAGTTATGGAACAGCATATTAAAGGGACATAAAAGTGTCTGTTCAAAGTTGAACGAACATCACGTTTTCAATTGAATATTTAGTGTTTTACGAATCATAAAATTGGAAACCGGATTTTTGGATCTAAAAGTTGGCCTTGACATGTTGCCAGAACTTGTCTCTTTCTCACTCAGACAGAAAACTAATTAATTAAGCTTCTCTGACAAGACGAACAAGGTAAGAAACGTTCCGTTTAATTGTCAACAAGATTACACGTATATTCCTAAGCTTTAGGAAGAGGCGATGGAACACAACGTCAGTTGTAGGTACAAATAAAGGACCTACACTTTCGTAAACAAAGGATCCAGACCCCGCAAATGAGTGTTTCGCTATTATATCATATTAAATTGCGGCAGGAGGAATTTCGAGTGGAAAAAGTCAGTGGCGAGGATTTGTGCTCGCGCGCTCTTTTTTGGCTCATGGCCAAAAAAATTCCTTCTCCTTCACTCAGTAGAAAATAAATCTTTGAAAAATCCACTCGCTCCAGTTGGGCGCCAATCCGGTCGTCCTTTCAATAAAACGAACGGATAGGAACTGAATGGTCGTAAACTTGGGCCGTAGCAAACCAGCAAGTTTTATTTATTGGAAATTGTTTCAGTAACAAAAGAACCAACCAATGTAATTAAAACAAATGGAATTTTCAAGTTAATTTCAAACTTTAGGCTCGTGCATGAAGAAATCCTTTTGCCTAAGCAATGACAAGTGGTGTCAAATATGCTTATTTTCTTTTTAGAATTCTTTGTAAATCGAACAACAAAATGGGACAGTTACTTGACAAAACATAACTGTATTATAAATTCAAATGGTACTTTCCAAACTGAAGAGATATATACCGGGCATAAAACGGACCATACTTCCCTTAATTTTTATGAGTTGAAAAAAAATTGTATAAATATTATATGAAACAAGGATGGCTGCTTTAAAAATATCTTCATCTATACATATAATATATATATGTACGAGTATATAGTATTATGATGTTGCGTCAAAGCAAAGCACATAAAACTAAGTACTTTCAGATACTTAGATTTCGTTATCAACTTATTTAGAAATTTCCCAAAGCTGTAAGAAAAATATAGTCTTGTAAAAACGTCTATAATTTCAAACCAACAGTAATTGCAATAAAAAAAATTGGCCCCATAGAGGTAAATACTTGCTCAAATATCCCAAGCGTAACCGCAGTAATTATATTATACAGAGTATTTTCTATCGACATGCCAATTTAGCAAATTCGAAGCTAAAATAAGTAAGTCTAATATTGCCATCTTAAAACAAATAGAGTATTATTTTGCATTAGATGGATTTAGAAAAAGGTCAAAATCTACTTGCACAAAGATATAAAATTGACCTTTATTTTACGACATATTGAGGAGAAAAATATAATGCTAAAAAAGATATTTAAATTTTTTGTAACCTTTGCAAAAGTCAATATTAAGAGCATGTGGTATTTAATATTGACATAGAATTATAAATAATCTGGAACGTTCAATTTAATAAAATGTCTGATGAGAATCATAACTTTTCTATTTGTTTAGTTTTTATGTTTAATAAAATATACTTTTAGTGACTTCTGAAGTAATTCTGAACCACTTCCAAATATAGTCACTAACAATTTTATATGCATACAGGGTACATCTGTTGTATAGGAGGTCATTAGCAATTAATTTAACCATATAATGCCTTATACAAAACTGAACTGTTTTCAAGATATCCATAATTTATTTTTTTCGTAAAAATGAGAAACTTTAAAAATTAATTAAAAAAAACTAATAATTACAATCAAACTTTTTTAATTATTTTACGTTGAGGAAAACACAGTGACTTCGCGCTAGGCATGGGATGGTTCCTCCTCTGCCAATGCATAGTAAGCTTTCTATGGAGTTATAAACAGTGAACTAAGAAAGAGAATATGACTTTGTTTTCGAGATAGAGGGAGCCACATTGCAAACGAACTATAATATAAAAATCAGAGCTACGCAGGATTTTAATCCAGTGACGGCAAAAGGTGAATCTGTACCTTTTATAAGTATTGTTTCTAGCATTAAGATAAGTTAAAACAACGAACAAACTATTGTCTTAAGTAATCTTATTTATGATACTGGACATTATGATAACAAACAATTTTGTACTTATATTTGTCAAAAAGACTGATTTCTCCATTTTTACTAACAATAAGTGTCAATTTTGGAAAATTGAGTTATTTCAATCTTTAAGTATATTTTATTTGCTGAACATTCAGACGATTTGTACATGCTCCCTTTGTAATTTACATTTTTCTGTAATTTATTAACCAATTCCAGATTTTAATAGCTCAATAGAAAACTAGAAACAGGTAAAAGTTTTTAAAAATAATCTGCACGCCAAACGTGCTAGAGCTTTTTNAACCAATGTAATTAAAACAAATGGAATTTTCAAGTTAATTTCAAACTTTAGGCTCGTGCATGAAGAAATCCTTTTGCCTAAGCAATGACAAGTGGTGTCAAATATGCTTATTTTCTTTTTAGAATTCTTTGTAAATCGAACAACAAAATGGGACAGTTACTTGACAAAACATAACTGTATTATAAATTCAAATGGTACTTTCCAAACTGAAGAGATATATACCGGGCATAAAACGGACCATACTTCCCTTAATTTTTATGAGTTGAAAAAAAATTGTATAAATATTATATGAAACAAGGATGGCTGCTTTAAAAATATCTTCATCTATACATATAATATATATATGTACGAGTATATAGTATTATGATGTTGCGTCAAAGCAAAGCACATAAAACTAAGTACTTTCAGATACTTAGATTTCGTTATCAACTTATTTAGAAATTTCCCAAAGCTGTAAGAAAAATATAGTCTTGTAAAAACGTCTATAATTTCAAACCAACAGTAATTGCAATAAAAAAAATTGGCCCCATAGAGGTAAATACTTGCTCAAATATCCCAAGCGTAACCGCAGTAATTATATTATACAGAGTATTTTCTATCGACATGCCAATTTAGCAAATTCGAAGCTAAAATAAGTAAGTCTAATATTGCCATCTTAAAACAAATAGAGTATTATTTTGCATTAGATGGATTTAGAAAAAGGTCAAAATCTACTTGCACAAAGATATAAAATTGACCTTTATTTTACGACATATTGAGGAGAAAAATATAATGCTAAAAAAGATATTTAAATTTTTTGTAACCTTTGCAAAAGTCAATATTAAGAGCATGTGGTATTTAATATTGACATAGAATTATAAATAATCTGGAACGTTCAATTTAATAAAATGTCTGATGAGAATCATAACTTTTCTATTTGTTTAGTTTTTATGTTTAATAAAATATACTTTTAGTGACTTCTGAAGTAATTCTGAACCACTTCCAAATATAGTCACTAACAATTTTATATGCATACAGGGTACATCTGTTGTATAGGAGGTCATTAGCAATTAATTTAACCATATAATGCCTTATACAAAACTGAACTGTTTTCAAGATATCCATAATTTATTTTTTTTCGTAAAAATGAGAAACTTTAAAAATTAATTAAAAAAAAACTAATAATTACAATCAAACTTTTTTAATTATTTTACGTTGAGGAAAACACAGTGACTTCGCGCTAGGCATGGGATGGTTCCTCCTCTGCCAATGCATAGTAAGCTTTCTATGGAGTTATAAACAGTGAACTAAGAAAGAGAATATGACTTTGTTTTCGAGATAGAGGGAGCCACATTGCAAACGAACTATAATATAAAAATCAGAGCTACGCAGGATTTTAATCCAGTGACGGCAAAAGGTGAATCTGTACCTTTTATAAGTATTGTTTCTAGCATTAAGATAAGTTAAAACAACGAACAAACTATTGTCTTAAGTAATCTTATTTATGATACTGGACATTATGATAACAAACAATTTTGTACTTATATTTGTCAAAAAGACTGATTTCTCCATTTTTACTAACAATAAGTGTCAATTTTGGAAAATTGAGTTATTTCAATCTTTAAGTATATTTTATTTGCTGAACATTCAGACGATTTGTACATGCTCCCTTTGTAATTTACATTTTTCTGTAATTTATTAACCAATTCCAGATTTTAATAGCTCAATAGAAAACTAGAAACAGGTAAAAGTTTTTAAAAATAATCTGCACGCCAAACGTGCTAGAGCTTTTTTTTTTTAAAGTCCATTTTAATGAAAGAAATTCATCATAACCAACAAAATTTGAAATGTTTCCGTCTCCCATTTTGCAGTGTAAGCAGGTAGTCTTAGTTTAAGTTTAATATTGATTCACTGTGATGTCCTCAACGTAAAATAATTAAAAAGGGCTGATTATAATTATTAGTTTTCTTTTAAATTAATTTTTAAAGTTGTGTACCTCATTTTTTCGAAAAAAAAAATTAATTATGAATATGATGAAAACGGTTCAATTTTACATAAGGCTTTATGTGGTTAAATTAATTTTCTATAACACCTTAACGAAAATAGGGCGAATTACCAGTAACCCTGTATAAAATAACAAAATAAATTGTGTAAAAGCAAAGTTTTCCATCTAAATATTACATAATTGTACTTACCTAGTGATTCTGAGGAACGAAAAACGAGAGAAACTGAAAATTATTATTTCTGAGTTGGTAAATTTAATTTCAAAACGAGGTTTGTTATAACGACTGGATGGAAAACAAATTATAGTCTGTCAATGAAAAACGCGGTAATGAAGGTCAATTTCCACTGAAAAGTTATGCACTGTAGAGAAAATTGTAATTTCTGTTGATTTCACCTAACAATTGGTAGTTAAACAAAGAATATTTGAACTTGAATGGATAGCAATATTAAAAACACACAGCAATATTTGACTTATGCACCGCACTTTTTTTTTGGATTTGTTAGATCTTCTTTTTTTTTTTCAAAATGAAGTATTCTGTATGAATTAGTGTCTTTTGTTCTATTATGTTGTTGATAGAGATGTGTGGAATATGAAAAAGAAGAAGAATAGGAAGTCAAGTTGGTTATTAGGAGTAGATGTTTTCTAGTGTGAATGTCAATTATTTTTATAACGTGAATATGTAGGTATGTTTATTATTATTTTCTAATTAGTAATCAGTTGAATATGTTTTCTCCTATTCAAAATCAGGAGTGTTTAATATTAGTTTTGCACCAGTCAAGAATAGATACAAAATCATAATGCAAACAATAAAAATTTTTAATTGGAACTCCCTTGTGCTACTATTCTAACAATAAGTTGTACAGTTATTGGTCCTTCTCAACTAGAACTAACTAGAAGTAAATAAATTAATTTCCAATTTGCTAAATTGGCATGTCTATAGAAGATATCCTATACAATATATCTTGGGATACCTAAGGAAGTATTTACCTCTAGGGGTTAATTTGTTTTGTTATTCCAATTACTATTGATTTATGTATGAACGATTCTAGAAAACTTGAAATTTCGAGAATTTTCTAAATAAGTTGATAACGTCGCAACAAAATGCGAAACTGACTACAAAGTCGTATGGAGAATTTTTTGAGAAATCCAAATGTCCATAGATATATACCCTGGTAATTTGAAAAAATAATTTTGGTATGTTTCGTTTTCATGTAACACTCTATATAATCGAAACTATTTTTAAATCGCAGCCATGCTAGTTTCATATAATTTTTATACATGTTTTTGAATTCATAAAAATTAAGGAAAATTGGTTAACTTTCGCAGCATTGCAATGGGCCATCCTGTATGTAGGTATATCAACGAAATGTTTAAATATAAAAATGTTAAAGCGGTAGGGACAACTGTATATCTACCCATTTCTGAAAAATAGAGTGAGGGGGAATAAAGTTAATCGCAGTTTAAGCTGATTCGGGAAAAGTCGATACGATTAACCTTCGGAGCGATTAATCGCTTTGGAGAATTTACGTTGTCCCCGTTATGGCGAAAAACATTGTTGTGCGGCAGTAACGGAAAATGAAAAAGCCCTCTGTCTCTTCTGGTTTTCCTAAATTGTTAAATACTGTGTAAGAACATAAAACATACAGGGTTGAGAAAAAGTATTATGGGAATTGAATATTTGAATATTCTTAGAATAACTGAATGTTTCCAAATAAAACAAAATCTCTTTATCTGGTGGTAAATTTAGTTATTCGCATTTTCAGGTACACTGGTAAACCGAACCGGAAATTATGCTCGAAGAAGCGAACACTACCCCCGAAAATGCAACATTTCCTTTGAAACTATTTCACATCGGTGTCTTTTTTGCCTGCAGGAATTTCAGCCCAAACTATTTTACAACTCGGTTTAAAATTGGTTTAAAATTTATGTTGTTTTCGAGAGACATATTCTTTCACCCATTAACATATTGAAATATGTTGAACCATAAAATATTACGGACAATGCGCATTGCCATTTCTTGTTGTTTGTGTGCGCTGTAATTAACAACGAAAATGATAGATTATTATGGTTTTTAAATGGAGGACGCACAAACGGTGAAAATGTCAGTCGAATTCGATTAAAAGACGTAAGAAATACGTGACAAAAAAGCGAAATTAAACGTAATAACAAAATTTCCCATGGCCCATTTAAAGGATCGCTGGGGGAGAATAAAATTCCTTAGGGGACATCGTTAAAACGTCTTATCGCGTCGATACAATTTCAAACCTTAATTTCCGAACGTGCCCTTGATTATTTTGAGGTGCCATTGTTTCTTTTATGACTGCTTAACACTCCCCATCATAGGACCATTTTTGAGTTTAATTCAAGCAACAATTGGCGTGTCCCCATTCCCCTCTATCATAATCGCCATTCGCCCATACCTAATAACGTTCCCCTTCATTACTAGTAGGAATGTGTTTATTCCGATCAGTTCGATATTAAATCCTATTTTATAGCATCAATAGACTAATTTCGCACCGATTCGACTCATAAGCGAATAACAAATAAAATTTACCAACTCAAGATAAATAAAATCGCCTTTAATAAAAATTTAGTGATAGTAAAGTCTGTCTTTTACAGTTTTCCATTTACGTTTCGTCGATAAAAACGCTAAGTGCATCGATAAATATTATTTGTACGTGAAAATTAATTAAAAGAAACGATATTGCTTAAATGCTAATAGAAAAACAATCGACGTTCACAAAACAAAAGACAGATACCATGGAAGGTTCATGAAGTTCATAGATTAGTAGCAAATTTTACGCTTGTTGTAATCATTATTTTTATATCCTAATCACGTAATATATTATTGCAAACAAAAACCTAAGAAGAAAAGTCAACGATTCAATACTAATGCAAGATAAATAAAGACTTCTTGAACGTCTCCGTTTTACGTTCATAGCTAAAACCACTTACATACTATACATATAAAGACAGTAGAATAATTAAACGTCAGATTGTCTCAAAGATAGCATTAAAGAGACGACCTCGAGTGTAAAGATGGTTATCCGTTGTTCGTCTTCTCATATCCATTTGCCAAACTTAACCTTAAATTTAAGGCTAATGACGCTCGACAAAATTACTGTGGCTCTTATACTTTGATGTAGACGTCGGCGACTTTTTTTATGCTGGAAAATTTGCCTCCCATAACATGGTTTTAATTATTTTTCCATTTTCTATCGACTTAGGAATGTTCGATTTCCGATTGGATCGAGCAATAATGTGAACACACGCATTGCCTAAGCCCTGGGGCCGTATTAAGGGGGCGCATTAGCATTTCCTCGATTCCGGGAACGTCACGAGCGAACAATCCGGACAATTATTCCGAAAGGGAAATATCCGGAGGCCCGAATCGACAGTTTTCGGCGAGGGAAATTGACGCTTTCCATCTTATCAGTCGCTCAAACATCCTTATTGTAATATTAAAATTAATTATGTGTATTTCGATAAATGCGGCCCATTCCTATTCATGTGATCTTGTTTTTCTCTCCCTCCGTTTCTCTCTCTCTCTCTCTCTCTCTCTCTCTATTTCTCTTAATTTTAATTGCATTTTATCAAGAAAGAAAGAGAGAAATGGACAAAAAAATTGATTAAATTACAAGATTATATTTTCCAAGCAAGTAAACAAAAGGAAGCTGTAAAAGTCGAGACGTAATGAGCTGGAAATATAAATTCGTCCTTATTTTCGTAGTCTTTTTTCTTGGCTCGTCGTGTCTTTGAGCCGGAATCACTACTGAGTGCCGTCGTTTTTTCGTTCGATGGACTGACAGAAAGAAAATTGATTACTAAATCTGATCATTCTTACGCCTTCGAACAATTAAATTAACAAAAAAAGGTTTTTCCGTTTACGAATGCTTGGGAAGTCGATAATTTTTCATCGGCTTTCCAAGCACATTCCTACATCGTAAAAAGTAAAAAAAAGAACGCAATCTTTAAGTCCTCACCACATTATGAAGCAAGGCAACAGCAACTTGAATTTGAGTCATTAGGTTTTGAACAGATTCTAAAGAGAAACCAAAANTCTCCTCCGTTCTCTCTCTCTCTCTCTCTCTCTCTCTCTATTTCTCTTAATTTTAATTGCATTTTATCAAGAAAGAAAGAGAGAAATGGACAAAAAAATTGATTAAATTACAAGATTATATTTTCCAAGCAAGTAAACAAAAGGAAGCTGTAAAAGTCGAGACGTAATGAGCTGGAAATATAAATTCGTCCTTATTTTCGTAGTCTTTTTTCTTGGCTCGTCGTGTCTTTGAGCCGGAATCACTACTGAGTGCCGTCGTTTTTTCGTTCGATGGACTGACAGAAAGAAAATTGATTACTAAATCTGATCATTCTTACGCCTTCGAACAATTAAATTAACAAAAAAAGGTTTTTCCGTTTACGAATGCTTGGGAAGTCGATAATTTTTCATCGGCTTTCCAAGCACATTCCTACATCGTAAAAAGTAAAAAAAAGAACGCAATCTTTAAGTCCTCACCACATTATGAAGCAAGGCAACAGCAACTTGAATTTGAGTCATTAGGTTTTGAACAGATTCTAAAGAGAAACCAAAAATCTGCATGGTACCTACATAATATTCGCTGTAGTGCACATTAATAATATTCTATGTAGGAACGTTCTGCATTCATTCTTCGGTATGGAAATGACATTTAACGTATTATACCTAGCTTTTTTGCAGTTTTTGAGGCTCATTTTTCTAGTGCATACTCTGAAATTGGCTCAGTCTTTGGTCCTCAATAGACAAAAAGATTTCCGCTCGCATATTTAAGTAACCTGTAAAAGCCACATGGATCTATTTCCAGAAATTATATAAAGGCATAATCGTAATAGAAAAAAAAATGAATCTCCGTCTTTTGCCAACGAATCTTTTCAAACAAACATCTTTGTATGATAATGATCGTTAATAATTTTCAATCTGGGTCGCAGGATTGATCGGTAAATTAATGGAAAAACTTTAGGATTTCCCTTGTGAAATTATCGAAGTGTAAAAATATATATACACACACAATTTCAAAAGGTAACCCCTCCTCGGCAATTCTCAAAGGAAAAATCCTTGGAAAAGTTAATTTTCCAACTGGGAAAAATGGCTTTTTCGGCACGAAATCCGCAATAATAGTCTAGTAGGCAAAGTTTCGATCTTAAGCGTGTGGATTTTGATCGCAGAACTGGCCTAAAACTAAATGGATCGTGAATTCAACAAGAAGGAGAAGGAGAGAATGGCAAAAAGGCCTCCCTCGAAACTGATCTGAGGTCATGTCTTTGCGGAGGACTTGGAGGCCCTAAGCCGCACATAATTAAATTAACATTGACACGAATATTAGAGCCAGCCATTTTAGATTAATCATTGCAATTTTAATGAAGAACAGAAAACGTGATCTGAAGTTAATCTCATTCTGGATGACGTGTGATATCTTCTAGTTTAGGTCGAAAATATGGCGACGAAGGCTTAATTATCTCGGATGCGTTGACGTAAAAAAAACTTTAATACAAGGAAAACAACTTTTTATAATAAAAGTTTCGGGATAAAATAAGTTAAGAGCACTTCGAAGCAACGTTATAATTCTCTTGATCGAAGTTCTCTCGAAATTTTTTTATCTATATATTTACATGCCTACCCCATTTCACTACAACCAAATCCAATAACGTTTAACGGAAAATTTGCTATTGTTTCTTCCTAAAACAAAATAAATGAAAAATAGTTGGAAACTTCCTTAAAATGTGAAAAGATATACAGGATGTCTTAGTTGTAAATGTGATAAATAAATCTGTTGATAAAAAATTTTATTTTAACAAAAAAAATTCATATGACAATGTTCAAAAACATTACAACGTTACAACTACTGTGAAAATTTGTGACTGATTTAAAGAAAATAACGTAATAAATGATTTTAAAATGAACGTAACTCTAAAAGTTCCTGAAACTGACCTCCATATAGGGTAAATGGAGAGACCTTACTAAAGGCCTACTGTGGCCAAGCTATACATTATGTAAGTTTGTGTCCAGGCAATTCCTCACATTTCTAGAATAATAGTGGGCATTCATCTAGATAATTGGAAATAAAGCTGTTTTATTAAATTTAAAGCAATATTTTTAATAAATTTAGTATAACTGTAGTAAGGAAATTCTAGAAATATCAGTTTAGTAATTGCATCTAGCAAAAAATATCTTTTCTAAACGAAATCTTGTACAACACACATCCATACATATTTATTCCAAATTCCTATTAAAAATGACGTGGATATATAACATGAGGATTTCCTACATTATAATTATAGTAATTTACCACTCCTTTTCGGGTAAAATATGACTCGTCTGTTCGTAGAATTTTTGAACAGAAATTTAGATTTTCTTTTGTTTTATTAAAAAGCTATTTGCAAAATATCAAACAATGGCGTTGATCTCCGTAATGCAATGCATGAACCGGGTGTTAATGAAACGCTTTGTAATTATTTCTTTTTATACAGTTCCAGATAACTGTTTTAGTTACATCGATGTGCCCACCTATTTTGTCTACACTAACAATGGTGTCTCCATTAAAAACATTTAAAATTCGTCCTGCTCCCTTAATGTCTCTTACAATGTTGTCTTCTCTACCGCCCAAATGAAAATGGCTTTTACAAAAATTCTGCAATTTGGGAGAATTGCTCTCAAAATGTTGCTCAATTTATACATTAATTTAGTTAAATGAACGAGCAATGTTTTTCTTGGCCAACTACTTTCTAGTCCAAATAATAAAAATGCAACCAGAATTATTGGAGTACTATTAAATGAAACTTTAACACCCTGTATATATTTTATTAAGCATTTTTAATCCTATGTTCGTATGAGCTTTTTTGTTTAAAATTGCATTTTCTACGATAAGTTCTATTTATGGCACGTAAAACTGGGTCCCCGTAGGTACGGGATGTTCACGCGTAAAGTGCCACCCCTTCTTAAATTTTTTAATTTGTTAAATAGAAAATCAAGTTTTAGACGAAGATTGCTTGAAAGCTTATGTAGTTTTTCGAGATAATGACTTATTTTCTACAGCATGTTTAGCAATCATGTGCCAAACATTGCAATTTTTGAACGATTAATCCTTACTTTTTTTAGATATTTATATTTTGCGCTTTTTGCGATTTCAACGATATATAATTTTATACCTGAAATCTTACAGTTTTTACAATTTCTACAAAAATCTTCCTAGAACAAAATTTTTGCAAAATGAAAAATTCGCGACTATTTTGAAAGCCAGCCTTATGGAACTTTGTTGACATGTTAACCAAGCATGATAAATTAACCAAGCAGGACGAATTTTTCTAAATGTTATACAAGATGTTCAAAAAAATAATTTAAAATTTAAAGGAATTCAATAACAAAAATTATTTTAAATAAAACACCCTGTACCATTATCGTTATATTAATTCAGAATGGATTTCTATCAAGGGTTCTTATGTCCAAAACTTTCACTTTTGCTATAATTTGCGATTTTTCTCTCCAATACTTTCTTACGCCCTTCATAAAACAAATTAAAACGTCATTATTTAAATAATCACGTGTTATTAAAATTCATGATTCAAAACTGATAAGGAAAAGAATTAAACTGACATTAAATAACTGAAATAACTAACAACTTTACATATTTCGTCAAAAATTAACTACAGTATTTTCAAAACTAAGATATTTCGAATTATTATTGGCCAATATTAAAGAATCCCAAACCATGACAAAAGGGGGAGTTTTAGCCGTAATAGAATATGTCCAATAGAAATCGACACAGAATTAAATTTGGAATTAATATAACGATAACGGTACAGAGTGTTCCATTTAAAATAAATGATTTTTTACTATCGAATTCCTTTCAATTGTAGATTATTTTTTGAACATCCTGTATATTTTGTAAAATTTTTCCTGTCTATGTCATGTATACATGTCAATGTAATCTGCCATGTCTGGTTTATACATATACATATATGGGTTTATATGTGAACAATGTTTCATAAGATTGGCTTTCAAAGTAGCCGAGAATTACACATATTGGATAAATGATTATTTTGGAAGATTCTTGTAAAAATAGCAAAAAATGTTCTGATTTTAGATATGACATTATACAGGGATGTCCTGTAACCTTTGTATGTACAATGGCTTCACTACGCTGTCAGGGGGTATCCCCTAAACGTTGGAAAATCGTAGAAAAAATCTTAACGTATATCGTTGAATTCGTAAAAAAGCGTAGAATGTAAATATGTCAAAAAAGGTAAGGATTAATCGTTCAAAAATGCAATGTTTGTTTGACACACGATTACTAAACACGCTGTATAAAATTGATCATTATCTCGAAAAACTACATAAACTTTCAAGCAATCTTCGTCTAAAACTTGTTTTTCTATTTCAAAAATTAAAATATTAGAGAGGAGGTGGGACTTTCCTGTCCTCCACCCTTTACAAGGTAAATGCCAAAAGTTTCTGGCTTGATTAAAGCTAAATTTGGACAGGATTATGGTCTACTATGATTTGTATAATAATAGTAAAAATTTCAGATCTGTAATTGTCTTGATTACTTTGCAACAGTTGCTTAAATTAACAGCCTGAGTGACGGAGACTAGAGGCATGCGACTATCTTTTGCATGACAACACTTCAGTTCATTACTCAGGCTGTTCTAAAGGATCTTGTGATGTTCAAGGCCTTGCTCAACCACGCTCCACAATACCTTTTCAATGTTATTAAAATAATAAATTCAAAACGTGAAAAGTTTACGAAATACAGAAAGATTATATTGAAAAGTAATTTAATTGTTTTATTTCTGTCTTGTTAAGAACAGAATCAGGCCGAAAACTTTTGGCATTTTCCTCGTATATAACTTATTATTATGTCACTTATTTGCATCGTGAATTTCAAGAAAACTCATCTCTCAAAAATCGAAATGTTCAGGTGACACTAAAAACTGAATTTCTCCTCAATGCTCTGACCTAAAAGACCCTTTTTTCGCAATCATTTTGTTACATTGTTAAATAGTAAAATTTTTCTTTTCAAGCAAAGGTAAGGTAAGATAAGATTGATTGGGTCCTTTTCGAAATTTATACACCATCTTGGAAGGTTATATAAACAAAACAGCATTAACATGGAGTGTCATTAATTTTTGAAGAAAACAGACCCGCATTTCTCTTAAACAGAATACGGAAATTTTATTTTTAGTAAAAATGATTCTTTTCTCAACTAATTTTTAAAGTTTAATTCAACATCTCAAAATCGTATTTGTATTGTAAAAGTCAGATATGAACTGTTTTCTTTCATAAAATGTCGATGTACTATTGTAGGTGCAAAATGTGCGAAAAAGTCAATTTTCACCAAAATCCGAGTTTAGCCCTTTTCTAAATCCACGATTCAATTGTTTTTCAACTTTTTTAAATGGAAACAAGTAAATTAAAAAATTCGAAATGTACAGGAATGTATTTTGTGATTTTTAATGAGATCATTTTTTCCTCAAAGCAAAGTTTTTAATGGAAGATTAACAGATAAGACGTTAAAAGTTTTCTCATTTACAACGCGAGAGGGGGATAAGAAAAATCTGTTTGAAAATTAATTTAAAAATATAACTAAAACGAAATAGGTACCTACCTAGTTTCTATTTTGGGTGAAGAAATAGGAAAATTATTGTTATTATTATTATTATTATTACTCCGAGAAAATTGCGTTGCTTCGCCTTCGAGATGCCGGGAAATTGAAGGAAAATCGAATAATTTTTGCATTTTCAACAGGGAACGGTTAAACCGTTTCCTCTCTCTCTCTCTCTCTCTTTCCTTTCGTTTATTCCCCGTTCTTATTTATTACTTGTAATCGGAATTGGATTTTAAGAGGGCGATTTAAATCCTTTGATGACCAATTTTTCCAGAAAAAACTCTGTTTAATAAACAAATTGAAATAAATTCTAAATGAAAAAACTTTTTCCGCTCTTCAAAGGGCCAATTATTAATCAAGCCTTTTGGGAATCCAGGAAAAAAAGAAAATTATTTTCTATTCTCGGAATAAGTTCATGATGGTCTTACACGGAGGGTCCATTTTCCTGCTAACCAGGATGTATTATGGTACCATTTCCTTTTTTTAAACAAGGCGTGACGTATACGTGTATGGTGGGCTTTATTTTTCAAAAAAGACGAAGAATAATGAACGGAAATTCCGCAATGACGGAACCTTTTGTCATTTTAAAGCGTATTTTTTCGGGAATAACGCTTTTCAGACTGCTTAGAGGAACTCGTGTATGTTATAAAATGAGCCTAAATTTCAATAAAAATGAGTTGTTGATGCTCAACACGAATTCCTTAAATATTGGAGTTTTAGGTATGAAGTGGCAACACTACAGTTTAGAATTTTCTTTTCAATAGAAATACGAGGAAAGTGATTCTGATAATCTGGAGATTTTCTTGTTGAATCAGGAAAAATAGAAATGGAAGGGGAAAACCCGGATATACCGAACCGATGAAGTGTTTGAGCAGAAACCACCAATACGGGGAATCGATTTATTTTAAAAATGTCCCAAAGGTTAATTACTGGTCAAATGGGTTAAAAATAATTTTTCATTGATTTTCCATAGGAAAACCGGACGTGTTTCGCGTCGTTTATTTCCGCCAACGGACAAACGCCATATAATTTCCTCCACTATCTCGCAGTCAAACAATAATAACTTGCCGATTTTCATTATCAAACCCATTTTGTCAGATCCTCTCGATGTTGTCACAATGTGGAAAAAGTAGTAGTAACTTTAGAAATGATTAGGGTCAATTGGGACACAAATTTCCCAATTGTTTTTTTCTTAAAGGGCCTTGACGAAGGAGAAAAAATATCATAAAGCCGGTTTATTGGCGCCCGAATATTAGGTCACAAAGACAAAAAAGACTATCTGGAAAAGATTTATGTTAATATCCAGAGAAGTTTGTAGATATGAAAGAGCATAGAGCATGTCCCATGTTTTTTATTAAGTCCTCGTTTAAACAGTGGCGTTACACTAATTTTTACTATTTAATCCTCTATTACTAACTTGGAGTACATAGGTATGTTGTTGCTTGAAAATTCAAAATATTGTTTTTTAATTTCAGGGCTTTCCTTCGAATTTTATGTGTATGCTGCCCAAGATCAGTGCGGAGGAAATACCAACCGGCCTTCCGAAGTAAACCTAGTCAGGTAAGCTTTGAATACAATCTGGAAAATAAAACTTAAACTCTGGAACAATCACTGTTAAACATTTTCCAGCATCTATCTTCATCCACACGTTACTACTCGTCTTACTCGTTGCGCCACAACTCGTGCGAGCAAGCGATTATATAGCATACGGCCACCACGATTTCCCCTGCGATTACAGTGGCGGCCGCGTCATTACCATTTGCCAGATCCACTTCATTATTTTATTTCTAAAACCGTGCAAACATCAAAGTAAATAAATTGTGATCGTCCTTTTGCAAATTTCTAGTGCGTTCCACTTAAGGCTTAGATTTAGCCACTGATTTGTAGAACTTAAGAGAACGTACAAGAAAAATGTTGTGTTTTTAAGTGTTTTGTTATAATTAAATGTTTCTCTTAAGAGAATTTTCATTCGGGTTTAATTGCTTTGGTCCAATGCTTTTTAGATATGATGTTTCACTCACAACCGCGGTGAGCATCCTCAAAAACGATAAAGTAGAGGTCGAAGTGACCTCATTGACGGTGCGACACAAACTGAGTTTTAGTGAGCAAAACGTCAGGTGTAAAAACCTTTGGAATACGGTAATTAAGATCGGATGAAAATTCTCTTAACGAGTTTTCCGGCCGTGAACGTCTACAATCTTTTATTAAATGTTTCTTTGTTGGACTTTATCAGATTTTGACTAAAATTATTTTACAACAGGTTGATGAAGGCTTTGGAGAAGTAATGTACAACTTTCTAAGCCTCTTTAAAGCCCAAGCGAGAGTTTAATTGTAATTAAACTATGTCAGGTTTGTAATTTGTAATAATTTGATTCAACCCCTTTTTTTCCTACCCTTAATTATAGAAAAATATATGTATACCATATATACAGGATGGTTCAAAAAAAGACGATTCTCTGTGTTTCTTATCTGGAAAGAGGTTTAAACAGGATTATCTTTTGTGCACCAACCTGTACTCCTCAATAAATAACAAGGGTGAAACACGCATGCAAAATTGCACGTTCCCTATAAAGATACGAGAGTTACTCTAAAACTTATCGATCTTAGGAAAAACGCTTTTTATTATTCTGCTATGATTAATTAGGTCTATTTGTGTCTTGATAAATGTTAGATTTTCGAGAAGCAATTTGTCAACCCTTAAGATCATTTCCTCATCTGTCATAGATCTCGCAGGACCGGTGCCTCCTCCAATTTCCTTTAATTTGAGGTTTGAATATAGGTTTGGATCATCAAAAGCGGAACCTAAGCGTATCAAATGGTCTTACCTCGACGAACTGTTTTGTACAATGCAGGTAGCAGCAGCGTCTACACGACATCACACTAATTAATTTATTGCAAATTTTCTTTATACTAAGACTGGAAGGTTTTAGAGTAACTTACGTATTTGTTATTAAAAAGCACAAATGTGTCGTTGCTAGCCTTTATGATTCTTTACAGTTAACGTCAAACGGTGAAGAGAATTGATCTTTGTATTGTGATAAGTCCATTCAGAGTCAATTGCAATAATTTCAGAATAACTTAGACGAGAAGTAGCAATTCATTAGTCATTTCAAGGTGTTAAATTATCAAATAAACGACATGTGGATACAAAAAGGTTTGCTACTTCTGATTTAATGAGAATTGTATTTTAAAAAATCAGTGAGGGGCATAAAAACAATAATGACTGCAATAAGACATTGAAAATTTAAGGTTTCCTCATAGAGCTGGAGACTTAAAAGATCTGAACCGACATTAATATAACAAATAGATTACGGTTAATATCAGGATAAAATGGGGATGTACGAAATTGGTTCAAACGATCTATTACTGGGATAAAACGTTCGTGTGTAGATCAGGCAATCTCCAGCACTGTACTTGTTAGCAATTAATCTTATGGTGGATAATCGGTCTCTTAGCCCGATCCACAGATAACGATTTTAGGCTGAATTTGACCATGTTTAAATGTTGAATTTCCATCGAATCCCACTATCTAAGGTATTGTTGTTTGATCTTTGAAGGTATAGAAGCTAAACTGTGTTGTCAATTTGAACATCATTTCTTTTACTGCAAAGGTAAAGCAAAAAAAATAAAGAAATTAACCTAAAAATAGCAAACTGGACGAGCTAACTATATAGGAGATCTTTCAAAAAATAAGAAACAGCAATCTTAAAAAAGAGAAAAATCCAGAAAAAAAAATTATCAAGGAAGCTCCTCATCAGAAGATTTTTTAGTGCTGCATAGATCACTGTTTGTTATGAAATTTTCGGGCTATTATTCTCGGGAAAAATTCATATAATTTGTCAATATTGAAAAAATCATCACAAATGTCACAAACATTCGATACGAATCGATCACTGAAATCTGTCACCTCTCTTGATTACGTGTTTCTTCATGCGACAGCTTCTCGTTTCTCATTCGACCCGACTGGCCTTTTATTTTTCCGTAACGCACCAAACACCCAGCCACCCACTCGGTGGCCCATAGTTCATAGGTCGACCCGTAATTATTTAATAACATAGCCGCCTTTGTGAAAATGAATGATTAAATGGGATTTCTCCATTTCGTGACGAGAACGAGACATCCAAATTTGCAATTTGTTTTGATTTTATGCGATTAATTTTGGTCCTTTTTAATGTGAAACAGTTCATTAAAGCGAAAGCCAGAGGCCAATTTAGAAATTCGAATTCATTTTTTTTTCTATTTAATTGAGTTAAAATGTCCAATAGTTGAATTTTGAGGTAGGTTTTCAGTGAGTGTATGATTGAATTTATTATTTTCATTCATTTTTTTCCTTTTTAATGATTTAAAAATTATATTTTCGTTAAGACTCGTTATGTTCCGACAACTTTTTTACGATTATTGGATGATTTAATCCCAAAACTCATCCCCCCTCGGTCACCATTAAAACGATATTATATTTGCAAAACGACCCAGATATTAAACGTTCCCTTATCATTATGCTCTTATTTTACAACATTGTCGCCTAAAATTTACAAATAAATCATTCAAGACTTTAATAAACCCAAGCACAAAACGTCGTAATCCAGAAATCTAGTTATAAAAGAATCTATTGTGTTGGGCCGTTCAATAAATAATTCAAAATCTACATAGGTACATTCAAAATTAAGATGAACAGAAATTGTTCTTTAATTTAAAATATTCACTTTTCCATATTCTCCAATGCTTTTCCACGTTTCCAGAAGCACGAAACTTCCGAGACAAAGCGAACGTTCTAGATTTGACGGTGGCTTACGCTTATTGTTTGATCTTCATCTATAGTATTACTTTTTTTNTTCTTTGTTGGACTTTATCAGATTTTGACTAAAATTATTTTACAACAGGTTGATGAAGGCTTTGGAGAAGTAATGTACAACTTTCTAAGCCTCTTTAAAGCCCAAGCGAGAGTTTAATTGTAATTAAACTATGTCAGGTTTGTAATTTGTAATAATTTGATTCAACCCCTTTTTTTCCTACCCTTAATTATAGAAAAATATATGTATACCATATATACAGGATGGTTCAAAAAAAGACGATTCTCTGTGTTTCTTATCTGGAAAGAGGTTTAAACAGGATTATCTTTTGTGCACCAACCTGTACTCCTCAATAAATAACAAGGGTGAAACACGCATGCAAAATTGCACGTTCCCTATAAAGATACGAGAGTTACTCTAAAACTTATCGATCTTAGGAAAAACGCTTTTTATTATTCTGCTATGATTAATTAGGTCTATTTGTGTCTTGATAAATGTTAGATTTTCGAGAAGCAATTTGTCAACCCTTAAGATCATTTCCTCATCTGTCATAGATCTCGCAGGACCGGTGCCTCCTCCAATTTCCTTTAATTTGAGGTTTGAATATAGGTTTGGATCATCAAAAGCGGAACCTAAGCGTATCAAATGGTCTTACCTCGACGAACTGTTTTGTACAATGCAGGTAGCAGCAGCGTCTACACGACATCACACTAATTAATTTATTGCAAATTTTCTTTATACTAAGACTGGAAGGTTTTAGAGTAACTTACGTATTTGTTATTAAAAAGCACAAATGTGTCGTTGCTAGCCTTTATGATTCTTTACAGTTAACGTCAAACGGTGAAGAGAATTGATCTTTGTATTGTGATAAGTCCATTCAGAGTCAATTGCAATAATTTCAGAATAACTTAGACGAGAAGTAGCAATTCATTAGTCATTTCAAGGTGTTAAATTATCAAATAAACGACATGTGGATACAAAAAGGTTTGCTACTTCTGATTTAATGAGAATTGTATTTTAAAAAATCAGTGAGGGGCATAAAAACAATAATGACTGCAATAAGACATTGAAAATTTAAGGTTTCCTCATAGAGCTGGAGACTTAAAAGATCTGAACCGACATTAATATAACAAATAGATTACGGTTAATATCAGGATAAAATGGGGATGTACGAAATTGGTTCAAACGATCTATTACTGGGATAAAACGTTCGTGTGTAGATCAGGCAATCTCCAGCACTGTACTTGTTAGCAATTAATCTTATGGTGGATAATCGGTCTCTTAGCCCGATCCACAGATAACGATTTTAGGCTGAATTTGACCATGTTTAAATGTTGAATTTCCATCGAATCCCACTATCTAAGGTATTGTTGTTTGATCTTTGAAGGTATAGAAGCTAAACTGTGTTGTCAATTTGAACATCATTTCTTTTACTGCAAAGGTAAAGCAAAAAAAATAAAGAAATTAACCTAAAAATAGCAAACTGGACGAGCTAACTATATAGGAGATCTTTCAAAAAATAAGAAACAGCAATCTTAAAAAAGAGAAAAATCCAGAAAAAAAAATTATCAAGGAAGCTCCTCATCAGAAGATTTTTTAGTGCTGCATAGATCACTGTTTGTTATGAAATTTTCGGGCTATTATTCTCGGGAAAAATTCATATAATTTGTCAATATTGAAAAAATCATCACAAATGTCACAAACATTCGATACGAATCGATCACTGAAATCTGTCACCTCTCTTGATTACGTGTTTCTTCATGCGACAGCTTCTCGTTTCTCATTCGACCCGACTGGCCTTTTATTTTTCCGTAACGCACCAAACACCCAGCCACCCACTCGGTGGCCCATAGTTCATAGGTCGACCCGTAATTATTTAATAACATAGCCGCCTTTGTGAAAATGAATGATTAAATGGGATTTCTCCATTTCGTGACGAGAACGAGACATCCAAATTTGCAATTTGTTTTGATTTTATGCGATTAATTTTTGGTCCTTTTTAATGTGAAACAGTTCATTAAAGCGAAAGCCAGAGGCCAATTTAGAAATTCGAATTCATTTTTTTTTTCTATTTAATTGAGTTAAAATGTCCAATAGTTGAATTTTGAGGTAGGTTTTCAGTGAGTGTATGATTGAATTTATTATTTTCATTCATTTTTTTTCCTTTTTAATGATTTAAAAATTATATTTTCGTTAAGACTCGTTATGTTCCGACAACTTTTTTACGATTATTGGATGATTTAATCCCAAAACTCATCCCCCCTCGGTCACCATTAAAACGATATTATATTTGCAAAACGACCCAGATATTAAACGTTCCCTTATCATTATGCTCTTATTTTACAACATTGTCGCCTAAAATTTACAAATAAATCATTCAAGACTTTAATAAACCCAAGCACAAAACGTCGTAATCCAGAAATCTAGTTATAAAAGAATCTATTGTGTTGGGCCGTTCAATAAATAATTCAAAATCTACATAGGTACATTCAAAATTAAGATGAACAGAAATTGTTCTTTAATTTAAAATATTCACTTTTCCATATTCTCCAATGCTTTTCCACGTTTCCAGAAGCACGAAACTTCCGAGACAAAGCGAACGTTCTAGATTTGACGGTGGCTTACGCTTATTGTTTGATCTTCATCTATAGTATTACTTTTTTTTTGAGATTGGTTATTTGCTCTAAATATGTTTGAGCAGAACCACAGGAGAAACACCGCACAATTTATCTGCAGGGAAAACTTATAAGATTATCTTATATGTATTATACATATATGGAATGAAACCCATCTTAGTTAAAAGGCAATTTCATCAATGGATGTTAGGAGAGCAGAGTTAGAAAGATGGTTAGAAATAGGTTCTCTTCCAATTTCCCATGCTTTATTAAAAAAGAACTTTTTTACCAATCAATTATCCAGAAACTTGTGGTACCTAAACCAAAGAGCATGTTTTGCTTTTAAGATAACAGTTAACAGGAAAAGTCTAATAAAATTTTCTTCTTTTCTAGTATTTTAATTCTCACACCCAAGTACTTGAACAAACCCCTAGTACCTGTACATATTCGTCAGTCGGCCAACATGAATTGTACCCGTTATGACGACATATGAAGCATAACCAATCAACCTCGTCGTCGTCAGCCAGTCCACCAGCGCATCATCGATCAGTGCACAATTGCAATCCGTCACCAAATTCACTAAGAATCTCTTAAGTTACCTTGTTGTCGTGACTACTTTCAAGGTGACAGTGAGGAACTAAGGTTGCTTTTTAAATTAGGAAAATGTCTGGATCCATTTCTAGGGGGAAATATACGCTTATCTTAAAAGAATAGAAAAAATTTTAAAAAGACATTTGTTCCTGCTACTTTTTCTTTTTTGGTGAATTAAATGAAGTTTTACCTTAAATGTAGTCACTAAACATGTCTGTTTTACTCATATGTCAATCGTTCATGTTGAGTGCAAGTAAAAAAACACGTTCGGTTATTGCATTGAACTGTATATAACTACTTACATATGTATTTTTGTACAAATTACTGTATAAATTCAACAAAATTTAACATGTAGTATGTAATGATTCTAGATGTAAAAAAAAAGTAGGTCTTTGTTGACACTTTAACTGTACATAAATGTTGCTCATGTTTAGTTGTTTCATTACAAATACACATTGTTACACTAAAAAAAACATTTTTTAAGTTTCCAAGTGATTTTGTAGCGTCCTCTATTGGATGGAACGTAAAACATTAGACTTGCGCATACTAGTTGCAAAGATGCCTTAGTTTCTAAAGTTTTTTTTAAAGGGAACCAGTATAAACTAATCAAGCGTATAAACTGGTATAACCAATGATCCGGAAGCGGTTGTACAGCCAGTGCTTTAAAGCTGTTGCAATGCCTCTGAAACTGGAAGGAAACAAAATAATACGTTTATTGTACAATAATTATTTAGATTTACTCTTAGATTTTAGAAGGAAAATCTGCACATGGACTGAAAAGAAGACTTACTTAAAAGCAGAGGAAAATCAGAACTCTCATATACACGATACTGAATGTCATACAAATACACAGAGTTTCTAAGAAAGTTAGGTAAAGAGTACGAGGGACGGTAACAAAAAATTCGCGGAATGGAAGGGACAGAAAGGGGCGAGATCACCTTTTCATATCGTGGCATTGTTCGCTGAATGATCGTCAATAAAACAAGGCAAAGACAAATTTGGTTCATCAAACCATGGAGAAAATCGAGTTTCGCACCGCTATTAAGTTTCCGGTCTTAACTTACCGAGCAAGAAACTTAATAACTCAATTGATTGAAAAATGACAAGATATGAAAAATTCCGTGCTCAATCATTCTCTCCATTTCGCAAACTTTTTCATCCGTTTTCCCTCCTCCCCCTATAGTACATTACCAAAAACACATGCCATGGTCAGAACTGGCCTAGTATACATAAATCCCGTATTGCTGTACTTTTGTTCAATCTGAATTTTTCTTTGTACTCTCTACAGTACAACATTGATAAAATAAACTATTCAAAAACAGTACAAAGTTTATTGATTATGTTAAACCAATGGCAATGGTTTGTGAATCCATTTTGGACCTTCTTCTTTATTAAACTCTCCGGCTGTGTGGGCGTCTTGACTTCTTAAAAGCCACTTCGTTGTGAGCAGACCTTCAACCCCGACAGGTCCGCGAGCATGAATTCTACCGGTACTAATTCCGACTTCAGCACCTGCGTTAAAGAAACAATTCGCTCTGGATTTTTCCCAAAACAAAAGTATTATTTTTTTCTACCTAATCCAAAACGAAATCCGTCAGCCATTCGAGTACTTGCGTTGTGAAATACACAAGCTGAGTCGACTTTTTTCAAAAACATTTCGGCAGTTTCAACTACAAAGGCAAAAATATTCAAGCTTTGTATAAAGGCCGATCGAAAGAATTCATACGATTTTCAGTAATAATGGTGTCCGTATGACTGCTCCCATAGGTATGAATATGTTCGATGGCTAGTTCCATGCTTTCCACTACTTCGATGCATACCTCGAGTGCACTGTACTCTTTTTTCATGCTTTTCGCTAGCGGTGGTCCAAACTGCAGGCATTTAGATAAGTTTGGACCTGAAATAAACAAAAGGAAATCTTTGGATTCATGTTTAAAATATCCCGAATCTACCGGAATTAATTTTGACATTTGCATTTTTCAAGTGATAACACAGTTCTGAAAAAAAATCACCCTCCATTAAGTTTTTGTGCAGCAGAATGGTTTCGACAGCATTGCAGGCTGAGGGATAATCGATTTTTGCATCCATAACAATTTTAATAACTTTTTGTGAACATGCATCTTTATCTACGTAGATATGACATACTCCTGAAAAGGTCTAGATTATAAAAAATGTCATTTAAACGCAGACAAAAGATTCACCTTCAGAATGTCCCATCACCGGAATTTTCTTTGTATTCTCCTGGATAAACCGAATCAACTGATAACCACCACGTGGAATAATTAAATCGATATATTGATCCATGCTGATCAAATCTGCAATTTCTTCTCTAGTGCTAACCTATTCCAAATTCTATATCCTATTAAAGCAGTTTATAGCAACATCGTAATTTACCAAACCAATTGCTCCTTCACAATTAATGCTTTTCAAGGCATCATCCACAATGCTCTTCATGATTTTATTAGAATGAAGGGCTTCTTCTCCACCTTTTAACACTAACCCATTCCCAGAAGCGATACTTAAAGCGGCAATTTGTGGAAGGACGTCGGGTCTAGCTTCGAAAATCACTAAAATAACTCCTATGGGTACAGTTATTTGAGATAATTCCAAACCATCGGCTAATCTTGTATGGATATAAAAATCGATGCTCAGTAACGTAATTAAAAATGTTCAACATATTATACAGAGTCTTTTTAATTACTTTGCCCAGGATGGTTTTACTTGATTCGGCTACTTGGCGAATGCCAACAGACAAGGCCTTAATTTTTGAGGGAGTTAACACTAAACGATCGAGCATAGCAGGAGGAAGACTTCTCCTCTTGCCTTCCTCTACGTCTTTTTTGTTGGCCTCCATCACTTCTGCAGTTCGAATGTCTAAGAGTTCAGCAAATTTATGAATGCATGCCGCTCGCTCATCTGCTGATACTAAATTTAGAGCTCGACCACCTTCTCTTGCTGAAAACAAAAGAAAGATGTTATTAAAAGTAGAAATTATAGGAAATACTCCGTATTTTTGAAAGACCCTGCACTCTCAGAGAAATAGTACAAATATTGTTAAAGACAGTACCATCAGCTGCTGTTTTTTCAGTTGTGTCTTCTTGGCAAATATTCTCGCTTACGAAAAATGTTCCAAATTTCTTCCCTGATACAACGGTCTTTATTGCATTCATCTTCATACCGTTGGCTACAACTACTGCCGTTCCATGGTCTACAGCCCATAAAGAGGCGGCAATTTTGGTGGATATTCCCCCTGAACCCAAATCACTATGACTTCCAATCTCGATTCCCTTCCAATTATCCTTAGTTAAGGTGTGAAGAATTTTAGCAGTTGCGTCGGAGGGTGGTTTGTCGTAAACTCCATCAATTGTTGATAAAATAATCAACAAATCAGCTTCGACTTCAGACGANATATGACATACTCCTGAAAAGGTCTAGATTATAAAAAATGTCATTTAAACGCAGACAAAAGATTCACCTTCAGAATGTCCCATCACCGGAATTTTCTTTGTATTCTCCTGGATAAACCGAATCAACTGATAACCACCACGTGGAATAATTAAATCGATATATTGATCCATGCTGATCAAATCTGCAATTTCTTCTCTAGTGCTAACCTATTCCAAATTCTATATCCTATTAAAGCAGTTTATAGCAACATCGTAATTTACCAAACCAATTGCTCCTTCACAATTAATGCTTTTCAAGGCATCATCCACAATGCTCTTCATGATTTTATTAGAATGAAGGGCTTCTTCTCCACCTTTTAACACTAACCCATTCCCAGAAGCGATACTTAAAGCGGCAATTTGTGGAAGGACGTCGGGTCTAGCTTCGAAAATCACTAAAATAACTCCTATGGGTACAGTTATTTGAGATAATTCCAAACCATCGGCTAATCTTGTATGGATATAAAAATCGATGCTCAGTAACGTAATTAAAAATGTTCAACATATTATACAGAGTCTTTTTAATTACTTTGCCCAGGATGGTTTTACTTGATTCGGCTACTTGGCGAATGCCAACAGACAAGGCCTTAATTTTTGAGGGAGTTAACACTAAACGATCGAGCATAGCAGGAGGAAGACTTCTCCTCTTGCCTTCCTCTACGTCTTTTTTGTTGGCCTCCATCACTTCTGCAGTTCGAATGTCTAAGAGTTCAGCAAATTTATGAATGCATGCCGCTCGCTCATCTGCTGATACTAAATTTAGAGCTCGACCACCTTCTCTTGCTGAAAACAAAAGAAAGATGTTATTAAAAGTAGAAATTATAGGAAATACTCCGTATTTTTGAAAGACCCTGCACTCTCAGAGAAATAGTACAAATATTGTTAAAGACAGTACCATCAGCTGCTGTTTTTTCAGTTGTGTCTTCTTGGCAAATATTCTCGCTTACGAAAAATGTTCCAAATTTCTTCCCTGATACAACGGTCTTTATTGCATTCATCTTCATACCGTTGGCTACAACTACTGCCGTTCCATGGTCTACAGCCCATAAAGAGGCGGCAATTTTGGTGGATATTCCCCCTGAACCCAAATCACTATGACTTCCAATCTCGATTCCCTTCCAATTATCCTTAGTTAAGGTGTGAAGAATTTTAGCAGTTGCGTCGGAGGGTGGTTTGTCGTAAACTCCATCAATTGTTGATAAAATAATCAACAAATCAGCTTCGACTTCAGACGACAACATGGCAGCCAGCGTGTCGTTGTCTTTCAAATTTATGCCTTTACACAAAGTGGGACCTGAAACAAATGATGTCACAACAGAAAATTACACAACAGTTCCCTAATAAATGTACAAGATGTTTCCGGTTGTGCCAACACTGCATCGTTGGTGTTCAATATTGGAACCACTCTCAGTTGTATTAATTTCATTAAAACATTCTTTAGAATGTTTCGATTGATATCTTTATAGAGGTCCGTCTCAGTGACCAGAATTTGAGCACATTGAATGTCATATTTCTTAAACAATGTGTTGTAGAGGTTCATCAAGCCCGGTTGACCTATAGCCGCCGCTGGCTTCTTGTCCAATTTAGTCATATCCTTCTGCATTATGAGGTGTATGAAAAATTATTAAAAAATTAGAGGTAATCTATACATTGAGAATTGAAGATAATTTGGTTCGTCCGTGAGCCACTGAGCCGCTAGTGATGAACAACATTTCCTTGCCTTGATTATGTAAGTCTGAAATCTAAAAATGTTATTTGTAATTTTATATGTAGTTGGTTTAGATACGCACTTGTTCAATTAAATTTGCCAATCGGCTGATTGCTATCCTCTTCGTAGAATCATCAATGATTACAGAGCTGCCAAATTTAATCATTATTCTTTTAGCATCTTTTAATTTGTGCCTATTCTCTATGGCGAATTTTTTTATTTCGAATGTTTTGCATCGTGATTGTTGCTATTAACAAATTGTTCATTGAGTTTGAATCAAAAAACAATACCTACTGTTACTGTTAGTGTTTCCGTTTTATGTGCAAGCCATCGTACCACCATAACATGAGTAGAATTCACGTTAAACCTTTTTAGGTATATATTTGGTAAAAGCATAGCGACTCTGTACAAGAAAATTTAAAATTTGAAGAAAATACATCAAAATGATAATAAACGAACTGTCATAAACACCTGGATCATGTGTTTATTGTTTATATAATTAATAGGAATGTCAATACATGTTTCAACCTTGACATAATTGTTCTGCATGTATCCTTCTGAAGATATAAAGACGTTATCGGGACATTTAAAGTACCAAAAGAAAGTCCAAAAAAATCGAACAATATAAATGACTTTATTACAAACAAATATTAAAATATTCGACAATTAAAAAGAGAAAGTAACAAATAAATACACATAAAAGAAGAGCTACTGAATAAATTAACATTCAATTTGTGAATTTCAATTCACTGGCAAGCTTTCGTGGATCCATTGTCGACCTCCTTCTTCCGAAAAGTCGGCAGCCGCATGATCAACTCCATCGAGTACCCATTTGGTAGTTAAAAGTCCCTCTACGCCCACAGGACCTCGGGCGTGGATGCGAGCGGTACTGATACCAACTTCAGCGCCTAAAATAGTTTTATTACTCATTTTCAATTTTTGTTTCAAATATTTGTTATTTTCCAACCTACCTAAACCAAATCGAAAACCGTCAGCGAACCGAGAGCTGGCATTATGGAACACACAGGCACTGTCCACTTTTTTTTGAAAATCTTCGGCTCTGTTATCTGTAAATTTTAGAGAAGTTTATTTGAATTTTATTGCAAAAAAAATATGATTTATTACTATTTTCTGTTACAATGACGTCAGTATGACCGCTTCCGTAATTATGAATATGGTCAATGGCCTCATCGATACCCTTCACCACTTCAATACAGCATTCCAGGGAACCGTACTCGTGTTTTAAACTCTTGGCTACACGTGGTGCAAACGTCAACATTTGATTCAGAATAGGTCCTGTATATACGAAGATAATTCAAAATATGCATATGTGGACTCAATCCGGCTACTAAACATTACCGGAATTTATTTTGACTCCCTCCTTCTTCAGCATATCGCACACGTCCATAAAGAAGTTAGTGTTCATGAGGTCCTCGTGTATTAATAAAGTTTCCATTGCATTGCAGGCGGCTGGATAATCGCATTTGGCATCTCGAATTATTTTTAGGGCCTTTTTCAGGTCCGCATCTTTGTCAACGAAAACGTGACAGATGCCCTCTGCATGTCCCAATACTGGAATGTGTTGAGACTGTTGCTGGATACTTCTGACCAGGTCGCTAGACCCACGAGGAATAATTAAATCGATGTGTTGTTCCATTGTTAGTAGATCGGCAATTTCTTCTCTAGTAGAAATCTGACAACAATGTAAACAAATCAAACTTTGTTACATAAGTTTATAAGAAAGAAATTTACCAGTGAAATTGCATCTGTAGCTCCGATTGTTGCTAAAGATTCTTTAACTAATTCCATCAAAGCTCTGTTACTATGGGCAGCTTCTTTCCCACCTAAAAATTCATTAATGAACTAACACAATAGAAAAGATGTTGATAAGGTTTCACTTAACCTTTTAACAAAAGTCCATTCCCTGAAGCAATGGCCAATGCCGCCACCTGAGGCAAACTGTCAGGACGCGACTCGAAAATAACCAAAAGAACTCCAATGGGAACAGTAATTTGCTTCAACTCCAAACCTTCTGCCAATCTATTGTAATTCAATTACTCCAATCAATTACAATTCCGGTAAAATTTATTGACATAATACCTACCTAGTTCTTCTAAGAACTCTGCCAACATTCTTATGACTGGAATCTGCAATTTGTTTCAATCCATGGGCCAAATTTTTCAATTTAGATGGAGTCAGTGACAATCTGGATAGAAGCGGTTTAGCTACACCCGAACTGGAGGCTTCTTGTAGGTCCTTTTGGTTTGCATCAAGAATTTGGGATTGTTTGGATACGAGCAAATCGGCCAGAGTATGCACGCACAAAGCACGCTGGTCTGGTGTCAGAGTTTGAAGTAAACGACCACCAATACGAGCTAAAAACCAAAATTTTTACACATTAATAGATATGTAAGAGTAGAAAATATTGTTTTTTTTACCATTTTCTGCAATAATTTCCGTGGGTACTGCACCCACAACGGCTGAATCCGTAAAGAAAGTACCAATTTTTCTACCTGACAATATTGTTTTAATGGCTTCCTTGGCCATACCGTTGCAGATAACAACAGAAACTCCTATAACATTAACACATTAATTCGATTAATTTTCAAACTATGTCTGCCTAGTATTACCTCTGTCCAGTGCCCAAATGGCGCTGTTCACTTTCGAATCCATACCACCAGTGCCGACTTTACTCTTTTGTCCAAATTCAATTGTTTGGCGTTGTTCTGATGAGAAAGTGTGTAAGAATCTCGCGCCGGGTTCCCATGGTGGTTTATTGTAAATTCCATCGACATCAGACATGAGGATCAAAAGATCTGACTGAACCTCGGCGGCCAACATAGCAGCCAATGAGTCGTTATCTTTCAAGGAAATGCCACGTTTTCCAGGTTTGGCTGTTCAAAGGGCAAATTTTAGAAGAAAAACGGATGTAAATTTCATTTCCAAATATGTATTCACCTCCAATTGGTTCATCGACTTGTGGTGGAGGCGAAACAGCATCATTAGTGTTAATAATTGGAACGATATTTAAACTAATTAATTCGGACAGAGTACTGATAAGATTCCTTCTTGTCTCCTCATTGTAGAAATCCGCTTTGGTCACCAGGACCTGCGCAATTTTCACACCATATTGCGAAAACATTGCGTCATAGAGGGACATCAGACCTGATTGACCCACGGCAGCAGCTGCTCTAGGTTCCAAAAGTGCGGGGGCGTCCTAAAAAAATTAGTTGTGGAGACAAACACGTAATTAAAATTGAAAAAGTTCACCTCTCGAGTGTGGTCCGTAGGCGACAAAGTTTCTCTCATCGACAATGACATGAGCAATTCTTGAGTTAATTTTTGTTTTCCAAAAGCTACAGCTCCACTAGTTACCATGATGCATTCACGACCTTCGTTTTGACATTCAGCCACCTAAAAATTGTTTAAAAACAAATGGTTTTTTTCCATGGTACTGCTGGGGTAAAAAATAATGTAAGTTGTTACCAACTATCATTATTTGATCACCTGACTATTGGAATTTAGTACATGCTACAATGGAAATCTCCAGATTTATTTTTTAATTTCCAAACTCTTAGGTCGAATAGTAATTCTTATATTAAAGAGAATATGGAGGTTTTAGATTATAGCACTAGTATCTAGCATCTAAAGAAAAATTGCAAAACTCATTGCAGGAGAAAATTTAGAAAAGAAGTTTAAAACATCCGGAAGAAATATGAGGATTAAAGATGTGGAAAATAATGAGAATATAAATTTTTACAATTTAAATAACTGGGTTATAGATGGCAATACCAGGAAAATTGAAGTAAGAGAAGCTGCAATTCAATTGATCAGGAAGAAAGTGAAGAAAAAATTACAAAAAATCAATATAATCCGAGAGAATGAGAATGATTGCAATAAAGTAGGAAATCCAAAAAGTTGAAGTCGACGCAACCCAGAAAAAATTTGTCGATGAAATGTATTTTCTTATAGAAGATTTACGAAAAATTGATTTAATTACCTGTTCAACAATGGAAGCCAATCGTCCCAACGCCAATCCATGTTCGTCTTCTCTGGTTATAACAGCGCTGCCCAATTTGACAACTAATCTCCGGGCATACTTCAATTGACTACGATCGGTAAATGTGTTTTCGCGTTTTTCTTGAACTCCTTTGGCTCCGAAATTCGCCTAAAAACAATAATAAACACGTTCAATGTCAAAAGCTTAAAGTACACGCAACATTGATCAGTTCCTAATCAATCAGTTTTGTACTTTGAATAATAACAAGCATCAAAATTGGCAAGAGATGGAAAATGAGATAATAAGGCAAAGAAACAAGGGAACAACATAGAGAGTGGAAAAAGCAGAGAAATATAATGAAAAAACAAAATGCTATCTATGATAATTTTTTCTCATATGTTTGACACTTTTCCATAGCTCACTTAATTCTTTTTCAGTTATTTTTGTTCTTTATTTTGACGGGTTTTATCACCGTTATTGTTATCGGTCTGGTTCAAAATTTCAAAATGTGAAAGGTCAGTGCAAAATTCAATTGAATTTTTAAAACGGTTCCATTGATTTGCGTCATGGGTGACTAGAAAAAAAAACAACCCAACATCACTGACCCAATTTTTAAAAAATAATGAATTTTAACTTAGTAGGCCTAGCATAGAAGTCAACTAAGAAGTAGTACTTGTGGATTTTTACCTGACTTAACGTTGGTAACCATAATTTCGGAGTGGTACTGGCCAACCGGTACGTATTTTCATAGATAATGGGTCGTAAACCGGCCAATTGTCCCGGTATTTTAACGAAACTGACACGACTTAAGATATTGACACTTTTACCCAACATGACGACTAATAACGTTGTGGTACCATTGACATGAGATGACGAACTAATTGAAAGACGGTTCTCAATACGATATTATTATATTACATAAATATGTAATTATTATTATCATCAATATTTAAGTGTTTTTCGAATCTTCAAACACTGTCTCCGTATACGTGCATGAGTAAGATAAAGAAAGAAATAGTGGTAACAATGCGAGGAATAAAGACAAAAGATAGTCATTAATTTCATGATAAGAAAGACGTGATTGGTGGTGGATTGCAGTGGTAGGGGCTAGAGAAAAAAAATTGGTTGTAGTTCTTTGAATTGAACTATGAACGCTTCAAAGATTGATTTATTGACGATCATTAACACATTTTATAGAAAAATGCCATTATTTTCTAATCGAAAAATGAATACCTCTGAGAGTAGATAAGATTTCAAAATAAATTTACCGAACGCTTATTTTAAAAATTACCTTTAATTCGAGTATGTACTATACTTCCCATTAAAAGGTAGTTAAAATTGTGTTTGAGTAATTTTTGAACTTGTCGACAATGTCATTCATTAAAAAAAACAAAAGCGCAATGATAGTCACGTTTTTCTCGCTAATAATAACGAGAGGCTCATTTTGTACGTCAAACGTACAAGTATTCAAATAAAGAAACAAAAGTTGTAACCCTTCAATTGTCTTATATCATTTTGTTTTATTTTCTATCAGTCTACTGGATTTTGAAATGTTTATTTTGAAATAATTGTTCGATTTCATTGACGTACACATCTGATGAAAATCTGGAAGGAGTATCTAATAGTTAACAAATGTCACTCATCAAAAAATGCGCAACGATGGTCAAGTTTTTTTTTTTGGCCTAAAAATAAACTCGCGGGAGGCTCGCCTTTCATGATACATGACGTGCAATGACTTCAGTGATTTTCCTGCCCAAACACATATCGGGTGCTCAAATGAAAATAAATTGTATCTACACATTTTCATTGTTATGCAAGAATTAACTGGACTTGAATGACAGCAATAGGAGCGGGCAACTGTTTAATCATCATTAATAACGATTTAATTTGCAATTAGTAGAAAATATACAGAGTGTTCATCCGAAAAACTAAGTACGTTGGTTTGCGTTAATATTGGTTTTTTAAATCTATTCACTCTGTATACGGGGCGTGTCACGTGCAATTGATGTCGGTCCACTTGAAACTGTCTTCAATTTTTCCTCGGAAAACCTATAAATATTTGTTCGATTGCCTAAAACTAGTATTATGTGCCTGTTCGTCAGTGACGTCAGAGATTTTTTCAGGCGGCTTGTCTATTAATAAATTGTGAAAATATTTAGTTTAGTCAGAGCTACATCTCCGTGACTGAAGGTGACATTATCTACCTCGACGCGAAAATTCCCATTTTCTTCACTTACAAAACAGAAAAAAAAACATTTGAAACCGGTCAACTGTCATCGATCGATCATCATTATCCAGAAAAAAACAATCGATTTAAAAACAAGTGTCGTCTAATTTTTTTCAGTAAAAGCAGGAAAAGCAAAAATGCATATAGACTTTCATCAAGCAACCCTTTTGACGGTATTACATTTATTGTTTGGATTGGTACGACCGATCCCCGTGTCAGATATTGATGGTTCCGATGGTGTTTTGGTGCGAACGGTAGTAGGGGGTTCCACAGTGGATCTCACTTGTAACAGCAACGATGAGAATCATAATTTCCAGTATTGGCACCTGCTAAATAAAGGTATAATTATAGGACCCGATAATAATTACGACAAAGCGAAATTTCGGTACAGAATTTTGTCAGGAAATCTCACCATTAAGGTACCACCGGTCAACTTGCATGTGTTTTAAATATACGAAATTGGTATTGTAGGCTGTTTCAACGGACGAAGAAGGTTTGTACGAGTGTGTATCGAAATCTTTAAATGGTCAAGATTTGAAAATAAAAATGGTACGAATGGTGGTACTCAATGACTGGCAAGACGTTTACGAAAATGACTATAACGTAAGATTTTTCCATTTTCAATCATTTGTTTTTGTAATACAGTTGATTTGTTTTATCAAGATTAACGTCATCAGAGTGTTGATTGCTTTGATTACACTTGTTTTATTATCAATGGGTGCTTGGTTTGTTTATAGAATATGGAAAGATCGTTATAGGTACCCCAGTTACTTAAGTGAGTACAATACTATTCAAATATCAGATTTAAATGTTTTATTTCTAGGAAGTGGTGATGATGATGACGACGATGAAAGTACTGAAGAACTATTTAGTCAACAACCAAGTACTTCGAAAAAGGTCCCAAACAATATCGTACCGGCGACATCTAGTGTGCACACTAATGATGTATTTGATGATGTAGATATTAGTACTGATTTCAAAAGTATTTTAGACAATTCGAATGATAACTAATGAAATATGTAAGATTTACTAGTTTTTACAACATATTTGTAAATTTCCTTGTTGCTTATTATTATTTCTGATTATCATAATTATAAGGTTTTTGTGGATTGATGGATAAACTTTTATTTGGAGAAAATTGATAAGATTTATCATTACAAGGATTAAAAAAACCTAATCTTCAATAAAAAGCTCGAAGATCATTTCCTTTCAGCATTAGTCTACGACAGAAATGTCGCGGTTCAACTTGTTAGTGATCTGCATAATTAGCAACTTTTTAAACATAAATGGGTCATTAGCCTTAATAATATCACCCCCACGACTTCTAGATCCGCCAACGAACGGTACCATTGGAAAAAGAATTTCAGCAAACCTATATTTTGAACAGAAAATTGACCATTTCAAACCGACGGACTTACGGACGTACAATCAGGTGAATTTGCAATGGTCAAGCCTCTGGTTTTGCGTAGAAATCTATAACCGTTGTGACTAAATATTAAAAACCTTGCACAAAATATAAAGCTTGATTTATTGTCTTTAAATCCATAAAGACATCAGATCATAAATTAGGTTTTTATTATGTATTAACAAACAAAAGATTTTCTCCGTAGCGATACCACGTTAATGATGAGTATTATTTGGACTCAGATGCAAAAAATCATATTTTCTTAATGTTGGGTGGTGAATGGGAAGCAACTACTTCATGGTTAACATACGGATCATGGCTGGAATCCGCTGAACAATATGGTGCCCTATTAATTTACTTGGAACATAGATTTTATGGTTTAAGTCAGCCATTTGAGTAAGAAAATTTTCCCGTCAAAGCTGCAATTGGATACTAATGTAGTACATACTTTTTTAAGAGACTGGAGCACTGAAAATCTTGAATACTTGAGCTCCCATCAAGCATTAGCTGATGCAGCTACTTTCATTGAATTCATCAATGTTGACTACAACATTACCGATCCGAAATGGATCGTTTTTGGTGGTTCCTATTCTGCAACTCTAGCCACATGGCTGAGATACAAATATCCTCATTTAGTCACTGGTGCGGTGGCTTCCAGTGGTCCTTTGGAAGCCGTTTTAGACTTCCATGGTAAAATTACGAGACGTTTTGATTTTAAGTATTGACTGATTTTTTCGTAGAATACCTGGAAGTGGTCGGAAATGGTATGAAAAGATATAGTCAGTCGTGTGTAGATAATATTAAGGAAGCATTTGCTGGATTGGATGAATTATCTACCAGTTGTTTAGAAGATCCAGAGGTTTACAAGGACATTGACGAAGGGTTTTTGGTAAGAACTTTATGGGTGCGGTTCGTACTTTAACCCAGATTTATGATTATCTATCTGTTAGATATGGGAAGATAAATGGCCTGCACCTATAATTTTATTGTTTTAGCTATGCGATAGCCTTGAAAGCAGCGAAGGCAATGACGAAGACTTAATGAATTTATTCGAAACAATAATCGATGATGATTTTGCATACTTGGTTCAATATCACGGAAGATTATCAATTTCAATTGACGATATATGCGAGATTTTGGTGAATGACACCGCTGACAACAGCACGGCCCTGAAACGATTGGCTCAAGCCCACGTTTTTATGCTGAATTCTTCGAATACAGAATGCACCGACTATAAATATGAAAATTTACTGGCAGATTGGCGAAATACCACCATTGACCGCAGCTTAATAAGTAAGAATTCCTTGTTTTTATAATATAATAAATATTTGAGCAACAGTAATAAAAAAGTACCTACAATTTGGTTTTGAAAATATTTCTTAACCAAAATTAATTTTTAAGTGCGCCAATGGTTCTATCAAACTTGCACCGAATTCGGCTTTTTCCAAACAACCAATCAAGAGGATCCAGTGTTCGGTTCCCGTGTGGACGTGACATTTTTCACAGATTTATGTGTGCAAATTTTCGGTGCTTATTTTAACTCCAGTTTTACTAGTCAAGGTAGTTTTTGGTTTATAAAAAACCCGATCACTTTTTAATTCCCATCTTTCAGCTATTGAAACCACAAACACAATTTTTGGAGGTCGAAACATCACCATAAGCAATGTCATACATTTCCATGGCCTTGTCGACCCTTGGCATGCTTTAGGACGGTTAAGTACAAGTGAGGAAGTCGGAGATACTGTTATTCTCGTCGAGGGTAATGTGACTTTTATGTGACTTTTGTTGGTTTGACCAGCATTTTTTAGATGTGGCTCACTGTGCTAGCATGTACACTCAGAAGGAAACCGATCCTGAAGCGTTAAATGAAGCCCGAACGAAAATTCATGAACTGATAGGACAGTGGTTAGGATATAACAATGGACAACCTTCAATTGTGTACGTTAACGTATTTCTATTGTTTACTGCAATTTTGTACAATATTTTAATGTGAGGCCTCTCTTTAATGATAATAACATGTGTTAGTTCTAGCAGTGATTATAAAAATATTATCTTATAATATAAAATTCGATGTAGTTTTTATTGTTCAACCTTCTTTTCGGTATTTAAATACGAAAGTCTGGAAAAATCCCTAACTACGTCATAAAACATATCATCGCCCGACACTCCCGACTCAGTATCCTTCATTTCTTCATTCAAGCGTCCTAGCCTCAACCTAAAAACCACGCTTTTATATTAATTGACTGAATGGTAAATGTTAATAAACATAACCCTTACAGAGTAACAATATCCGCATGCTCCTTTTGCTCTGCCATTGACAATGGTACTTTCCCTTCTTCATCTTCAATATGCTGATCAGCTTTGTTTTTTAAAAAAAGACATACTTGAGTGGTATGACCTTCTCTAGTGGCCAAATGTAATGGAGTGCGTCCGTTTTGGTCCTGAACATTAATTTTAACACCATTCACCATCAGATAAGTGCATGCAGTTTCTGAACCCTAAAAATACACTTTTTCAAATTATTCTTTCGGATTGCATTTTTCGATTTTTACGCTTAAAACAGCGGCGTGCAAGGGATATTGATTTCTTTCTCTACAATTAGGCCAATTCTTGTCTGCTCCAAAGGCTAACGCTTGACACATTACTTGAAGGTTTTGAGCTGCTGAAGCCTTGTACAATAAAAGATTTGGATTTAAATTTTCGAAGTTTTCTAAATCACTGGTTTTTGCATCATTTTGAGTGAAAGGAACCGCTTTAATAGTCAAGTCGTTATCAAACAACCAAATAGTCTTGGTTTGAGATTCTGTTTCGTCTTTGACCCCCACGTCATCACGAACTTCTTGATTTTCTCTGATTTGCTTGTACTGTCTCCCTTTTTTAACTCCCCATTTCGTTGTACTGTCACCTCCTAAACGTTTTTTAATGTCCTCTAGCTGTTCTACGAATTTTTTCTCCGCATATTTCGACCTGATCCATTCCTCTCTTACCATGCTATAAGCAAATAAACGAAAAATTATATTTTCTAAATTTATATGAGTTTTAATAAGTAAATAAATGCTCAGTCGTCAAAAAAAAAGACAAAATTGAACGAAAATATTACAAATGATGCTCAACTTCAAAAATGTACGAGAGTTATTTCAAAAGTTTTTAAACAAAATAGTTTAGTTAGTTTTTCAAAATAACCTTGTAATGGAAACAAAATTTACTCTTAGCGCTCAGTCCCAAAGACAGTTCCCGCACGAGTGATTATAGGTACAAAGTATTTCTTTTCAATGACTCATTGGAAGTATATGAAGAACCATGGCATATGAAAATCTAAAACAAATTCACACAAAATTTGATCGACCTGATACTCCTTTGAAAATTTTTTTTAAATTTGTGGCACTTCCGGCTATATCGGAAGTACATGTCAACTTCATCATTGTAAATGGAATCTTCCAAATTTATTCGATTTTTTGGATTTTTCGTTAAATTTTAAGTCTAGTTTATGTAAAATGTTTATGTCTAAAATTTGCATTTTGACATATTTGAATTTAAAAAAATCTTTTACAGTCTTGAAATATACGAAATTGCATAACTTCAAATGTCAATAGCTTAGTTATTTCTAATGGAATGCTAGAATTTTTTCGTGTTCAGTATTCAAAAATTGACCATTTTTAATTTCTTTTTTTTAATTTTTTATTTTGAATTTTAAGCATTACTATCGAAAAAATTGAGACATTCCATTTGAAATAAACAAGTTATTGACGTTTAAAATTATGCAACTTCGTAGGCACATTTCAGTAATTTTGATATTTTTTTCAAATCGAAATACATTGAAATGTAGCTTATTAAGCCCTCTTGGATGGTCGGTTCCAAAATTCATGGCGATTAGAGCACAGTACCGTTATCCATGCAGCTGTCAGAATGTTCGAATTTTCTGGAATAACTCAGAAACAGAAAATTTTAGACATGATATACAGATTGCCAAGCGTGACCTTGCACAAATTTAAAAAAGGACAGATACAAAATACGTCTATCGCATTCACTCCAACTTTCAGTCAAATAGGAGTGAACGCAACAAACGTATTTTCTATTTGTTCTTTTTTAAATTTGTGCAAGGTCACGCTTGGCAATCTGTATAGTATTTTGTATAATCAGCCTTAAAATTTGACAAAAAGTCTAAAAAGCTGCAAAAAAAATTGTTACGTGAATTAGGCGAACATGTAAATGCGCTATTAAATTATGTTTAGATGTGTTTGAAACATTATCTTCCCCACATTTAATAGTTCTCCTTACCCTGTACAATGTTCTGAAGCCCTTTGAAAGTCTTTCGGTACATTAGCTTCGTAAATTTTATTCACAACGCCATTTCCGAGTTCAGCCATTACTTTTATGACTTCGGGATCCCATTCGTCCAATGTTAAAGAACGAACTTTACTGTAATGAACTCCTAAGCTCCTGTGAACACCTGAACATTCTACAAGAGATGATTTCCATAGTTGTACAATAAAGGAACTTTAACATTTCACACAGACATACCTATGCATAATAGAACACCTAAATTAATGCTGGCCCAAGTAGGATTGGGACACTTGCAATCAGCACAAACGTTATTATCGGGAATTTTCAAAATTTGTTGAATCATCCTAAAAATGGGAGTATAATTCAATCATACACAGTTTAACATTTTCCTATAAAAATAATTTTACGTTCAATTGACTCCAAGTTTACTTTAACAATGTGAATGTTCCAAAAAGTACAGGATGTTCAGCAAAAAAGCACCAACATTCACAGAGCATTAAGTATAAATAAGAGAAATATTACTTGGAAATGTTTTACTTAGGAAGCTTACTAACTTTAATTTAAAGGTTTTGTTTGTATTGATATTTCTAGCTAAGTAAGGACTTCCTTGTTCATGTTCTTTGCTACTTTGTCCGTTGCGTACGTCTTGAATAGCAGCTCCAATCGCTTTTTGAAGTGCCTCAATCCACAACTGATATATCTCGTCAGAATCCGCTTGTAATATATGACTTCTACAATTAAACAGTTACAAATAAAATCGAAGATTAACTCCTGAATCACATCATAACATCACGCATCACCAAAACTTCTCATTTTGCTTTCGTTTTAGAAGTATTCAGTTAAAACTACCAATATTATTCTTCAATATTTTTCGTGAGTTAACTTGGATTACTCAAGGAACTTGATAGGGTTCCATGGAATTCTTATCTAAGCTTCTTGGTAACAAATTTGCAGTTGAAAATAAGAAATGAAGATACTCTAATATAGGATACTACTCAGCGGGACTATTGAAGCCATTTTTTCCAAAATATACTGCCCCAAACCAATGTGATCTTTTTAAAAGTATTTCAAATAGCAAACTCCCTTCCTGTGTTCAGTTTAATTAGTCCTTTACAAAACGCAACTGGTCTTCTATTATTCAATATGCATATGATTAATTTGCCACAGTTTTACTTAGTCCTAATATGATAAAATGTTTTTGCGTAAGAAATGGCTCAATTTTTACATTTATAGACATCTTAAGACCTTATCCTGAATTTCTATATGAACTTTTGAATTTAAACAATAATGAGAAATATTGCTGAAGCAATTATTTGATCCAGGTGTGTGTTTGAATGGCAGTTTTGTAGAAATTACTTTGATGGTGATACAATTTCAAAGCAAAATCGACGATCTCCTTCAGTAATGGGTTTAATGGTGCACAACCTCAAATCGTCTTCCATTACGGTTTCAGGTTCATCACTAGATCTCTTCCTGTAAACCAGCTTATTGTCGTATAAATAGAACCATCTCCGATTCCACGTTTTAAAGGCGTTCGATGTTCTTTTAAACAAATATCCTTCCAATTTTGCTACATTTCCATTGTCACTCCTATTCGTTATCACGGATTTTGATACTTGAGAATGCGAATTTTCCACTTCCTTTTCAATTTTTCTTGTTTCGTCTCTCATATTTGCAATCTACGATTTTTAAGTTTTAATTTCAAGTTGAATATAACTAGAATTTCATTACGTCATTGGCCAGGGATTTGAAAAACGGTTGCAAATCGTGGCACAAATCCTCACCTTGATGGTAATAAGCAGTACAAGCATGCATATAGGATAAGAGCTGAAATAAGTTATTCGTGTACAAAGATTTGCTGTAAAAAGTTAAATATAGTTTTTTTTTTATTTTAAAAACCTGAGCACGTCACGCACGACGTTATTAATTTACAACCCAAGAAACTATACAATATCCCATTAACTGCATTCATATCATATTTAAAGTTACCGCCACGCTTTAAGATGACACTCCTGACCGATATTGTCAAAGCCAAGATACGTCTTACATTTCTTTGTAAATCGTATTTACCGTGTATTCAGCTCTCCGCCTAGTGCTGGTTGTTATTTTTAGTATTATTTATTGCTTTGTTGAATTAAACTTTTCTTTTAAGAACAAATCTACAGGCTTATTTTGTTATTAGCGATGCCGGCCCGACTTAATAGCCGTTGCAAAGAACTTATGGTTTGCCTACTAAGCAATTTTTATTAAAGACGCAATTTATTTTTGTTTTAATTATACAGAAACTCGTTATTAAAAAAATATATATAGAAAACACAAAACAAATGAGAAAAACAACCTTAAATTAATAACCATATTTCGGTAAACAATACAAATTTGACCAGCTCTACCAGCAATGCATGTTAATTTGACGATGACGAGTAATGGTTTTTAAAATAAAAAGACTATAGTATACCTTACCGTACTCAATACTTCATGCCTCTTTTTGCTTTGCAAAACGCAAATGCTATTCACATAATTTAACGCTTGATGACCAAAACACGACTTAATTGCTAACATTATATTTTGAACTTCCTCAACTTCTTGTGGCTTACTTCGAGGTACATGTGAATTTCTCAATAAAATGCTATCGTATTCAGTTGAAATTTTTTCGAAATGTTGCCTATAGTCTTTTACAGCTTTAATATCTCTGCAAAAAATATGATTTTCTATAAAAAGTGAAAACTTTTGTTGAAAAACTCAACTTCTTAACAAATGTAGGAATGTTTTTCAAAAATATTCTTGACACCTGATCCAAGAGGGTCGTATGGAACTTGTTCATTTCCTGCAGATTATGAATCAACTTGTTTAAGGCCGTAAGCACATCGGGATCTTCTTTAAAGATCACACTTAGATCCCAAAGACTGTTGGCAAATAAACTAAAAATCAACAGATGCACTAACTGATTTTTCATTAGTGGTTAATGTCTTCATACCACTGTTGACCAACATAAACTTTTCCAGATTCAACCATGCTTGTACAAACTTTCAAAATTTTCTCCAATTTTTGTTCCAGTTGGTCAATACTATGCTCCTCCCGTTCAAGAGTCTGACTAAAAATTTCATAAAATAAAAATTATGGAATGCAAATAATGGAAGCCAAGTCCTACCGAAACTTTGGAGAATCGTTTAGACATTCCTGTAAATCAATTTTTATTCCCATTGTTAAATTTTCTGTCTCTGTGCAACACTGCTTTGTTTACTTTAACAATTAGTCATTTTGCAGTACAATCACTATTCGAAAGTATTAGATTTTCTAATGAAGTAAAAATGTAATCTGTATGAGTAACCTCTTGGAGAATCTAAAAGGAATACGTAAACAAACGATCTAGGGTTGGCCATGATAAAATTTTTATACAAACTGTTGGTTAATTGTAATACAGTTTAGTACATTTCATTTGAATTAAAATATTTCAACTTAATTTTATAAAAAAGAAATGAAATTAACTGAAATCAAAATGTTCAGAACTTGAATATTCACTAATCTTGAATCGGAATTTTTTCTGCTTTATTGGATTTTTTAAATATTATATGTATAATAGACTATGAAAATGTACTGAGTGTATTATAATCTAAATGTCAGTAATAACTGTCAAACGAATCGTCAAAATTTTGCGCTACAAATTTGACAGCAGTAATATTCTTAAATATGACCTAACCTCAAATATTTAATGAGAAAATTTAATTTTCTAAAAAATTAAAACCGGTTTTACTAATGAATAAAAATACACTATCACTGTGATTTCCCATTAAAAATGATCAATTCGAATCAATTCCTCCAGTATTCGGTTGACGCGCAGAAACGCCAAAAAGAGAAAGTTTGCCCCCATTCCCGGTTAAAGAAAGTATTAAAGATATTCATGGCCAGTTAGTGGAAAACAGTGTCTTTTTCCATAAACTTAGAAGCAACCAAATCCAAAACATGTTTCTTGCCATTGGATGCCTGATGGTAATTTGTGCGGCGACCATTGCTATAATAAAGTCAAAAAACCTTTGAAATTGATCATCCTTGAAGCTAAATATGAAATTTTATTTAACGCCATTGGGTCAAAGTATATGATACAGGATGTGTTTATGAGGAAACGAAATACAACAGGTAGAATGAGCACATTATTTTTTACCGTAAACAAGTTAATGAATGTTTTTAGAACTGCCAATGAAAAGTGGAAATGTAGCTGTTATAACAGGAGGTACTCGAGGTATTGGGTTAGAAGTGATTAAGTTGTTATTAAAGTGCGATGTTACTGTTATTGTTGGTACGAGTTAAGAAGTTACTAATTTAATTTAACTGTTATAAATTCTCAATTACAGGATGTAGAAATGTACAACAGGGTGAAAATTTATTGTCAAAATTCAGAGAAGATGGTATTAAAACTGGTTCAATTGAGGTCTATTTGTTAGATATTAGCGTATTGGAATCTGTGAGAAATTTTGCGAAAGAAGTAGCCAAGAAACACGACAAGATCAATTATTTGATCAACAATGGTACAATTGATTCGAATTAGATGTAATTGCATTTAAAACGTTACCACTTTAGCTGGAATAATGTTTGGACCGTGGGCTGAATCCAGAGATGGATACGAGTCACAATTTTCCACAAACTATTTAGGTCACTTCCTATTAACTCATCTTTTATTGCCTCAATTGAAAAAAGGAGGTACTAATTCGTCTCATTCCAGAGTCGTTAATGTATCTTCATGTGCTCACGTAATTGGAAAAATCAATTTTACTGACATCAATTTTCGGTTTTAAAATGTGCCTCTATCTTAGCATTTAGTTAATCGAGAAAATTTTCAGCTCTCAATATTATGTGCCTGGAGAGGCTTATGCTCAATCGAAACTAGCTCAAATATTGTTTTCGAATTTTTTGAATCGATTAATGGTAAATGAAAATGAACCGGTCCAATTCCATTCCGTGCATCCAGGTCTGGTAAACACTGACTTATTTAACGATACCAATTTAAAAACTATCGTTCCTTGGTTGCCATCTCTCCTATTTAAGGTAATACATGGTTTTTTAGAGTTATTTACGTTTAGGAGTGTTTTATGTTTCGTTTTGCAGAATCCCGAACAAGGCGCATATCCAGTAATCCATGCATGTTTGTCTGAAAGTCTGGAGGGCAAAGGAGGCACCTACATCAATAATTGTGTTGAATATCAGCCTAGCGATCAAGCTTTGGACGTTGAATTACAGGAAAAACTGTTCAATTTCACTAAAAACTGTTGAATATTGAAAAGTTCAGTAGGAATGTGTAAAATAAAACATGAAAGTGTTAAAGCTTTTTATTTATTTTTTTGATAAAAATCTTTGGCTTAAACTGATGTTTGTTTTTTTTAAAGAAAATGCCTACCTACACCTGTCTTTATTCGTAGAAAGTAAAATAAATTAAATTTAAGTACAAGATACCTTATTATTTCTGTTAACAATTACTGAAAACACCAAAAACCGAAACATTTCAACGAAAAGAGGAAATGGACAACAACATTAATAAACAACAGAGAAGAGCATTAATATTTTAACAGCGCAAGCAAGCACATAACAGTCAATTTGCACTGGGATTACCGTCTTACATTAACAAGGAATGTTATCAATAAATTAAAAAAGTTCTAAAGGTACAACTCTTAATGTTATCCGCCAATCACTCTAATTCAATCTACTACAACACCCAGAATCCGTTGTGGTGGGCTCAACATTATAGTGGCTAGGATCATACCTCTGGGCATTGGTCATCCTTGCTTGCTAAAAATTTAATTTGATATTAATTGTTATTAAACCAGTCAGGTGTTCGCTAAACAACCTTCATGAGATCATCGGCTATTTGCATAAACAATCTTTCCACGTTGTCAGATTCTTTTGCGGATGTCTCCAAAAAATACATATTGTGTCTTTCCGCAAACTCTTCGCCCACTTGCGTGGGTATCTCTCTATCGTCCCTGTCAATTTTATTTCCGACCAACACTCTCAAGACTTTGCTGCTTGCATATTCTTCAATTTCTCGCAACCAATCAGGCAAACAGTCAAAAGTTGGCTGACATGAAATGTCATAAACTAGAATGAGGGCATGTGCTGACCGATAGTAACTCTGGGTTATTGATCGGAAACGCTCCTGGCCTGCTGTGTCCCATATTTGCAGCTGGATTTTGAAAAAAGATTTGAGGCAAACTGGACTTTAATTTTAGTGAAGGGTTTCTTTCGTGCCAAGAGTGGGAAACTGACATTTGCATATAGGAAACCTTACAGTTCTGTATTTATATTTTTAGGTGAAAACTCTGCAAAAATATTCGATTTTCTACACACAAACGCATTTTTGCTTACTTCTACTTTCAAAATCACAAAATTATATTGTTTTAAACCAGATGGATGTTCTCTTCATTAAATACAAGAAACAATTAATATAGAGAGAAAGAGAGAAAACATCTGAGTTTCCCATCTTCAAAACAAAAGGAAAACTTCTCTGAAAAATACCAAAGTGTCTCTGAAAAATTCCAGATATGTATTTACCTTAACTTTTTCATTTCCCACTTCAACAGTTTTGATCATAAAGTCAACTCCAATTGTAGCTCCCTGACCTGGAGGAAACAGGCCTTGAGTGAATCTCCGAACTAAACACGTTTTACCAACTCCAGCATTGCCCACAAGCACTACTTTAAACAAAAACTTGTAGTCGTCCATCACTGAATTTTCATGCAATTCCCATAAAATTTACTGTTGATATTACAAAGTGGCTGTGAGCACTAAAGTAGTGTTCATTCTTTTTTTTTTAAACTATAACTATTGCCTTTCTAAAAAAAAACAGTGAAAAAGTTAGATAACCGAATAACATAATTGAAATTTCATGGTTCATGAACACAGTAATTTTACGTAATTTCATAAAATTTACCCAGGAAGTATAATTTGGTTCAGGAGCGACTTGTTTAAAAACATTTACTCTATTTTTATTGTAGATTAAAGAAAACAAACCCTGTACAGATGCGAAAGGAAAAACCCATAGACAAATACAAAACATACGAAACCACAACGAAGTTATCTACAAACTAGTGGGCGAATGAAACAATCACATTGACATACGTCATGACATTTGACAGTACACATGAGTAGAAATATCGATACGAAAACAATCGAATAAATTGTTAATTAAGTTTACTGAAAAATCAATTTAACAAAAAAATATTTAAACAAGTTTCTTTGCTTCAAAGAACTTTCGCAAATGCCTCATCTGCCACGCCCCCATCGCAATAAGTACTGCAGTTTGAGTTACTGCCCACCATAGCACTCTAGAGTTTGTACTTTCACTTGTTTGTCTGAATCTATCTTCTCGGTACTAACAAAAAAGAAAAAAATTAATATTTATATTGTTTGGGCTTTTTTCCGACAGAATAATAGTATCGTTCCAGAACTGAATAGTCATAAACACTAAATAAAACTTGCTGTGTATCTAATGTTTTAGAATGGCTCTATTATTCAAATGGAACAAAGCTAATAATAGTCCATAGCTTACCCTTTGATAATTTTGTTCTTTAGTTATTTGATCAACCTGATCTAACAATTGTCTGATTCTCAATTGCAATTCGGACATTTTCTCTTTCTGTACCACTTCCCCATAATTAATGGCGTGCTCCCCTACTTGTATATCTAAATGGACACGCAATTGTGATCCCCCAAACCAGGCTGAACTATTCGAATACATGCAAATGACGTGTTCACCAGGAGTGTGTGAGGTAAAAGAAATCTTGCCCTCCGAAGAGTAGACCCTTGAAAGGAGCGTTTTATCATCTGGGTCTCGAATGTCCACATGCATGCCAATTCCTGGCGATGATGGCATAAATCCTCCCGTTCTAGGATCGTACAATTGGACTTTATAATTAACTAAACGGAATATATCGGTTGAAATGTAAAATAATCAAAGAAATAGTCAATTTACCAACTACGTTAGTCTCATCTGGAATTTCTTCTATAAAACATTTCCTTTCAGTTTCTCCTATATGAAAATACAGGGCGGTAGAAAATTCTATAAGCGTTATTAAAATAGTGCAGTATGTCCAGATTTTATCCATATTTAAACTTTTTTACAATGAAATTTTAGAAAATGATTCGCAACACGTCATAACAAACGAATTTGACAACTTTGACATTTGCCAACAAATCAAACTTACTGAAGAAAGTCAGATATAACCTAAATATATTCTTGTCACAATATTTTTAAAGAGTTTATTCATTATAATTTGAAATTATCTAGATTTTAATGGTTAAATTATGGCTAGTAACGTACAAGGTTTACCTGTGTCTGTTGTGTTGAAAAGTAAAGCACAATATGAAGACGAACCAAAGAAAAAGTCCAGAGAAGATTGGAGAAAAGCCAAGGAATTAGAAGAAGCCAGAAAAGCGGGTACAGCACCCGCAGCTGTTGATGAACATGGTAAAGATATTAATCCGCATATTCCACAATATATTTCAAATGCACCATGGTATTATGGAACTAGTGGACCTACACTAAAACATCAAAGACCACAAGAGGATAGACAGAAAAGTTACTCAAAAATTGACGAATGGTACAGGAGAGGTGTCGATACGGTAAGCATCCAATCTCTTCAATATAGCATTTGCTTAAAATTTCGTTTATTTCAGTCAAAAATTGTAACGAAATTTCGAAAAGGAGCATGTGAAAATTGTGGCGCAATGACTCATAAAAAAAAGGATTGTATGGATCGACCGAGAAAAATTGGAGCGAAATATTCAAAGACAAATATGCTACCTGACGAGTTTGTTCAGAAAAATTTAGATTTAAGTTTCGATGGGAAACGAGACAGATGGAGTGGATTTGATCCTATCGCATATAAAGCAGTTATTGAGGAGTTTCAAAAAGTTGAAGAGGCTAAACAGCAGCTTAAAGCCGATAAATTGGACGCTGAAAGTTCAGAAGATGATGAAAAAGATGAAGACAAATACGTAGATGAAGTAGATATGCCTGGCACGAAAGTCGATAGCAAACAGAGAATTACAGTGAGAAATTTAAGAATAAGAGAAGACACTGCGAAATATTTAAGAAACTTGGATCCAAATTCGGCTTATTATGATCCAAAAACTAGATCCATGAGGGAAAATCCTAATCCAAACAAAGATGATACGTAAGTTGAATCAAATCGTTAATAAAACTTGTTGTTGACATTTTGGAATTTTAGGTATCAAGGAGAAAACTTTGTAAAATTCAGTGGAGACACAAAGAATCACGCCAGAGCTCAACTATTTGCCTGGGAGGCATATGAGAGAGGTGTAGATGTACATTTACTGGCCGAACCAACCAAGTTGGAACTGTTGAAGAAAGAATACGAAGATAAAAAGTCTCAATTCAAAACCAAAGTCCAATCCAGCGTCCTTGAAAAATATGGAGGTGCTGAGCATTTAGAGGCACCTCCGAAAACACTACTTCTAGCTCAAACTGAGGATTACGTTGAGTATTCACGATCTGGAAAAATTATTAAAGGACAAGAAAAAGCGGAAATACGTTCCAAATATCCAGAGGATGTTTATTTGAATAACCATACAAGCGTGTGGGGTTCATTCTGGAAAAGCGGCCAATGGGGCTACAAGTGTTGTAACTCTTTATTGAAGGTATTAACTTACTTCTATCATTAACGTAACATTTTAGTGAAATTTTTCTTGTAGAATTCGTATTGTCTATCTGAGGCTGAAAAAAATGTTGAACCTGTTGCTCCTGGGTCAACGGACAGTGAATCCGATAGTGAATCTGATAGCGAATCTGGCAGCGAATCTGATAGCGAATCTAGCAGCGAATCAGATAACGCATCTAACACCTGTGATGTAACATGTAAAAAGGAAACAAAGGAAGATGTGAAAACAATAACGGAAAAAATAAGAAAGAGAAAAAAGACAAGAAAGTGAAAAATGAAAAAGTGACAGGCAGCAAAATAATTAACGTTCAGCAAGGCAAAAATAAGAGAGGCTACAACAGTATGTATGAAGTGAAACAACCCACAGAAGAAGAAATGGAGGAATATTATTTGAAAAGAAAAAGAATTGAAGATCCTATGAATCAGTTTGTTAATTGAATAATTAAAACTACTTAATGCTTGTTTAAGTGGTTTGATTTTCTCGTGGGCTATGGCCTTGACGTGCGCAGAAAACGAAAACTCTTCTATTTAATGAAGTAAATGCGGAACTGAAAACATCGCCCTTTATCGATCGCTTCCTGTCGTACGGTACTATCACGTGTTTCATTATTTTTATGCTTTTTCCAATTTTATCAAAGAAACAGTCTTTTTAAAGATTCTAGTGCGTTAAATTTCATTTTACGGTAAGTAATCCAATTTCAAAACAGTGGCATGTTAATTTCAAATTTAGCGCGCTAATCTAACACGGGCAGGTTAATGTTTTCAGGTTTCACTTACGTGTTTATCACAACTGATTTCACGCATCTCTTTTCAAGGTTATAGCCCGTGAGAAAATCTAATCACTCTACCTATATTTCTGGAATGCAACATTACAATTAGTTTAATATTATGGAGAAAAAAAGAAAAACAATTCTGCACCAGTTAGGGATATTTCAATAAATAGGTATATTTAGCAGACACAACCTTGTTTACGTTCAAAGCGCCATGATAAAGGATACTTTTATTATTAGGATCGAGTTAAATACCGTAATACAACCTCAAGTAGTGGCTCACAACCGATAGAAGACATGCAGGAGGAAAAATAATGCTGTATTATTCTTAAATAAAGGTTAACAATAAAGTTATCGTGTTCAGCCTTATTCTTAATATTAAAATTGTTACAAATGTTTTACATTTAAATACAAAAGCTAGGGAGATTGTTACGTTATTACTATATATGAAATTCTCGATAAATAGATGACAAAATGTATTATTTTTTCGTGATATGAGCGAGGAGGTATGACGATAACAAATGGCATTAATTTGAGCGCGTAAAAGAAAATTTTTGATCCGGAAAATTGTCAATTCTCTTAAACACGCCCTCTCTGTGAGTTAATCATGGTCGAAACTTACAATTTAGATGATATTTTTAAGCGGGCGTACACTGATATATAAGATATGAATCTCGAATATAGATATTAATGATATTCCGTATTGGGGTCACAAACTACACACAAATATTCCTGTATAAATATTACTTTTATATGAGTTAGTTTTGCGCGTTTATAATATTATTTGTCTTGTTGTTCACATTTATTGATTTTAAAATGGCCCTATTCAAGATACGGAGATCGCTCAGCTAACAATTCTTAGAATGTTTAGGTAATAGTTAAAATACAGGTCACCTTATGGAACCTATTAATAAAAGTACGAAAACCCTGTCAAAATACTTATAAAATCATGCTTTGTATACACAGTATTGGTAAATACGATGCATTTCTACTTATGATCAGTAAAAATATTATGACAATCCCTTAACTTTCTATTGGCTTATGGTCGGATCACAACACGGTTTCCCACAAAATGGGATATTTTATGAACTGATCTACCGTGTTATAAGAGGTTTCTGTGTACAATAATGATTGAATTTTAAATAGGGTCCATCGACTGTATTTTTATTTGAAGACAGTTCCAAGTCGTGTTTTCTCTTTCGGTTTTGTTAGAATGGTATGTGGATTCATTTAGTTGGATGTGTGAGTTTGTGGTCGTTTGCAAAAACACAAAATTCAATAGTTCTCTGTTGAGTATCTGATCTGGGCAAATAATTTTGTCCTCGCAAACAGTTACAGTAGTAAGTAACTGTATTTTGAGATGCTTCATGATATATTTACATTGACTTCTAGTAGAGAAATAACATATTTCTCAAAAAAAATGGAGAGCATCAATAAAAAAACTTATTGGCACTGTTTACACTCGAACCTTTTGAAGTCGAAACTCGCATTCTACACGTCGAGTATTTATTTATACGGACGGATTTGAACCGTACATAGAGTATTTTCGACAAAACTGAGGGGAAAATCGTTCGTGTAAACGGCGCTATTATTGTATATAATTTCGCTAGATCCAGCATACTGAAACTATCACTTCGAATGTCGCTTGGACTTTTTGAACCATTCTTCTTATAATGCAGACACATGTTTTTAGGATTTTCGTTTGAGAGATTAAAAATTTTCATTAATTAATGTGATCGAATTTGCATAAGTGACTAGTAAAAGTTTTACATAACGGCTGATTAATTTAGTTTATATTTGAGCGATCTTCGTACAAGTGTACAACCAAAATAACTTGAAACGCAATTAATTTTTGAGTCTCTTATTATTTTAGTGCCTCTTTTTTCCTTTAAGAAAACGATGTATATTAAAAATGGACTAATTTGTGCGTGTTTTTAATAATACACCGTTTCTTGAAATAGGGCCTATTATAATTGTAAATATCCTATGTCTAATTGCAAGTACCAAGGAAAAATTGTTCTAAAGTGCATATAAAATAATAAATTAATAAACAAAAATAATAGGTACAATAAATAATCAATAATCAGTCTATTTGTCGCTTGCCTACGCACTAACAATAAAGCAAAATAGATTTTTTAATAAAGGATTCCTTATATAAAAAGTTCTTAGTGGTATAGTTTTCGGTTTAATATGGCCACAACACCTATTAAAATAATCCCCAGTATAATATTACCTTTTTACGAATGCCTATTAGTGCTATAATGGCACAATTCGTTTGTAGCTCGATTGATTTTCGTATAAATCGGCTCCAATTTACCCCTACCAATGGGATTATTTATAATTTTCACTCCATTTAAATGTGTAGGTATTGTCGTGTGTTGCAGTCGATTCGTGTATACATTACAGCTAAAACCAAACCTTATTTTATGTAGGGCATATTACAGTATAGAGTATTATTTCACCTGTTGCCATTGGTCATTTGATGAGGAATGTTATTTGAAGTGTGTTGAGGTAAGGGCATGGTTGAGCAATTATTCGAGTATACGTTTTGGACGCTTGGTTGCGTGGGATAATGGGGCAGGGTGGCCGAGGACGATTGTTGTCCCAAAATTCCCGTTTTCGTATCCATAAAGGACGTCATTCGCATATTGGTGGCTCTGCCATAAGGGTCTTCTTTTAAAATTGCTTCAGCGACCTAGAGAATTACATGTTAAACGATTGTTTAAGTAACAAATTAACAATGAAGACAATGTACCCTATTAATATACGAACTAATATTAATTTAACACTATAAGAATCAATGATGAGAGGGTAGGTATTAGGAATGGCAATTCATGTAAAACTCACCCCTTCATTTGGATGAGGTCTTAAAGACATCCGTCTAATGACTACAGTACTTTCAGGATTCGCATCGATTGTCCCGTCCAAATTAATCAAACTGGTAGTAGTGTCGTTATGTGAAACTTTCCACTCCGATGTTTGTTTATTGGCCTAAAAATTAATATTATTAACAATCATTAAGTTGCGTAAATTGCATTCGTACAAGTTTAATTGCTGAATTCTCTTGACTCTCATTTGAATGTACACCACTGGACGACTCGCTATGGCTACTTCCGGGAGGTTCCGGGGGTGAAACTTGTGAACACTCGGTACTTAATGAGTTCGATCGTCCGTGAATGTCTTCGGCTTGCGCTAAAATCCCTGAATCGGTTCTCAGAAGACGATCATTGGCGCCTGAGGTAGACGGCTGCGATTGAAAATCGGTGTGAACCACGATGGGTTCCATTAACGAACCTTGAAGAATTGGCGGTGTAAAATCTTGGCTGGCGCTAGCATAAGTTATCTCTTCGTCGTGAACACAAGCCAATAACTACACAAAAGAGGGAGAGAAAGTTGAAATAGTGAAATTACAATAAACATATTCTACCTTTACGTCTTTATTGGAATCATCATTTCTTTTAGACATTGATGGTATTGGCAGTTCTCTTAAAGTGGCATAATCTCCGTCATCTTCGTCTATTCCAGGAATAACACTGTTCCTTACGCTTGACTTTGTTCTAAAATTGTTTGTTATTCACTTGTTCTGATAGGCAATAACTGAGTACATACCGCTTTGCGGTAGCATTTTTTGTTTCTTCAAAAACCAACTTCTGTTTAGATTTCTTTCTGAACCAACGCAAATATCTCGATCTATTCTGTGACTGAAAATTGCCCTCTCTATTAGGTCTCAACCAATAAATTTCGTCACTTAAATCGTCACTTAAAGCCATTGAACCTAATTAAAAATCATGCATTGTCAGTATAAAATGTTATTCCTATAGAAAGTATACGTTTTTACCATTGCTTTTCGATTTTTTAACTAAAACGTTCCTTTGTAGAACATCCATAATAGCTCTTTTGGGTAAAGTGTCAGACACGGTATAAGTTCTCCCATTTCCAATTATCAAAAAAGGTTGCTGTCCAGAACCAACATCATTCAATTGATTATTCAAATGCACGCTATGGATCAAACGCAACGAACGTGATTCTTTAATAACAGCCTCTCCAATCTAGAAAACAAGTTTACATAATTACAAATCTAGAGCCACGCTATGTGTACTCACAGAAATCCGTATTTTGAAAGTCCAATTTCGTTTAAAACTCAAATAAATCCAAACAATTATCCACAGAATCAAATGAAACACGTTGTAAACAATGCAAATTAACAATACATCATCACGACTCCATCCGTAAGTAATCACGAAATCGTGTACCAGTGGAGCTATTGTAATTCCTATGGAAATTATAACACAAAATGCGGCAAAATGTGCGAAATACATCCAAGCGTTGCTCGAAGATCCTTGCAATGTAATTACTTTTCGATCGCGTTGATGATTAAGAAATTCTATGAATCTGTAATGAATCAAAATTTAGAAATAGTCATAAAGGCTTGCGACCTTTACCTGGTATGACCGTAAAAATACATTACGACGCTGCTAGCTAGGATAAGCAAAGTGGACAGCATGTACAGAGCAAAGGTAACCTGGGCATTAAGAAGATACGGAGTCGGGTGGTTGAAGTGTTTATTGTTTTCATTTGACGACATTAGCTGCCATAAATCAGCTACATGAATCTAAAATTAATAACATTATGTTTTTATGTATTGATGGTTGCCTACTTATTTAGAACTACATAAAACAGGTAATAAAAATGTATATGTGAAGTTATCATAGTAATTAATGTTGCATAGAGTACGTTTTAAGTCGGAGTCAGCTGTTGTTCATTTGGTGTATTAATGCAATTTAAGAGACGCCAGAAATTTATGAAAAACCATTCATAAACAATGCATCATTATAATTTTCGAGTACCATATTCGCCTCGCATGGCTCTATGTGACTTTTTATATTAAATAACATATAATTTACCTTATATAGAATGCTGATGCCCGAAAAAGTTAAAACTATGTGCAGGCCGTTGACGAACAACATAAACGAGAACAACAGGCCGAGGAACTTGTTGGCTGACCAAAAAATTGCCGGATAACGAACGGAATAAATGAGCAAAGCTACAATAAGATTGATATATTCCAATGAGACGGACGAATTCCATAAACCACCTAACAAAGCATAATTTTTTTATGTTGAAACGAACATTTAAATACCCTTTATTTTTACCCGTCTCTTTGATGCTTTCATACTTCCTTGTTTCGTGGCCAATGATGTCTTTTAATGTTTTAATTACTGTGTGGGTGACATTTGCTCCAGAGAATACTGTTCCAAATCCAGGATCGTAAAATTTTTCGGGTAAACCAATCGAACCATCCGAAAAATTTTCGTTCAGTCGTGTGAACGTTAATACCATAGAGCGGTTTTTGTGCACAATCAGAAAATCTAAATCAGTGTGCCAAACATAATCCTGCGACAAAAATCCTGCTCGAATCATTTTCGCTTCCAGAAGTACCTTCGGGACGAGCAAACAAAAAGCTATGGCAACGTGGATAAATGGAGCAGTTGGTCCTCCATATCTAAACAAGCCGCAATGGGAACTGTTTCCCAGAATATCGCTTGGTTCCCGGCTACACATAGATGTTTGACGGCCGATTTTATAGCCATCGTTAGCCAAATTGCCAATCTACAAAGATTAGAGTTATATTGTTAAATGGTATTCAATCTCAAGGTAGGTAATCTACTTGACGTTTCATCTTTAAAAACAATAGACAACTTTAAAGGTGATGCAGTAAAAGATATAGTGCCCTCCCATTACCATCCTTGAAATGAAGAAAGAACACACTTCACGTCAATTATTGACACTGGATACTAATCCTTTACTAGATTGCCTATGAAGACGTCTAATATAATTGTCTATGAAACGTCAACATTTAAGTTCAGATAATCATTTTACTTTGACGTCTTATTTAGCTAAAGTGCAGGCTGTGGTTTAAAGCTAATAGCATTAAGAGAGATCACTTACTTTAAGTATTGTCACTGTGAAAAATATAGGCAGTAAGAGAAATACTGCACCATTTAAGCCTAGGCTACAATTTAATTCCAAATAGGGCAGTCCGTCGGGCCATAAGAGCACAGAATATCCTGAAACAAATATCACAAAATAACACTATCACTGCGACAAGTCAATCTCATTACCAAGTATCTCTTTCAGGCATCTATAAGCTAGATATCCTTGTAGAATCGCGCAAATGATACCATACCATATGGACCATAAATTATTTAAATGCACTCCGTCCCTTTTACGGTATCTAGATGGCCAATCATTTGCGTCTCTAACCGCCCGATAATGTCCCTTGACCGGAGGCTTGTTATTCGATCCCGAAGTTGTCATTTTGACGACGAATCGACCGTCCTCATTGTTTTATTTCCATTTTGGGCGATCCTGAACTGGAAACGGAAAACTTAAACGTCAAGCAGACCAAATTGTCAAGAATATTCACGTTAAAACGCTGATTAACAGGAAATTCCGATTTATATGATGAAAATACTTACACATCGCAGGAAAATTAGTTCAAAAACGTTCCATTAAACGTCGGCCCTTTTAGAAGTCGCACGCCTTTCAAAGACAATTTCGCGTTGAAACTCGGAGGATGCAATTTTTACAAGGGCCCATCAATAACGTATTTCAAAATCTAAAATTATTTGAAATTCAAACATATTAACGATTTTGTTACAAAATATCATCGTAGCTTTACTATTAATCATTAACCTCGTGTTAAAAGTTGTTGACTGTTTTTCGTTGTTCGAAGTTTTTACTACTCGAACAACTTTTTAGTTGTCCCTCGTCCTGAATGAACGCGCAGTCGTGTATATAACGGGGCGGTTATCGATTCGTGTCAAACACCCTCAAGTTGATGAGTCGATTTATTTCTTTTAAATGGGATCGGATAGCATGTATTTAATGGAACTGAGAAATGGAAAAATAAATAAAACCACTTTAGATACCCTTTTGTTTCCTTTTATTAGTTTTTTTTGTTTTATTCGCGGAGAAAGTGATTAATGACGAATTAAACAATTGCCACAAGAGGGTAGTAGTAGGTTCATTAAATGATAAAAACTCCGCTTTGAAATATTATTTAGAGATAGAGATATCTTTACACAATTCTTCGGAATTATTATTGCGTTTCCATTATTTTCCGTTTGCACTCGGGCGTATTTCTCAAAAGGCACTACACTGATTTTGCGTAATAATTTCGAAATACACCCGTGCGAAACGCGAGGGCGTGTCGCCCCTTTCACCGTTGTATTGTGTAATCATAACTTTACAAAATAAGGCGATAAATATTCATGTTATTATCTAATCGTTATAATTCTAACAAATTTCTTTAAGGCATAATATGTTATTTTTGTTTTATACATAAAACTACCTTTTCTGACACGAAAAGAAACAGATTTCCAAAAAAGTCCAAAATACCCAATTTGAAGGAAAATGCTAATAATGATGATGGATCTGGGCCGCCATTGACAAAACAAAAAAAGATTTTCGAAAAGAAAAATTATAAACGGCGCCCATAGCACTCGGACTTAAAATTAAAAACTCCTACGGTCGATTATCAAGAATTAAGGTTCGAACAGAGGAACCCTAAACCTCCATAATCGAGCAATACATAGTTATTACATATACATAGCGCACTCACACATTAAAATATTTTTTTTTGTGAACCCAGCTTTTAAAATACGATTTATTTCAGGCCAAATATTGAAAAACCTGAACACAGTGGCGCGCATTGAAAGCATAATCCCCACCGGCTTTGCATGTTCCTCTTGCTGGGACATTTTATTTAGCTTTCTTTCTTTCAACTAAAGGCTAAAGAGAAGTACTTTTCAACACACGTTTTTTTGCTTTCTTTTCGAGGCGTGGCAGGCCTTTAGTTGCTCTATTGACAATTTAAGCTAGTTTTGTAAAAGTAAAGACAAGAAAACTAGAAACGTGGAGATTGAAACTTTGCATCCTAGTGTAAATGTATGATTGCAAATAAAGGTGTGATCTAACTTTTCCGGCATTGTAAAAAGTCTAAGCAGTCTATTGACATTTACTGGAATATTCGAATCTGTTTTTATAGTTGTAGTTTTTTCCAAATAAATCAATTAAAAAAAATTAAAATCAAGTTACATTATGATTGATTTGAATAGAGTTATCCCAGAATATAGGAAGAAGGTTCCATGTACTAAAATTTGATCCCACCCACACAGACTGTTTGAATTTTTTGGACACTAGTTTCGAAAAGTTCATACTCCTGTTTCTAGTCTTCTTGTGTGAGAAAAACAATATTTCACCTACAGATCTGGGACGTTGAATTCTAAAAACCAGATCGGTTAGTGCGTTAACAAAAATAAAAAATAACACGTGATGGTTAAGGTCTTCACATCTTGTCAAAGCCACCTCTTTAAAATTTAAAAATTTGATCGTGAGACCATTAGTCAAGAAAAAAACAAATTACAAAAAATAACAAAACAAACTCTTTGGCTTTTAACTAAAAAAGAAAAATATGAAAAATTATATCCTTTCACCATTTTTCCAATTGGAAAATTGCCTTTTTAATGAGAAAAAACTTTACTACTTATAAAGAAATCTAATAAAAAGACGATGGATGCGGGCACGAACAAATAACTAGCGACACCATCGTCACAATAAATATGTATTACCACAAATAGCGTTTAAAGGGAAATCAATTGGAGTGGAAAAGCAGGACTTTTTAAACAAAATTTGCACATGGACCTGGACAGATTTTTTTGTTGCCTTTTTTTTAAGGCTCTCTTGTTGGCTGCACTAAAACTAATATGGCAGTTGTCACGCGTTTCTGGAGGCCTAAAAAGCCAACTGTATTACTGTTAATAATCGTTTTAAAAAATCTGTCGATCCAATCGTGTGTTACTAAAACTCTACATGTCCACCGTTGAAGATCGATTAAAAATCTGCAAAAATGGTGGAAAACAACAGAATCGATCCACCCCAGTGGGAGTGGAGAAGTTCGATTTAACTACTGGCCGTCCAAATTTTCTTTCTAGTGGGAGATGATCCTTTACAAAGTGACCGAATGGCGGGCTGGTAAAGTGGACCAGTTAATTAAACTACAATCTTCTCTTAGGCGGGCGGTGAAGCACCAAATATCCGACTCGTTATTGTTCAAATAGCTAAAAATACAGTATTTTAGAAGAATTAGTTAAGAATCGAGAAAACCAATAAAGAATTTCACATGCAGTAATTACTAGCGCGAAAATCGTTTTATCATATCATAAACCGGTACAAAACAATTCTTTAGTCATAAAAATGATATTATAAACCACAAACTGTTATTACTTGTTTCCATGTTTCGTGTCGTGGTAAGTTTCAAGCAATCGTTCTGAATTGGACAGTTGAAGACTGCTTAAGTCCGATAGTAATTGTTCAGCCTCCTCCTGGCTTTCCTTACGCAGCTTCATTGTAGTTTCCTCTAAAGGTGTAGCCGCTTTAGTTCCTCCCCATGGGCAAGCATCACATGACTTAAAGAAAAAAAATTACAGCAACAGCATTAATAAATTATATGGAGGCAAAGCTACCTCAACTGACGGACATCCCCAAATGTCTTTGATTTTAACACTCCATTCCATAGATAGTTCGACAGGCCAGGTATTTTTCAAGTTGCAATCTCGGCAAAAACCTTTAGAAGCTTGAGGCTCATAGCTCCAAACCAAATCAAACATTTCATCTTGATTATTTAGTGGTATTGTAGCTTCAGGCAACAGGCTGCTGTTGCAACTGAATGAGCTCTCAATCATTTTTAATGTATTTCCTGACGATTCCAGCAGATCGCCCTCTTCAGTTTGACAAGACTATATTTTAAAAAATTAGAAACAATGCTCATTAAAGATCTAATCGTTTACTTTTACCTTATCATTAGAAGAAACAGAATATTTCACTTTAAATCTTTCATTTTCATTGGAAATCCCAGCTCCAGATAAACTCATTACGTCGTCTTCGCTTGACGGTCTGTAATCATATTCGAAATACTTATTTATTTCGCCAAATTCCGTCTCGAGCAGTAACGATCCACTGACACTCCGTTGATATTTTATTTCGTCCAAAGAGCTTTCGATTTTAAAAGTTGTACCGTCATTGAAGTCCGAACTACCATTGTTCTTTTCTTTAGCTTTCATTTGTTTGAGTTCGTCTCGAATCAATAGAACTTCCAAGGGTTGGAAATACATGTCAGGAGTCGAAGGTCGTTTCCTTTGCAAATACGATGGTAACGAATAACTATTGATTTTTGAGGAGCATTGAATTAAAGTTTGCTCCTGAATGGATGGACGCTTGTATACGCAAAATGCACTTCTAACCTGAAAATAATTGAAAGAATTATTGAAAGCCATGCTCATTAAATAAAAGTTTGCAAAAATAATGAATTGGTAATTTCAGGTCATATATGGGTATCAACATACATTTCTGCGATCTTGGTGGTACAAAACTCATCATAAAAAAAATATTTAAAAACAATTTTTAGTCTAAATTAATACTTACAGTATTGTCTTCAACTTCTTCTATATTGATGGTATTGTTATTAAAAAATCCCTTGAAACTTTTCATTATCTTCATCCAAACGGTCAGTATGACATGTTCTTAGTCGGTGTGACTCCAAAAAATTGTTGAAATCGTTTTGTTTCATAAATTCATCATCTAGAAATGTAATCTATATAAGAAAAAAACATGAAATTTTATTAAAAAAATTACCTTGCAATTGTAGAAAGTCTGAGATCATGTTAGGTGCTTGCCAAATAGAAAACAGTTCTTCATTCTTATTGTTATCATTGCAATATTGTTCGTTTTTTGGAGTCATTGGTTCTAAATAATCGAATTTTTGAGTGACATTGTTCGCTGGTGGACGATTGTATTCTTCTTTAATGGCCGTTTCTTCTTCTTCTTCTTCTTCCAATGGATCATCAGCATAACTAGTGTTGGACCATAACGGATTGGGATACAAAGGATAATATTTGTTTTCTTCTTTAATCAATCGTCGTCTTTTTATGGTTGTCTCAATGTTCTGAAAAATATAGGGTAGTATAGTACCATTTTTTATGCTTTTCAAAGTGACAATTTTACTTTTTGATCTGGCCAATAATTTGGAATATAAACGTCTTGGGTTAAAGGACAATCGCGCAGTTCTTCATCTAATGGTGTCAAGGCTATTTTTCCCCCAAAAGAGTTCCATGTTTGGGCTGAAAAAAAGGACAAATGATAATGATGACAGAAAGAAATATTTGAAAAACATTTACCTAAAAACAGATTCTTGACTGTTTCCCTATTGGCGAAATTATCGATAGATTCCGTAGAATAATTGCCCCATTTTTGGGTCAAACGATTTTCGTTTACCGGCTTCATGATTTCAGGGCGTTCACTATTCATATTCATGCGTTTTGTACGTTTTCTCGACTTTTTCACCAAAGAAGAAATTGTGGGTGGCTGACTTACTTTCCCTGAAGGCCAAGTATTCGAAATTGAATTGTTTGAGGAAAAATTCGAGGAATCTTCCGTTTTGCCGAGCGGAGGAAAAGCGGCGTAGTACCTAGAAGACATTATTAATAAGACATTAAAAACACACAAAAACGTATCTAAATACTTTTTAGCAAGTTCTTGTGGCGAAATATTTTTTCTTTATGAGGTCCTTTGACGATTTTTATTTCTTTTGAAGGTTGACTGTTTGGAGACTCTGTGGTTTCCGAATTAATTTCCTTCAATTTCTTGCAAAGTTCGTCAACAAGTGACTCAATCTCACAACTCTAAAACACAATTTACATCATTTCTGAAAAATATATACCATATTTATATAAAACCTACTACTTGATCGGCCGCTGACATAAGACATTCGACCGCTGCAGATCGTTTAATCTGATCAGCATCAAGAGATTGTTTGAACCACGGCTTTTTTTGCTTTTGACAGCGCTTTTCCTCCTAAAAATGCCCAAAAAATTAGTAATAAACTTCGTTACTACCGTTATTACTTATACCTTTTTCAATTTAGTAAAAGGAAAATCCTCTTCAGGACGAATCACTTCGAGTTCGTGGGCATGAAGTAAGCTCAATATATAACGGGCGTAGACTTTTGAGTCGATTCCTCTAGCTTCTAATTGTTCCTCCAACCAATCGGATACCTCTGAAGGCATTGACACCATCTGCGAGTACTTCATAATATTAAAAATAATGTGGAGAAAATGTTATCCTTGTTTGCTGTTTGCTTGAATCTTAGGCCACAGCTTGATGTGTAGTGTTGTAGGACAATGGCCAAGCCGAAATCCATTTTAAGCCAGACGATCCATGTTAAATTGCCTAAGAAAACAAATAATTTTTTTACAAAACGATAACTTCAACGGTTAGACCAGTTCAATAAATGAATTGTCCGGATAAGATTAACAATGCTGGTTTTATACAAATTGAAATAATTATCGGGAAAATCAATATTTGAACAATTTGGTCCTAATTCAAGCTTCAAAGTCTTATTTACCTTATCTATACCAAAATGCCTTTGTTTTAATTAGTTTCTTGTATTATGAGTTGCTTATTTAGTGCTAGTAGGTCTGTTTGAGATGGATAGGCGCCATGGTATGCCTGAAATTCCAAACAGTTTATTTATTTATATTATACAGAGCAATTAAGAACTAAAGAAGAACTAAGAAGGTAGAAAGAAAACCGATATTGTTTTCTTTTTTGATTAGAATAACTCAAAGACGAAATGCAAATAATACTTTTCAGACTAATGTAATTTGGTTCTTTAGCAAAAAAAAATAGAAAATTTAATCTAAAGTATTTTGGAAACGCCCTTGTCTGGGTAAAGTACCTGGTACGAAGTGGTGACTAATCTTATCGTAATTATGTTGTTATCACTGACTGCAGGCTCATAAACATTACTTAGCGCACAAACATGCCATTAGCATTTAACAAAACTGGGTAATAAACCAGAATTCGATAATTTGAAAACTAATCAAATTGCCACTACCTAGAAATCATTAAACGAACACTATTTGTACGCAGGGGTTGTGACAAAGTCAGAAAATAAAATCTCGTAAGTTAAGCTACTTGATTTCACTTTTGTTAACGGTTTTTGTTGTCTGATATAGAGTCCTCTTGAATATTTATTACCGATATATTTGCAATTTTTAAAAAATATGTACTTACATGACTTTGAATCTCAAAAAAATTTCTCAAGGAAATTTCTGATTGGTTACTACTGTGAAATGTGTTGGTCTTTATTATTATACAACAGACTTACTTCCAGTAATACTCAGTGACCAAATGGAACGAAGGACTACGAAGTACTGAGACACCGTAAATTTAGTGAAGAAAAGATTACCTATTGAAAGGGTTTCAAATGAATTCTCATAGCTCAGCATGCAAATTTGGATTCTTCGAAACTACTATAAACCGGCGGCTTAGAGTCGCCAAAATTACAATAAACAGGTACCTGGCTCAGGCAAAAAATATACCCATTTCGCCACGGTACTTGGAAAAATATACGTAATTGAATGAAAATTTATTTTGGTTTACCAACAAACAAACGACTGTAGAGTACTAAAAACTGATTTTTCTTCATCTGAAAACTACAGGAAAGGTTTCTTGAACAGTGGATCAATAAATTTAAAACAATTGAACTGCGGTTGCTATGACGAACCTCTCGAGTCAGTCGTCTTGGATTTCGGATCGAAACGCTGTTTAGTGAAAGAAATGCGTGAAAATTTGCTGAATGAATGTACATTTTTCTCTAATAATAATATTCTGACGTCACACGTGTAAAACAAAAATCTTCTATACAAGTTCAATTAAAATGAAACAAAAACGATCTAAAAATACACATTCACGGGAACGTACATTTCAACTAATAAGAAAATGGGTTTAAAAAGTCACATACTCATACACCACAAAATAACAATGAAAGCTAAGTGCGCCATTAACAAGTTTTCATTGAATTGCACAACAAACGCAGAAAGTGAAATCATTTGTTTTTGATTGATGACAACGATGCCCTTGTATTGCATTTTATCTTAAAATGTGCGCTAATAAATCATTAATGGATTTCTACATACCTTAAAGCGTTAAATGTTGTCCTTTGGCGGATATTTTTCAATGTCCTGCCCAAAAATTCACTGAAACATGGCGGAACGGCGCGGAGGCCTTGCCAATGGTTGCGTTCAAAGGACGCGACCACTACGATTACCGTGGCGCCCTCTACGACAACGATTCTATTTTGTCAATTGTTTAAAGCCTCTATTTCAGTTAAATATATAATACAGACTAACAACTTGTGTGTATTTTATTTATGTCGTAATAGTTATTTGTTTCATAAATAAATAATTCTTTGAAACAGTTACAAAACGTGAAAGCATTCAAATCCCGCTCAAAAATAAAATGACGCCACTCTTGTCAAAATTGTCATTTTTATACTTAATTGTTATTGCGTTCCGAAAAAAACCTGACAATGATAAAGTTCAGTACTATAATTTGTAATATTGGTCCAATTTTAATTATAAATCATGGAGTAGTAATAGAAATTAACCGTAAAACTAAATTTAGTTGAAATGAATATTAAACACAAGTTCTAGGAACTCAATGCAGAGATCAGCACAGATCTTTATCAGGAAGAGATAAACATACGTGATAGTTCTAATATACACTACTGGCAAAAATTCTTTATACATACGCTTTTAATGCAATGAAAAGAGTACGCATAATAAATATCTAAAATTAAATAGAGAGATCGACGTTATGTTGGTTATGCTTTTCCCTCCTCCCACTAGCAAAGCAAATTCGGGTTTGTTGGATACCATTTAATTAATAATTTTTGTTCAAGAGGATATATATTTTTTTCAAATACCCATTTAATATTTCGCCAACAAAAGCTAACAATAAATATGTTGTTTGTTTTTACTGCAGCGATTGATGAATTTATAAATTTTTATTCACGTCGTCGGTTTTTAGTACCGCCGTGTGTTTGATGAAAGGGCAGTATCGGAAAATACCTAATTTGCTCTTTTTAATCTTAACTTTTTATTTTACGTTCTCTTTTTATCGTATTAAATATCGTATGTGTAAAGAATTTTTGCCAGTAATGTATACAGTCAGTGCCCGTAAAAAAATAAGCATGCGTATTTTTTTAATTTTACATTAACGTCCGTAAAATAGAACAGTATAATAAATAAAAAATAATTTATTCGGGATTTTATTGTCAATAAATAACAAAATATGCGACAACAAAAAAAGGTGCCGAATGTAGAGGCCCTTTATTCTTAAACAGGACGCACAGCACTAGCTCTTATGCATTCAACAAAAAATACCCTTAACTTTACAACAATAAAAAATTATTTTTTATATGGTTCATTTATAAAGAAAAGAAATTTGTTATCCAAAATTCCTTTCCGAAAAATGATACCCCATGGTACGACTAAAGAACTTTTGAGTTGTTTTTCTGACTTTTTTCGGTAGTAGACGGTGGAACGACAGACTGAGAATCCATTTTAGGCTTTGAAGTCGAAATGGGCGTACTTGACTCTGAATTGCTGGTTCCTTCTATTTCTTCCTTAAATACGAATTTATATGTATTTCAAATGTCAAATATAATAAAAAATATTTACTTTATCAAATGTGGGTTGTTCAGTTGCACTTTCTGCGGCTTTTTTCTCGTCCAGTAACAACTTTTCAGCAGCCTTGGCCTCTTTATCCTTGAGTAAAGCTTTTTCAATCTTATCTTCAACCTCTAAAATTTCCTCCTTGTCTATCAATTCGATCAATTCATCCACTTGTTTGCTGCTGAGCTTTACATTTTCTTTTCCAATAATTTCAATCACCTTTTAATAACAAAATTGGGAAATAATGCTTTAACTATACTGTTTTTACGTACTTTTAATACATCATCGATTTTCAAGGAGCCGTCATGATCGTCGTCCATTTTTCTTAAAACTTTTGAGATTTTCTCCAATCTACTCAAATCGGGAACGTCTTTAATCTTCTGAATGGCAGCCACAATATCGTCTATCTTCAATAGTTCCTCTTTTTTTTTGTCGCTAACCTCTGTTTCCAAATCTTTCTTTAATTGGGCCTCTTTCTTTTCTAGCTCAACTAGAACTTTATCCATTTTTCCAATCATACGATTGACGCTCTTGAATAACCTTTTAGCGGCTTTAGTTTCCTGAACTTCTGGCTTCGGAGTATCGGCTACGGCTTTTGCCAAATCCTCTACGTCTTCCTTGTAATCGGCCATTTCCGCTTTAAGATCTTCAATTTCCTCTTTTTCTACAATCAATTTCTTTTCTCTTGAAACGGTGTCAATCGCATTTTCAATTATTTGTATATCCTTAGTATGCAAATCTTCTTCCTTTTCTATCTCCTGAAGAATAATTAATAATTACTAATGATTAACATTTGATCAGCTAAAATACTTTTTCAAGTTTTTCCAATTTTTCAGTGGATATCCTTAAGGCAGTATCCTCCAAAATGGGTGTGGTTGAACTTGATATAATAGGAGCTTTATCCACCAAAAGCTCCTTTTCTTCCAACTTCCTTCTTTCCTCTCTGAAAAATAAATAACATTTTTTAATTCCCCGGCTTGAAAAAATATATATTGAATTGTTACTTATGCTCCTTTCTCTCCTCCTTGATTTTCTTTTCTTCCTCTTTAAGCAATTCCAATCTAATCTTGTTATCAATTTTCCCTTCTTTCTCTCCAATGGCGGCTTGAGTCTGTTTAACAATAGTTTCAGGCAAAGATGAAATGGTTGCTTTAAGTTTATCGCTAGTTGGAATTGTTTCAGGTAACATCAAAGCTCTAGACAAAAGCAATAGCGATGGTGGAACCTTTTAAAATACATTTCTTAGGAATTTTTGTCAAATTTTAGGAAATGAGTAGCAATGAACCTTTTCATTTAAACTAAGATCCAACCATTGATTGAGTTGTGATCTTAATCTCTCTTCTGAAACCCCGTAAGCTCTCATTCCCCTAGCTCTGCAGGCTTGTTGGACTTCTGCAAGGGTCAAAGAGTGAACGCCTTCTTTTTGAATCATCTTGTCATCGGCAGCTAATTGTCTTAGCTTCATTCTCAATTGGAAACTGTAGACAAAGCTGGTAGAATTGAAAGTGTAATGAGATGAGACCGTGAGTACCGCAAAAAGTTGTTGGTACCCAATGTATGAACGTCCAATACTCTACATAGGGCAATGAGTTGACTTCTTGTTAGTGAATCCAAAGTGATTTCATCTTCAAATAATTTTGAAAACTTCATAATATCCTCATTTGACACAATTTCTCCCGAGGTACGGACTTTACTGAACCATTCCACAAACTCTTTGGCTTTTTCTGAGTAACGATCTTTGTGCTGAACGGACATATCGTCCAAAGTACCCTGAGAAAATTCCGAAAAAAAAATTTTATTTATTTACTTTCAATATTCTTCAATTCAAACCTGTAAAAACTTGGCCATTTCCAATTTCACCTTAAGGCTTTGCTTAATTTTATCTTCTTTTTCAGAGGTAGTTTGGAAAGTGCTGGGTAACATACCCGGAAATAATTTGATGAATACAGGCAATAGTAATTCCATAAACGGGACGATAATAAATACAGAAAATGGGACCAAACGGAACAGATCACCAACAGTTCTAGTCAATAATCGGTATTCTCGTCTCGTTAAAGTTTTTCCTCGTAGGACTCGCCATAAAAGACCTGCAGATATTTTTACATCTATAGCCAACAATCTGAAACCGTGATAGTAGTGCACTAATTCATCAATAACTTTTTGTTTCAGTGATTTCTTAACAGATTCCTTGGTTACTTGTACACTGTCTTGAGTTTTCAAAACTTGTTCTTTTTGTTTTTTCAACTCTTGAACTGTTACTTCAATCTTTGAAGAGGGTTTTAACGGTTCCTTATCATAGTTAAGTGCTGACAATGCAATGTATCTAAAAGAATGGTTTTTACTGCGATTTACCAGCCAAAATTAATTATCGCAGTTTTACCTTGAATGTAAATTTAAGGATTTTTCTGGATAAAGAGCTAAACTTGAGTGTGGCATTAAAGAATAACATTTTCTTGATTCCCAATTAGTTAATTGTGGACAATTTGAGCCACACACACAGGAGAAATTGTAATATGTGTGTTTTGAACCTAAAAAAGAAACAACAATTTTCCTCAAATTATGTAACTCCCAAACATCACATATAAGGGAACATAACCAAAACGAACCAATCAGTTTAGAATTATTCTCTCTACTTACAATTAACTAATTTCCTGCACGACTTCTTCAGGGGCACAGCTCGAACTACAACGTACATTTTCTTAAATTTATTATTTTTTTTACAATAAATTAAACGAATATCACATGGGCCGGGAATTTGCTATTAAAATTTAATATTTGTGCCATAAATCAACGCTTGAATCGTTCGAAACTCGCTTTTATCGTGATGACCGGAGAATTTCCAAATTTTCCCACATATGAACTAACAAGAAAAAAAGATGACTTTTGACAAATGACGAATGTCGATGACATTGCAACTGATCACTTGTCAACTGAGACTTATATCAACGTTGCCAAATTTTAATAATTAAGTTAAGTTCAGCTGATAGTCTGGAAGACTTAAGCCAGAATTCGAGCAAAAATTGAGGATTAAACAACTCACCAGATTTGTTGCAAAGACTCGTGTATGAAAATGTATAGAGGACTGCAACAAATTTTTATTTAATTAATGTTTTAGATTTAGACGCAAAGTAGATATTGCATAATAAACAAATATTTTTATGAATCTTTTTAAAGAAACATAAAGGTCATGACATCTGTCACTTTTTGACAATTTAACTAAACCATAAACCCTGTATCAAGTTAATCTTATAATTAGACATAATATGTCTATTAGGTATGTATATTTTGTTGTAGTAAATAAAGCATCTTTTATATAGCCCTTTATCACGAAATGTTTGTTTTTGAGTGAAGGTATGATGAGGTGTTGTTCTGATTGAAATATACAGGGTATTTGGTACATCGTTTGACAAATTGACGAAGCCGATTATTTGTTATCTCTTTAGCTCAAATAATTATTAATCATTTAAAAATCCCAAAATTGAGCATTTAAATTTAAATAAAAAAAAAGGTGATTGGTATTGCTTCCAAATTCAATTGTAATTTTAATGTGTACTGTCGTATGGTTCTATCAAAATGAAAATTACTTGGCAGGAACATCTAGTTTTCTTGTCATTAAATTGCAAAGTTTTTGGAAGAACTTTTTTAAAAAGTTCTTTAGTCTATCTCCTTTCCAACTGTACGTAATATATCATAAAAACCTTTTAATAACTTCATTAATTCGTTAAATTTTAGAATAGGGGTACATCAGACTGATATTTGATATTCCTATTACAGTAAGAACACTAATTTGAAAACTAAAAATTCTTTTTTAATTATTTATTAAATAAATGATAAAAAAAGATTCGGTTTACGTCCGATTTGGTTTAAAATTAAATGTCTCATTTAAGAGGAACGCTATCTTGAAATTTTCAAAAAATCGATTTCTTTAGTTAAATTTATTGTTGATATTTTTAAGAATATTTTAAGCGTTGAATCGTTCCAAAATTCCAATTAGTTCCGGAGATATAGCGATTTTAACTGAGCGCAATCCAATATGTCCGTATCGCAGGTAGCAAGAAGATAGGTACGAGCGGAAAGGGTTGGACAAAAAGATTTACTTTGAAAGAAGGGTTTATTGCACTTTCCTAGTAGATATTGTCAATTCGTTCTTTGCACTGATAATGGCTTTCAACCATTTTTGGTAATAAAAATAACCAGATATACAAAATTAAAAGTCTTTTAGCCTTTGTAACGCAGTAGGGTGCTACGTGTAATACAAGTTATAATTTTCTTAAAAGTCAGCTGTCAACTTGAGGAGTAAACGCGATAGACATATTTTCTGTCTGTCCTTTTTTAAATTTGTGCAAGGTTACGCTTGGCATACTGTATACTACTCAATCACAGAGTAATAATCATACAGAGGCATTACTGAAACGTCAACCGTCAAACGAAGTGGGATTTAATGTCATTCTTTGATTTTCCCACATGCTCTGTTGCCAAGTTTCATAGGATTTAATTAAGTTTGAATAATAGTTAAGTTCTCGAATGAAATCCTGTACCGGTAAGCACCATACTGATTGGTTAAAAACAGTTCGAAACCGTTCTAGAACTGCCTTTGACCAATTAGCATGGCCCTTACCGGTTGAGGATTTCATCCGCGAACTTAACTATTATTCAAACTTAATTAAATCCTATGAAACTTGGCAACAGAGCATGTGGGAAAATCAAAGAATGACATTAAATCCCACTTCGTTTGACGGTTGACGTTTCAGTAATGCCTCTGTATGATTATTACTCTGTGACTCAATGTTTTAGACCAGTACTGCCAACAAAATTTAATAATTACAGTCTATTCAAAAAAAACAGACTATAGATATGTATTGCCAACTGTTTCCCTATACAGTGAGGTTTTTTTACCTTATGTTCAATTTTAAAAACACACCTCAACGCATTGGAACGCAAGCAACCAACATTACATAGCGAGTACTTAAACCTTCAAATTTTATAAAACAAAATGTCAAAGTCAATGATTTATAATTAAGAAATAACTCTTTGTCTTTCTAGTAATAGGTACAAAAAATGTTTATAAGATAAAAACTCAAATTTTAAATGAAAAATTTGACTTTGTCGTTTTGTTTTATAAAATTGGAGGTTTTAAAAATTCGCTGTGTAATGTTGGTTGCTTGCGTTCCAATGCGTTGAGGTGTGTTTTTTAAAATTGAACGTAGGCTAATAATATTGCATGTTCAAAGATAAAAAACCTCACTGTATTTTTGAAATGATGACATCTCTTTAAAAAACAGACTTTATGTTATATTTGACTATAATAAATTTACAAATTAAAATTATTATTTAAAATTTTAATATTTAAATAATAAATAATATTTTTTTTAAATTTTTAATTTTTAATTATTATTATTATTATTTTATTAAATTATTATTATGACTTAGCCTAATGGTCAGGGGCAAATTATTATTATTATTATTCTTATTAATATTTATATTCTAGTTTTTCTCCTGTTTCAACACAATCCGGTTTAAAAATTCCTTGTAAACACTGTCGATCAAAACTGAACTGGAATGGAGTTTACCATTAGTTTTTTTTTTGGAAAATCAAGTTTAATCGAAGTAGGCGGATTTTCTTGAAACTTTGTACAGTGTCATAGCTCTTCATTCTGAACAACTTTTTCTAGTATTTTGCCGAATTATGAATAGAAAAGGTACTTTACCTAAACGGAAAACAGTGATTCCAATTTTTTGACTATTTTGAAAATAGCTACTAACCTTTCAAAACAAGCAAAAAAATTTATAAAGAATGACTTTTTTCCTAAACTTAAAAATAAAAAAAAATAGTCTCTTGTTCAGACTATCCGTGGACACCCTATATGGTTAAAATTTGTCAGATAAGTTATGAACCACCCTGTATAGTAGAAATGTGTGATTTTGACTTGGTTGGTTTTTGCAGTTTACCCATGATGTGGTCTGTACAAAATAATTTCCGATGCACGCATCAATTAAATGAAAATTAACAAATCAATTAAAAACTTGAGAAAAATTAATTAGGGTAAAAAAGTATGACATTTTCATTTTCTAATGAACGTAGTAAAAACTAGTTCATTATGCTATATTACTAACCCGCTCAGAGGTAATAATTTTTTAATTTAAAATTATAAAAATAGATTAACTTTTATTTTATTTTTTTAAATCTGATGACAGATCTGTCACACTAACGTCGTTGCTGAATCATTAATTGCCATTTGAATTTTATTTTCATTTTCTGCTTTTGTATTTTTTAACTTTTTGAAGTATTGTTAACGTAACATTTCAGATCGTTCAATAAATATTATTAGAAAAACTATTCTTTTAAAAACAAGGACGGTGTGAATATAGTATAACTTTGTCGAGCAAATTGGTGTTTTATTTATGTAAATTTATTTTAGGGCTGTATTATTAGTCGCACCTTAAGTCTTTCTCAGCACTCTTGTCTACCTTGACCAATAAGGAGTAATAAATAAGGTAATAAATAGTCGTTCTTCATTGGTCAAGGAAGACATGAGTGCTGAGGAAGACTTAAGGTGCGACTATTAACACGGCCCTTAATTATATAAAAAATAAAATAATAAATTCCTTTAGTGGTTTCGGCTACAGTCATTACAATATGGCAATGTTGCCGATAAATGACGTCACTCAACGGGTATGACGTTTGTTGGAAATTGTTTTGTACAAACTATGCATGGAAATAACTATATATAATATATAGTTATTTATATATATATATATATATATATATATATATATGTATATATAGGTATATATATATATATTATATATTGGTTCCTGAAGACATCGTGTAAATCGAAATCGTGTAAATGGGGACAAATCCTTTTTGGAAAATTGAAGATCGGTTCCAACGAAATAAAAAACGTGTAAATCGAGATGAAACAGACATAGAAACTGACATATGGGTAAAGAAAAAGCGTGTAAATGGAAAAAAAACCAATGTGAATATTTTATAACAAAAAAATTTTTTAAACAAAAGAACAGAATGGATAATTAAAACTCACACTCAACATAATTAGGATAGATCTGCTCTGTATAAGTGAGAGAAATTCAATACTAGTATTGCTTAAAACAAAATGTGTAACTCCCCCTTTTTCCCACTATTTTTCACACTTAAAAAAATGTAAAACTGCGAAAATCACCGAATTGTGCGTTTCTACAGTGCACGTGTGTGGCGGACCCTTTGATGTCGCGGTATTTTAAAAAGATGACAACAGACAGCAACAAAATATTTCGCTCAAGAAAAATACCAATAATATTAAATTTGAAGCAAGTTAAGGAAATTATTCATCAACAGTGTTTTTTAAATAAAAACTCATTTT
>JABRWK010000040.1:0-14303 GCA_013372445.1 Hypothenemus hampei
CAATATCCACATGGATTTCTCATAAGATTCTAGACGCTAGAAAAATTCTGTAGAAACTTTATTTAAAACGATATTTTCTTGAAATTTCTTTCAAAAGTCGAAACAAATCACATGATGATAAATGGAGACTATAGGAAATGTTTTCCAATGCAGTTGGATAAATATGTCGTTAGTAAATTGTGTAAATGAACAGAGGTGTCATTTTTGGTGAAGAATCACATGTGCTTGATTGTTTATATTTTTTTTGGATGAAAATCCAGCTTGTTCAGACGGTAGCCGACGATAAAAGGCAATATTAATGGTTCCGCACTGTTAAGAAATCGGTAAAAAGACACCTTTTCTATTCAAAAACATCGTTATCATAAATTTTCCAGTTGAAGAAACGACTTCATCCAGATCGAATGAATCCCTGCTTCATCAGAAATAAGTAAGTTTTTCAAAAAAACACCTTAAAAACTCAGTACCTCTTGAATTCTGGTCTGTTTTGGCTTTAAAGAAAGCAATTTTGAAACTTTTCAAAACAAATCTTCATGAATAATTTTTTGAACAGTTTTTTCTTCTTTTATGTCTTGTTGCATAATAGTTGAAACGATATGATCATCATGAACTGATTGGACAACGGAAGAGATCCCATAAGTTTAGTGATGATCACCGTCAGCCTCGTCAGTGGCCTGCCCCTCAAACGCTTGCCTGCCGTGTTAGTGTTATTATTATTATGTATATTATGTCCTAAAGATATTGATATATTGCAGATGATTGTTTAATGTATTTTTGTTTTACCTTATTTAAGACAAACGTAATGATTCATTTTGCAGTTTAAGAGATTCTGACCATTTTTCTTCAGTACTACTTCTCAAAAGTACCAATGCGTTTCATATCGTTTTCCAGTATTGTCCAGGTCTCCCATACACCAAAGAAATTGGTTAATATTAAAGTTTGAATTATGTAGTTTTTTTTTGTTGCTTTTGTCATTTTGTTATTGCTTTAAATTCAACGTAGGGGTGTCATCTCCGTTTTAGTATAGCACGGAGGATGCATTTGATCGGATATAAAAAGAGACCCATCTCTTCCAAAATTACACACAGATGTATCCATTTTATTCTGTCAAAAGCTTTTTGATAACCAATGAAACGGAGGTGGAGTGTTGAAATCCCTTTTCAATGATATGTCTGATGTTCGGGATTGACTCTTTGTAGTGCTCCTGCCATCAACAAAGACATTCTGTTCCGTTAGAATTTAACAGTTCAAGAACAATTTAAGTTGAATATGAAGGATTTGCAAACTTGAATCTAGTCGATATTTTGCTTTTCTTATTTGGTTCTTTTTTATGTATGACAATGAGTAGCGAATTTGTTCAATCTTCAGGCCATTCTCTGGGGTTTCATATTTTTTAACATATTCTTCACAATATATCAATCCCTTTTTTACCCATGAATTTTATTAACTCTGTCGAAATCGCGTCCGGTCCCCAACCAATGTTAGATTTTAGCTGTTTTAGTGCTTTTACTACTTCATCTCAAAGGATCAAGGGTTCTGTTTCTGAGGGGTGTAATTTATGTTTACATCATCTTCTCTGTATATCAGTTGTTGGAGTAGTGTCTCGGAAACTCCAAGACCTCCTAAATATTCATTCATTTTTCCCCTGTATTGCCTTAATATTGCCTTTAAGTTAAGTTCAAAATCCCATATAATTTGTTTCAATTTTTTCAAAACGGTCAACACTATTTAGTATAATTTCCGCTAATCTGAATAGTTAGTGGATAGAAATCTGCTAACTAATGTTCATCATACGCGAAATTTGTGCCTTTTTCTTTGCCTTCACGGTACCAGTTGTGCACATAGGTCTTTGAAAGTGTATTTTACCCAAACTGTTAATAAAATTATATACCATCGAAATTATCACTACAACATACGTGCGTTGTAAAAGAAATAATTAATTTCTAAATCTTATATAATAACTGCCAAAAATCTCAGAAAACCCTTTATAGGGGACCAAGTAATCGGCTTTTGTCAATATTTACGTTCGCAGAGTATTTTCTTCTCGGAGAACAATAAATTGGGCCGATAATCGGCTATAACGTAAAGGGAGAAATTAAAATTATTAAGTTGGCAAAATGGGAGTTTTTACGGCGTCCCAAAACAAAACGGAATGGAAATAATCGTTCCTGATATATAGTCGCAATACTCGTAAAACCATCCGGCTTCCGGATAATTTTCATTCGGAGTTAAAGGGATTTATCCTTGGGTACAAAGTCTCTTATGCTCTAGGCTTATTAAATTTTACACGGCATTATTATTAGGATCTACTAGGTTGAAATAGCTAGGAGTTTTTCTCATAAGAAATGTAGTTAATTTATGAGAGGAGATTGTTTATTGTGTGAAATGTCGCAATGTCAGCGAAAAATTTAATTTGGAAAAGTTATAACTTTTCAGTTAAGTACAGTTTTTTTCTGAACAAATTAAGAAATCTGAAAATGTGACAGGTACTAAATTAGTAAGTGAAACTTCCGGTTCAAGATCAAGTTATTCCTGACCGGCGAAATATAATAAAAGTCTCGAAACTTTGTAAAAGTGGATTTTAAAAAGTTTCCTCATTTAATACATAAAATGACTTCAATTTTCCATTTACTTCACGTAAAATTTAATATTAAACAGTTTGCCCGTTTATAAGAATATTTTTTTTTTGTGTGCAAGCAACTTTTTTTCTTTAGAAGGGACATTATTTTTCGTTGAAATAAGTGCACATCTACATTAGTTGTTGATTAAATCAATCTTTGGAAATGAGGAAATAGAGCGGAAAGCATGATAAGAAAAAAATTGGTTAAATGGATCGAAGAACAGAACTAATGAATGAAAAGTTAAGATGAAAACGTTGTTATAATTTGTAGGGAAGCTGTGCCTAAAGGGAGTTTGCCAACTTAACTTGTGTACGAACTGTTAGTTGACCAAATAGTTCATTCAAAAGACAATCTACTATTGCAAATTACCTTAATATAACGCTGTAGTCCCTTGAGTAATGTTCAATAAATTATAAATTCCAGTCTTCTTTCGTAAAATTACGTGATTTCAATAAAAGTATAATAAATGATTATTATTCAGGGTCGTTGTCGGCCCTTTCTTTCCGTTACGTTCGTCAAACTTCAATTTGCCAATTATTTAAGCTCGTTTACTTTTTTTCTTACACAGCCCGTCGAAAAAGTTAATTAATTAAAGCAGTCAAAAGTTAATTAAGAGCATTTATATTTAAGAACAAAAAAAATTGTGTCCGTTTAGGATCGTTAAAAACGTTGACGATGGTTCGATGTGATTTTCTCCTATTTCACCCGACCCCCGAATGATAATTTCTCAATCGTCGTTTTCGTTGCTGGTGAAAAGAATTTTTCCCGGTGAAGTGGAAAACCCATTTGGCTGCTCCATCGGTTGTGCGGTCTCTGCCAACGCAAGAATCAATTTCCTCAAGCTTGATTTAATAAATACTCGGCGTCGTTTTATTATCGACCTAAAACCCTCATTACTATCCCCCTAAATGATTTATTTTACGGAAGTTGTTTCAATTCTTAATCGTAACATTTGATGTTGGTGGTGACGCAGCTTAAAGAAATGTTTCCGATTTAATCCACAAAAAGGTGAACCCCTAATAAGCTTATTGTAACAGTGGTTTTTAAGAGGATCAAGTCAATGCCGAACAAAATCAACATTTTATGTTTCCAATTTATTGCTTTCCCAAATAAACAATTAACATTGGGGATTATAGTGAGTTATAGATCAAACGAAACAATAATAATTGTAGCTTAATTTGAGCTTTAATTAAATTTAAACAGTAATGTAGCTTGAATTGCATTGTTCAACAAGTGGACTGAACATTACCCACTTTTCCACAGCAACAATCAAGTACTCATGGAAGAAAAATCGACTTTTAAATTTTTTTTCCATTTAGGAAAAAGCCTAAATCAATCCGAAAGGGTATAAATAAGGTGAATAAAAGAGATCTTTTACCAATTTGAACCTACAACAAAATTTATTCATGGCAATGTAAAAAAAATCCTTCGGAGATCATGCCAAACCTTTTTTCCACTCTTACTGCGTGTAGCTTTGGTAATGATACTCAGTAATATTCTTTTGCCGTATTTTTCCCTTTTGGAAGTAGTCCGTAAAGAAGTTACTATGATTATCCCAAAAAATTGTGGGAAAGAGGCTTTTCCAGTGTATTTTTCAACAAGAAATTTTTTTGCTGTTGGAGATCCAAAATTGTCTTGATATTTTCAAATATGTTCAAACTGCAAATGACAGCAAATCAAAGCGAGCAATAACCAAATTTAGAAATTAAAGTTAAATTTGGGATAATATTGTTGACTATATCCCATAGCGTAATTAAAATCTGGATCGACCTACTTTCTTTGGGAAAACAAAACTTCGCGTTTCCCTTTTCACCTCAAGTTTACTATTTCCCGTTTGGGGGTGGTTTAGGAAATTTAAGTGTGCCAGAAATTCACTTAAACACGAAATTCCTGACGAAATGAAAATTATACTGCCCACGTTGAGAAAGAAGCTGACATACAAGAGACTAGAATGATTATACATAGTATGATGGAGAAAATCTTAGAGATTTATTCTGAGTACTTCAAAAATTTACCGAATTTTAAAAAACAAAAAACACATACGAATCGGTAAACCATTTCTCCAATTTTTAAGAAATAATAGAACCTACATTCCATTTTATGACTTACTTGTCAATAATTTGAATACTGAAAATATGCAAAAATCCAGTCTTCGAACAAAGGAATTCAGGATCGAATCTGGATTTGTCTTCATCACGGTAATGCCTTTTCCAGTACGGCTCAAGTGACAGTTAATTACTTAAAATAAAATAAAATTCGAATCAGTAAACATACTCACTAAATTCACGTAAACAAGCATTTGAAGGATTAACGTGCGAAAGTACATTTGAAGATAAAACATTTAAAATCGAGAAAATTATAAAGCAGTCAAGAAGTAGTAAAAATCCGAATAAAAAATTCCGTTTATAGAAATTTTTAACTCATTTTCGCGGAAAGTGTTCTCTAAAAAGTTTGCCCTGAACTAATTTCAAGTTCAACAAATTTATGTTACACGCAAAACGATTTGGGCTTCAAGCATTCAACACGCGAATGCTCTAAACTAATTAATCGTTCTTTAGAAAATTACGAAAGAACCTTTCCCTCCCTGTACCAGACCGGAAAAATAGCTCCTATATAACTGTTCCCTTGAAGTTCAAAGTCGCAACCTTAACACCAGATTTACAACAAATCTTTAGTTGTTTCCTAATTAATTTTAATGTTACCCTCCTTCTTGGAGCATATATTGAGCTAATTTCTTCCAAGGCCCTGTTTTAATAGACCCGAAAATTTATTTCAACATTTAAATATGCTTTCTCGATATTCGGAAGTTCACTTTTGTGCCTTAATTAAGTGATGAAACTTTATTTCATTAATTAAAGGGAAAAGGGCAAAATTGGTAAAGTTTCCTTAGAATGTCAATCTTTATTCACTTTTTCTCATAAATTTTAAAAAAAATATGTTCGTGTATTTGATGCTTTCGAACATCTATTGCATTTCGATTCGAATGATTTCATGGTTAGATTGGATAAAAATATCTTTCAGATTGACTTAAAGAAAATTTATGTATATTATTAGAAAGCAATGGCATCTACTCAAACACGTGCACCGAAAAGGCAATTTTTGTTGGAGGGAACACGTGGAATTTATACTCATTGAAGCTTAATCACTTCAGCATATTTCAGATCCGCATGCTGAACTCAAACATTTTCATGCAAATTTTCTGAATATGAAGCGGTTGTGTTAGAGAATTTTGACATTTTTATTAATCTGTTTTGATGTCGTATTAAAAGCAGAGGAGCAGTTAAGTCAGAAAATGTTACAAATACATTTTTGGAAAGTTTTAGGACTAAAGTGCTCGACAATTGACTTGTATATTGGCAGACGTTTCAAAATTACTACCATATAAAAGTGTATCATTTGTGCGATATGAAAGAATCGCAAAATTTTATAGAAAGGCAGTAGTAGAATAGATATAAAACAACATACACCTCAAGCTCAATACTGATTTATGGTCTTAAAATAAAGGGAAGATTTACAGCTTGAATTGTGAACAATTCCTGCAGGTAAGCTTCTTACAGAGCAACCATCAGACTTCCAGATTGATGATTGAAAAAGGACACTATTTGATCGTTTCTTTGTTTGTTTCTTGTGGAAATTGAATATTTTTATTGATATCGATGCAGTACAATTGTAGAGCAGTGTACAGTTTCATTCGCATTCATGTCCTTTGATCTGACGACCCTACTTCATTCCCTCAATTAATTAATGCAATATTTTTTTAATGAAAAAATTCAATCAGTGACATGGGAAATCCCGAAAGTTTCATTAAGTTCCAATTTCTCCTTCAGATTAAAATTTTTAAGGACTTCCGTAAGGACTTAATTTAGGCTTAAGCATCTCCATCTTTTGTATTTTGAAAGAGATCTAATTAATTTTTGTCACAAAACACGTCTTCGTAACGTATTCAAACTATGAAAAGTTTGCATCTTATTTACATGAAAGCGTGGACGACACTTTAATTAACAAACTAAAAATATGGAAAAGCGTAGGCAATGAACGGAAAATCCAATGTTTTCATTAAGAAAGTCTCTCTGTTTAAACGAGTTGATGAGACCGAAACGTTGCAAAGTTAAAATTGAAAAACGAAATGCGCTGTTCACCTTAAAGTAGCTCTTAAATGAGAGTATCACGTATGGCTCGCCATCCAGCGACCACTTCTGGCGCCCTAAAACACCCTAGGAAAAATAGAAAGAATATAAAAAAGGCGTTCGCTGAGTTGCGAAAAAGCTTTTATTACCCGGTCTAAGTTGTTTAGTACCCGACGGCTTTGAAAGTTGAACACCGGATTTCCGCATTTTTTAACTTTATTATGAACCTAAATGCATCGGCTTTATATGCATAAATGCTGTTAAAGAAATCCTTATGAATGTGATCATTTTCAGTCCCTGAACATTTTGAAAAATTACCCTTTCACATGTAAAAGGTATATAAAAAATCATGTTTTTAAAGGACTTGGTAGGAAACGAGCTCAATAACAGGGATAGTATTGTGCAGAATAATACTTTTTCCAGTTCTATTTCAAATTAATTCGAAACGAACAGCGCCGATACGAAGATTCAACAAGAACTGAAGAAGCAATTATCTTGAAACCGATATATGGATGTATTACAGTTTCATAAAACCTCCTTTGGGTTGACACAAAGGAGATTAATTTTGGCTGTAAATCAGAATATATTGAATCCAATTCAAAAAACTAGAAACTAGGAAACACCTGGCAGAAATAATGGTCTGCATTCTAAATTGGAATTGATTTTTTTCCGCATGATCCTCACGTTCAGGAAACATTCCAAAATATCCAGAAACAGGGGCATTTGTTTTATTTTCTTTGCAAGTTGTCACTAGAATGTTATTTCAGACTTTTGCATCCGGAAAACTAGCACGTAAACGACCTGGAATAATAGCATATAAAACTAGAGGACCATAATGTTATTGTGTGCATTTTAGAAGCCAAGGAACTGAATAAATTTCTTTTTTGTAAATTTTTCACAACACAAAACATAAATTCTAATTTGTGAGAAAATTGTAAAGAACGTGCAACACCGTTTACACAGTCAACTTAATTAGTTTTAGGAAAGTTTTCTTGACTTAATATGTCACCTACCATTCAAATACTTAAAACTCCCTTTCTACATAACAGACTCGTATATAAATAAAGTTTCGTCGAGTTTGTCAAAAATAATTGTCCCAAGGTGCAGTGGAAGACGCGCTTTTAAACAAAACTTCTGCAGGTAAAATGACACCAGGTATGTTATAACACGTCTGGAAAACTAAGCCAGATTTGTCACGTACACAGTTTCCCGTTTTATGGTTGTTTTATTAAGAATAATAAGAGTCCCTAAAAATCTTTTCCATCAAGATAAAGAGAGAATTTAAATTTTGAAAAGCTCCAGTTTTGAAATCTCCTTAAATGAACAAACTTTTTAAATGCTTCCGTTTTATTCTTCTTTTTCCTACAGGTTAGTCTCGTTCCATATCGATATTTTTCTCTCGGTCCTTCGAGCTTTCGTATTGTCGAGCACCGAGCGAGGACGACATTTTTCCATTTTCGATGTCTTATTTACGTTTGTGAGGACCTGCATTAAACCGCCTTCGTTTTTAATTTAACAGGAAGAGGTCCATCTGAAAAGTTCTTTTGTATTATAATAAATTAGAAGGAAATTGTCCGGACGTTAAATTGTTCCACTCTTTGGATGAGAATGAAGTGTTTTCAGGCGAATGGGAGGCTAAATAAACTTATTTTTTTTACGCTTAGGAGGATTATTCCTACTTGCGGTTAATTGAAATAATATAAAATTAGAAACATTTGAAAAGTTAGGCTATTAGAAAACTTTCTTATATGCACCGTTTCATTATTGTTCCGAAGTTAGGCCTGTAAAATGCTTTAAAACTGCTACTTACACCTCCCGTAATTTCAAACTTTTTTCCTCAAAGTTGTTTTTCAACTTTTGAAAATAAATAATAATAGCTAGAGGCAAGATCTGAGTTGCAGAGTGAGTGGGCAAACCTTTCAAATATGATAACAATACGACCCATTGTCTATCAAATCATGGCACATTATAATGAGGACGATATTTCGTTTTAATAATTTCTGTAGTATAGATAGGTTAGAAACTTTTGGTGCTTACTTCGTATCTTTAATTGGAAGGAATACAAAGAAATCGCAGCGGGTTTTATTTGAATTATACGGAAAGAATGATTTTTTTACATGGCACATTCAAATTCTATTGATTGTGTGCAACACAACGTTCTAAGGCAAGTAAAGTCTTTCGGTAAATAAATGACAGTAATAGAACTGGAAGTACTTTGAATAATCCCCGAAAAACCACTTCAATTATCTATTGATTGAAATGAGAAAAAAAATACAGCCTGACATGTTTAAACGTTAAATTCAATGTCGAAAACTAAATACTCAATTAAACGGTATTTTAACGATTATCATGCCATACGCTTGCTGATATTATTAATTAACAAAATAAAGTGGCATTTAAATTATCCAATGGCCTGTAAATTAATAAATTTTCGAACGGTAATAAATATATTTTACATATTCTACATATTCATGGTTTAATTAACGTAATTAATATTAGAGAATATGTTTAGCTAATTACTCTACGAATCACGATAGATATTGTATTGAATTAACAGTTTAATGCTGGTTAAATCTATCTCGATAACTTTTCGTAGAATTGTTGATATTACAGGCTCAATTTTCAATAAATTGTTATCAACTATCCATTAAAATGGATTTATTTATTAACCTGATTAGAAATGTAGCGATTTGTGATAACATTCCATTCATTCATGGATTAAATTTTGGGTTTGAATGTTCTGGTGTGATAAGAATTTAAACAATAACCATAATAGGAAGGGGAATTAGGGAAGAGAAGAGCAACAGAATTAAACAAATATATCAGAGATTAACGACACTTGGTGTTTGTGTAGAAAGGTGTACCAGGAAAACAAAGTAAAGTTGCACACAATAAAAAATTCATCAAGGATGTTGGCGTATCTCTCAACTATTTGTAGTAACCTAAAAAGACTTTTTTAGAAATAACACTCTAAAATATCGCAATATTTCTAACACCTTTATTCATCAAACAGCGCTCATACAATCTTGAATATAAAGCTTTATGTAAAGAAGTCGAAACTAACTCATCAAACACTCCCATCTCGAGAAATTCACTTTCCAAAAACTTTAACTTCAACGCATAAGGAATTGCGAAATGGAGAAAGGGAACTTCAATAACTCAGATATGAAAATTCAATTGACATTCAATGGTTAAATTAGTCACCAAAAGAGACAATTTCTCCAGAAATGTGTTAAACTAATTGGTTTGAATTGTGTATGTTTGTCTAAATTATATAACATTACATTAAGCAGGGTTGGCAAATGTAATAAGCGGTGACACAAATTGATAAAATTACTTGGTGCTAATAATTTTGCTCAACTATCTATAATATATGCCCCTAAAGTAAAACAAGTTTGGACTTGTTGGCGCCAATTGCTTTTATATTTGTTTGGTTGCATTAACAATGTAAAAAAAATATAGACTAACAATATAACAATCCAGGTATGTATAAATTCTGCTTTAAACAACAAATTTCCACTATTGAAGTACCTATGTTATTTCTACCAAGTGAGACACTTTTGTACGATCCAACTTCAATGGATGATCTTGATGGACCCATTTTTCCATTATAAGACTCGTCTCTACGAAGTGAGGGCGTTTCTAAATCCGTTCGAAGAAACTCATGTTACTCTCTTGTCATACATAACTTCCAACGTCTCACTTAGTCACCACTTGAAGGACGTTATAGAAAAAAGAAAGAGAAGGACCTAGCTAATTTCATGCAGATACTGGAAGCAAAAATTTCAGGTTGCTGGTTGAGACACAATACCCCAAAAGCACATCAATTACCTGGTGAAATCAAGGGCACAATGAATGAGGGAGTATGACACTACTAGAGGATTGGAGAGGCAATTCATTATTAATAAAATTTGCATTGACCTATTGTTTTTTTCCCTTGAAAAATTAATCAATTAAAAACGTTGAGTAATTGAACCAAGTGTAATGGGAAAATTTCTACCCTCTCTTGGTGTTACAATTACCTGGTCATATGTCATTGGGGATATATTGAATAGAGTTCTGGCTTAACCCAAATATTGAGCACTATTTCATCACGTGAAGATTAAATTAAACACGATAGACAATGTTGGAAACATGTGTACTTAATTATTACAAACAACCCTTTTCATTATCCAACAAACCATTCCAGTTGCATTAATATACGTTTTACTTCATTTCCAATTACATATTTTGAACGAAATTTAATTATAGTTTTGACCCAAGTATTGAATAATTTAATTTGCTTATTAAGCTAATGTGTGGACTGAGAGAATTTTTATAAAAGGCCTTCCCTGTTAACGAAAAAAAAATCTAATTTATTTTTTCTGATGATTGAATGAATACGAAAAAATTGTCCTTTTTTTGTGTATAGGGCATTGTACACCAATCAGTATCCCTCAACATTTTGTACAAAATAAATTTGCAACAAAAGCAACGTAATGACGAAATTGTAAGGGAATTTTTCAATTCCGCACAAGGTTAACAAAGGTGATGAGTGATTGATTCAGAAAAAAATTGTTGGGCTTAATATAGAGTAAATTACATTTTAATGTGGACGTTCATTAAAATTCTGTAATAAAACGAAAAGGCGCCGCAGTTGCCCGTTTTACACTGCAATTTATTTCTCGTCAGTAAAACGGGATTATTTCAAAAAATATAACCGATTAATCGCAAATTAAAAACCGGAGAGGAGGTATTTTCATTACGGAAAAATCTATAAAAACAGCTATAAATAAGAATTGTTTTGATATCGTAAAAACGGCAGTTAACATTCAAATGAAAATTGGTAAAAGTTCCTAGGCTAATGTTTAGGAGAACACAAAATAGGGTCTTAAAATGAAATAACTTTGATTCCCTTAAGAAAAGGGTAAAAATCGGGTCATCCACATAAATAATGTGGTTTTCTTTCTTCAATTATAATGGTTCATGCACCTTAACAACGCACAATTTTCCTCGAACGTGTCCCATTACATTTCGGATCGTTTCCACTTTGATCTTTGGAAATATTTAATATATTCTACGCTTTAACTTTTCCTCATTTGCCATCCTTTGCTATAAACTGTTTTAGTCAAATTTACCTTTAATTTTCATTTTGCAAAAGGCTGCCAAACACTAAGAAGCTTATCAGTTTTTAAGTACAAATAGTGGTATATTGTGAGTGTCTAGCTGGTCTTGAGTTTCTCTTGCCTAATAACACAGAGCTAAGTTAAATTAAAGTATTATATCATCATGGACGTGATTCTTGTAATTCCAATTAATAATTCTCTTTGAGAATGATTAGGAGCTGTTCTAACTCTTCCACACACTTTTCACATGAACGACGAACAGCGGGCTATGAAAATTCACTTCACGCTACTAGAGATGAACTATTAAATGAAATTATGAAATTTATGTATAGTTGGCTAAAATAAATATAGCAATATATTATTAATAACAACAATAATTGTTAATAATAATTATTATTATTTTTTACCTCGAATGTATAAAAAAGGAAACATTTTCGATTTTCTTTGGCAATAGCGTTTATAAAGAATATTGATAATATTCAATAAAAATCATTCGGCCTTTTGCCCTGTAATAACAATTCAAAATGCGAACACCCCGAAGATTCTTTTTTTAAACTTAAAATAATATTAACTTCAATTTACATGTTTACAACGAAAATTCTTTAGTCGGCACCCCCGACCGCGCGTATGTAAACGGACAAACAACCATTTTAAATGGAAATAAATATACAGCAATGTAGACAACTGCGTTCTAGAAAACCCGATTTGTTCCCTATGCTCCAAAATTTGTACAATTGCATTTAACCTGGGAATAGGCGCGTCATGTCGGATAGACCGAAATAATCAAAGTAATATATCTAGCTAATACATATAATGATGTATAATATATGAGCAATATATTATACATTGCCGTATTTTTAGAGGTTTATATTTTAATATATATTAAAAACCTAAATTTTTAAAAATGCGGTCTATAAAAGCGACGCGTCCGGTGAATCCCGATTTTTACCCGCGTCTGTTCCCGGGTTAAAAAACAAATTAATTATTGATAAGAAAATATTCATATTAAGCGCTAGTTGCCTTTTGTATTTTTCTCTAATTACTTTAAAAGGTTACTGAAGAGAAAGATTGATATGTAGATACCGAGCGACGTTGTTTTCTGGATTTGAAATTTACTCTTCTTCTTTTTCTTTAATTAATGGTCCTGTCGTTACACAATCAGTCAGCTTGAAGCAATTTATTCGAAATTTACTCTTATTATGGACAGTTAGTTTTATGCTGTGAGTCACGAAAGTATTGAATGTTCACATTTGTAACTATTCAACGGTAATCAGTGTATGATGGATTGAAGTATAGTTCATTCAGCGTAACTTCGTAAACACGTTATCAACACATGATTTTTTATATCAATCATGTCCAACCTTATAAGCTTAAAAATGTATTTTCATCTCTTTTTAATAAATGGGTTAGCTTGACAAATTTTTTAAATTTGTCAAAGTTGATAGTTCTGTAAAATTGGCATGACTCTTAGACTTCTAGTGGAAAATTCATATTTGACTCGATTAAGTCCAACAATACAGAATCATCTGCCGATAATTGTCTATAATTGAGCACTTTGGACGCCAATTAAAATAATTAAATGGGTCTTTTTCAGGACCACTGAAATTTTGAGAGAAAACAAAGTTTGCATAGCCTATTTAACTACCATAAGCATATGGCTCATTAATACACTCTTGACCGTGCCTCGGGTTCTACAAAAACTATTGACGAAATTTTTTATTAATGTTCCCTCATTAATTTTCTTTAGACTAGGATTTTAAAATTGACTTGGATTTAATGTACATTAATGTACGTCAATTAAGTATTTTGCGATTGATGATATGTTTACAGAATTACGAATCGTCAAATGGACTATACCGACGGTTTAGTGCAATTTTGGTTAAAAATGAATTTTGTACGAAATGAGAAATTTCAGGAATATGTATCCAAAGAAACAATATGTTTATACATTATTTCAATCATTATCTTTTGTTCTAAAGTTGGGAAATTCACTTTCTTCTCTTATGGTTTTTTTTGAAGTGATAAGGATATAAATGTGCATTTTTCTCAAAATTAATAAAATTGCACTTAATGAGCTTTAATTCTAAACTGACGATGTAGTTTGTAGAAAACAATTTCCGATGCATGTCATACCCGTTTAGTTATGTCAGTTGTCGGCAATATTGCCATATGTTAATAAAAGTAGAAAAATTAAAATACAACCGAAATTGAATTTGCATATAGACTGACCAATTTGCTCGACAAACATATGAATTACTGATTTCAAAAACAACTTAAGTCACAAATCATAAATTTATAAAGGCTGAGTGTAGAAACAACCTAAGTCCGTGACTTAGGCTGTTTTTGCATCTGAAAGATCATTTAACACCAAATATAATATCTGTAAGATATTGGATTTAGGTTATTTTTACGTTAAATCCATAGGTCTGTGTCTTGTATGCGTTATGTAGTCT
>JABRWK010000040.1:18257-139134 GCA_013372445.1 Hypothenemus hampei
ACTTGATTTGTTTGCGTATTTCAAAATCATACTGTGATATTTTTATAGTCTTTTTTTTTTTAATAAAAATTGAAGAAAATATTAAATGTCCCAATTGCTAAGTGTTAAGTTTTGTCCATTGATTTAGGGCAAGTCCGGTATAGTTGGACTAGCGGGATAGATGAACCAATTTTTAGATTTTTTAACTTGATTGCATTTATTTTAATTTTATGCATACCGCATACTTTTGTTTGTAATAAATGTTCATACTTATAATAAAAATGTTAAAAGACATAAATAACTTTATAAAAGTGGTCTAACTATACCGAACTTGCCCTATTTGTGTCGTGAACATTTTTATAATTTGATAAAATAAATCAAAATGTTTTATTTGGCAAAAATAACAATATTATATTAACATGCTCAGTTCGCAGAAGATATTCAAATTGAGATTTCAGCACATTTGCAACACCACTCAAATTTCTTGCTGGAAGCATCTAATTTAATTGCTCCGTCTCGCGATGTATTTTACCGCGAAAAATTGCTTTTTGGGTAAACAAACAGAAATTTCATATTTTTTTTATACTTGTCATGTCCACTAAATCTTATAGGATCTTTCGTAAGAGATTTTCGTAAAACTTGAACAATTTAGTGCCTGACATTTTTTACATTCTAGAATGATGCAAATTGTTTAGACAGTGTCAGAAATTATTTTAAAATCACCGAAGTTCTATAAGAAAAATTGGAAAAATTCTCGTAAAATCTGGGAACGTAGTACTCTTAATAGATTTTTTTGAGTTGAGTAGTTGAATAGCCAGGTCGTTTCTTTCATTCATCTTCATTTGCCTCGTTGTCCTGAAATCCGAAAAGAACAAAATCAGTTACTCTAACATAACAGTATTGCACTTCATAATGATCTTTGAGGATGCCTGAATCCACAAGAACTTGGGTTAACAATGCCACGAAAATTAAAAAAATCAGTAGGAAAATTGATAACAAGATTTTTCTGAAGTTCGAGAGGAATACTCCTCTTGAAATGCGCACTTTCATCACAGAAAACAATAGAGTATGTATCACTGTTCAATATGAGTGTGTGTGGAATTGAAGTCAGCTATTTCTTTGTTTGTTAGAAACACTAAATAGAGTCTGCTTTAAATTCTCCATGCGATCTCAATTATTTCAATTGATTTTTTTCCTTCTTTGATTTCCTTGAAAAATTTTCTCTTTCAAATGTCTAGAATATGAAAAAAAAACATATAAAATTAAAAAAAAAAAAACAATGATTTTTAAAACCCAATATATGCTGCAATGAAATACGCTTTCATAAATGATATTATTTTACTGTTTATAACCACTGCTTTCAAGAACTGATACCTTCGAGGCATTAAAATGCACATGATTATCATCTTCTCGAAACCGTAATGATAAAGGCTCCACAACACAATAGAATTCATTTTTAATGTTTCTACAAAAAAAAAATACAAAGAAAAGCTTTTTTATCTTAACAAAAGCGCTTTACTCATCTCTTCTTAAACAGACATAAAAGTAAATAAACATTTACATGACAAAAAAAACTATTGCGCTTACTAGACCGTAAATTTGCCCAGGAAAACGAAAAGGAAAATAAATCATGACAATAATTTTAATTAGATCTTAAATGTAACATAAATTCAACCCCTTTTCTTGAACTGAATTGAATATAACGACACACCATTAAACAATACCCACTTCGAGATAATTAACTGTGATAAAAACACCCCCTGAAGTATGCAAAAACCATCAATAAATCCCCCAAGTCTGTACTTTATCGTAGGGAATCTTCGTTCTCTACTGTTTTATACTTCATAGTCCCTTTAGAGCATCCCTTCATCCCTCCAGGGATTCAACGAGGAAACCGGACAGAAGGTAACGGGATCAAGCCGACAACACATTTTATTGCCTTGGAAACGGTTTCCTGTTGATATCACTATTGTACAGACTTTGTGATGTGAATTAATTGTTCCTGTGGGATTGACTCCAATGGGTCAAATCAATACAGAATGAATTTAAAACAATCATTTACACGAAATTAGGGATAATTTGATGAATTACGGGTACTAAAGTTAATTGAATTTAAAAAAAATGTCGATTGTTCTGCAACAAAAAGAAATTCCAACAATATTTTTCTCAAATAGTTCAAGAATTTTTAAAAATAGTCCAACTCTGATTCATTACCGCCATGACTTTTTCCCATTCAGGATATAATAGTAAGGAATCCTAAAGCATCTTGGATGAAGTTTCATTATGGACCTCTTATCTTTTCAAGATCAAATAAAAGAATGATCAAATGAAGAATGGCAAAAGTGAATGAAAATGAATTTCAAATAAAACGAATTAAAATATCTTTCAAGTCTTTTTCTTGCCACTTGTATATCTTAATTCTATGCAATTTTAGGAAACATGTTTTCATTAACTTAATCTATCTTTAAACTCGTTTTCAAAGTTTTCATTTGATTCACAATCAGCTTGACATTTAAGACAATCTAAAACTATCTTTGAAAATTTCTAAACTGATCCACGTGCCATAGTTTATCGCTCTAAAATCAGTCAATGCGAAAGTTCTAGTTTCAATAAAAGCTCCTGGTGCCGTTTTCGAATGTAATTTATTGATCGCAAGGGATCAAAACTTTAAATAATTTCGGACAATTGAAAGCTTTTTTTTTGGTCGCCACTGAAATGGGTTTACCACAAAAAAAGTAACATTCGAATGGAATATATCCGAATTACACTCCAGAGAATGTAAATTATGCTCCAATTTGCGGATATGCAAATTCTAGTGGTGTAATTTAGAAAGTGACAAGACTGTTAGCTTTTTTGCTAGACCGCGAACTTTTAGACATATCACTCTGTCGCCTCGTATACATACAGAAGTAATTTCCTCAACGAAATTAAACAGATTACACCGAAATATTTATTCGAAAACTAAAGGATCGATTTTATTCAGTTTCAAAATTACGAAAGGAAATTTATCTCGTTGGTGTACCCCGTCTTTACGACTTTTCTTTTTTTTTGTTCACTAAATAAATTTCTCACTGGCCCATTAACGATTTTAACTTTTATCTTCACGAGTTAACGAAGAAATTTAAGTGTACTACATCTCATTTAGCGGCTTTCCTTCAATCATCATTAGACTTGAATTAAAAAGGTGGAAAAATACTTTTGCATATTTAAAAGTGATGAATTAACGATTTTCAAAATAAAGTGCCTCAACTTCAAAATAACGTATTTCATTTAAAGACATTTTTTAACATCTTTTAATTTTAATGCTATCAACAACTCTGTCATTTAATAAATTTGTAACCCAAAGCGTCAATTTTCCTTTGTCATACGAGGGTTACTCAAAAATTTCTTTTTCATTCTTTCACCCCGATTGTTTAATCACATTTTTGTATTCTTTTAAAATCACTTCTAGGTCATTGAAATAAGTGGAAATTGCTTCATCTAGAGACCCATTCGCCTTGCAGCAGCTTATCTACAGGTATAGGAAATAAAAAAAACCACAATAAGTAAAGCCTTTAACTATAAAAGTTTATAAGTTCTGATGACCATTTGAGATATAATTATATGCTGGTGCATAATTATAGCGCACTTTCTTATCTTCTGTCATCTTTTTTTGGCAACGGTAAAAGAAGATGATATAATCTATACATTAGAACCCAAGTGACTTTGACGTTTCCGCTGATGCACACAGGTGATATTGAACAAAATCCTGGCCAAAATTTAAAACCACCAAAGTTATTGTTAATGCAATATCAAATTATTATAAATATCGTTAACATTGTATTTAAACTATAGTTATATATTATGTGGTACAAGTACATATATACAGTGCGTCTATTTAAGTTGGGTATATAAGAAAAACTTTTTTGTTTTTAGTTTTACGAAAAAAAAATTATTCTTCATAAAAAGTTCTGCATATTCTAAAATTGAACAAGAAGTAAACAAATCTGAAATTGGATAAGTGGTATACGAGGTATGACCAAAGATATGAATTTAGTACAATAGTAAGGTACTTTTATTTTTAATATTATCCCAAATTGTAACTATCAAAAGTTGTTCAGCATTTACTATAAGATTAAAATATGCAATTATATCCATTTATAACTTAATAATAGGAGTAATATGTAATAAAATATAATGTTCGATTTCAAATTACCAATTTACATGATGTATCTTATTTTTGGACCTACCATTTAATATCAAAATATGGTAGTCAAAAATAAAATCGACAGGTTCGAACGATTTTTTAAGAAATATACTTCTAAATTGTAAACGAATTCATTCCTTACTTTTTCATAACGTTTGAGAAAAAGTAGATAAAAACAAAACTATGTTGCAATGAATTCTATCAAAATATTATGTACCTACCTATTTGAAGAAAAGTTTATTTTTATTTTTTTAATAATTACGAAAAAATCGATTATTGTATCTACGAGTGAAATAGCCATTCTGTGAAAAATCGGATAAAATCGAATCCAGTTGATATACTAATTCGCGTTGAATACTATTGAACATGATAAGTTTTAACCTCACCTTTGTGCGATATTGCCAATTAAAAATGATGATTCTACATTTATATTAATAATTATATGATATAAAAATTAATTAATATGATCATTATAATGAATTAAACTTTGTTTAATTAAAATTTGGTTGAATTTAATTTAAATAAAATTTATTAATTTACTTGAAACTAATTAAGTGATTATTTATAGGATCGGGACAAAAAATTACTGTGCCAACGTGATTTGTCATCTTAAGGCAAAATATTGTCATGTTTTTGTTTTTGTTTGTCATTTCGTGTCTTAAATCCACTTTCTTAGTTTTTAAAAATTGGAAATTGTTCTTTTAAGAACAGAACATTGTGTGAACATTTTTTATACCTACAGCAGTATGCCCAAGTCTTTAACTAGTCATCGTAAGCAGCTTGTGCCGTCTTTAATTCGTTACTTTGAGCTTGAACGTAGGTATAATGGACCATTGTTGCTGGTAACTGCTGTACGAGAAGTATGTTAGTAGTTTAACACTGGAAAGCATATTCAAAAAAATTATTATAGCGTGTAGCCGCAACTCTAAACTTAAATGAGCCAAATTACTCTCGCTAAAAAAGAAACGCTGTCTACTAAAACAGTAACAGACATAGCATCACTTGATATAAGTTCCACTCGAAATAATCTTTACGAAATGTAAGGAAAAAGTTAGGTTTACAACCGTTTCGGTTTCCGGTCGATTCGCGACTGATTCGATTTAAGATTAAATTTTGTCTCGGTTAACGTGTAACAGCAGTATTTGAATAATTTATTCTTTTCTAAATGAAGTCTCAGACAGTCTGTTTAATTTTACTCGGTCATTAATAATATTTAAATTGGTGAGCAATAAGCCCAGCTCGTGACTTCGGGCGCCACCTAATTTATCTAGCTAACTAGGAAAAGCTCCGTTGAGTACGGTAGTCCTAGTAAAATATTAAAAGTTAGAACGATAGGAAAGGAAAGAAATATGTGATGCATCAATGAATTCGGTAACTTAGAAAAAATTGTTCCAATATGTTGCGTGATAAACATGACCAAGTGAGTGGTTGATTGGTTTTTTATGTAAAAAGGCAAAATCTCTCGCGATAAACAAAACAAATTTTTAAATGAATATGAAATAAAAAAAAACAGATATTATAAGATGTGGCCTTAGAAAATTTGTACAATTTTTTGTGGTCCATTCTGTCTATAATATAAATAGTTAAATTTTGTTTTAAAGAAATAAATTTCATTTATTATATTAGAAATGAGACAAAATTTATATTTCTTAAAATCAAGGATTATCAATTAATTCCGAAAACATTGTCTGAAAACGTCAGAGTCACGTGGTTTGACTGTTGTAATGTTTGTACAGAGTCTATATTACAGACTATAGAGCAGAGTAGGTAAGCAACCAGTAGTATACCATTGAAATGAAACTTATGTCAAAAGTATTTTTTTTCTGAAACTCTTTTCACGTTTTGTTAGTTCTTGCTCAGTTTCAGACACTCATAATTTTTCCGTATCCTTACCTAAAGTCCTGACTGTTCATTCATAATAGATAGTAATAGCACAGGTTCTTCTCGCAAGTCTTTAACTTTAAAAATGCAAGGAATATTTTCTTGGAATCTAGTGGTTCTCAGAAAAGTCAATTTCAAATATGTATAGAGAGTAGGAGAAAGTGTGTTAGTTAATTTCCAGGTTCCAGTTATATACATACAAATAATCCTAGATCACACCAGAATTCCTGAATCTTCTGTATCATTCTACCTTTTTATTGTACCACATTTGCCTCTTTGTTGTCCTTGTATCTTCTTTCTCTTCCATCCATACTTTAATTCGGTAGCTCAAAATTTTTCAGTCGTCTCCTTACTCTTGAAAAAGTGACACGATCACTTAAAGCCACGAGTCTAAGTCTGCGGCCAGACTGGCTCCGTACTTGTCAGTATTTTTCAACTGCTGTACATGGCCAGATAACTGAAAATGACCAAACTGCATCAACCAGTGACGGTGCTCTTGACATTCTGTGGTTTTTCGGTCACGTCCTGTGCCTCCAACCATGTCTGACAATAACCAACCCCGATTACATCGATCTGTCCTTTTGGTAATTTCCCTACAAGAAAAACTTTTCTGACCCACTATTCGCCCTCTATCAAACTTACTAAAGTTAATCTTCTTACTCCATGCATGATGAACGGATCCAAGAAATAAATGTATCTACTGTAAAAAAGTCAAATACAAACAGTTACTGCAAATGGTATTTATCGCTTCCCGCGTTTCCAACAAAAAACATGCCTTTACAAGCGGCAAAAAAGGAAGGCATTAAAAAAACATGGCAACATCGTTTCCCCAAAAAAAGTCCGTTAAATTAACCATAAAACACTGAATTTCAAGAAATAAGAAAATTCTCTAGATTATTAAAAGAATTTCCTTCTAGGTTTAATTACCGTTGTCCAAAAAATTTTACACTTGAAGTTTCGCTAACATATATCTACGATGAGTATTTGCAGTGGTGATTAGGTGTGTACCTTCAGAAGGTACGACCGAAACTTTTTTTTAAGTTTTAGTCGCACCATTAAAGAGGTGACTTCAGCATCTACCTTATAGCCTCTAAGGATTTTTAGCGCAGTTGTAGGCAAAATATCAACAATAAGAGTGTAAAAACCATTGAACTACGATAATTAAACATTCCGGAAAAAATGATGGGCATTCTCCTAACAATTTTTCTGGTCATGAAAAAGTACAATCTTTTACTAGATAAGGGTGTTCTAAAACGGCATGCTATATAATCTAATAGTCATACTTAACTTTTTTATTGTCATTGCATTTCCAGTAGTTGTTAAATCTCTTCTGGCTTCGTTTCTTCTTTCTTTTTCGCCAACATTTCCATTAGATAGTTTTCGACACTTAATTTTCTCACGGTAAAAAGAGAGATCTGTAATGTCTGTATTTCGCATTCCTCGAAGATGCTCTCCCTGGCAGGGTCGTTTTAAAATATTTGCGCACATGGGTTACTAATAGAAATGCACGCCTTAGATTAAAATTCCCTAAATTTTTTCGAAAAATATTGGGAAAATGTAAATCGATGGCCGGAAAAAGGTTATTCCATGAGCAAAGTTGCCAAAAAGTTAACGCCCCAGGGCTATAACCCATTTAGCTGTGTGGTTAGGGTGAGCCTACGCCCTAACCGGACCGTCCGCTACCTCGTTGGCATGGATCCTTTGGTGTTTAATACGTTAATATCAGATTTCTTCTTCCACTTTTCTTTTTTTATTGGCTTTATTAAAAATACCACCCCAACTGGATCCTGTATATATGTATACATATGTATATGGTCTTTACTTCGGGGTTGAAGACTGAGGTCTGTTAGAACAAAATGATTGGTATAATCGAAAGTCGTTAAATTCCTGAGTAACAGAGGAGTGTATTTTCTTAAAAAAAAATTTTAATGATAACAGGAATTGAAACTTTTATTATTAGCCCATAAATAAAACTTGAATGAAACCCTATTTAATAGCTAACCAGCTGTACCTATGTTTAATAAGGATTATTGTTACTGAGCAGGATAATGTTGAATATATCCAAGTTTACTCTACTCTCCCAATAATGTTATTGCCCAAGTTTCAAAGTAGATACATATAATGTTGAATTATATACGAGCAAAATGTATCTTACACGGAAACTTGAGATATGCCAAGTTTCCAATTGGTTCTTGTTCTTAGACTAGAACTATCAAGAGTTCATTACGGAAAATTTAACATTATATCGCGCTCAGCTCTCTTTATACCACCGTTCAAAATTCCTTGTATGTATTTGAAACCGTTACTATATAAAGTACATGTAGGATTTGAGAGAAATTAGAAAGTTGGCTGCTGGAAAACTTCACACGAAGCGGAACAATTAAATTGTTTACTCATGCTCTAAAAAGAAGAAAATAAAAATTACTAATTGGCCACATTTTCAAATGATTTCGGTTCGATGTCTGCTTTTTTAAAATGAAAGAAACAGAGGATGAACCCGTCAATTAAAGAAAAACAAAATACAAAAAATTTAACACAACATGAAACACTAAGTTCAGCCAAGAAATTATCCAATTATTTATCAGAAAAATTCATTCGTTAATCATTTGTATGATTTATGATATATTGCATGTAAATTGTCTTATGTCACAGAGATTAATTAAAGGACCGACAATCGTGTAAAACAATGGACAGAAATTTGCCGACTATTTTAAATTCAAATTTTCATTACGCCTTGTAGCCGTCAAATTCACAAGCGCACCCTTAACCATTGGCGTAACGAAAATATAATAAATTATAGTTAAATAGATTAGAAATTTTTGAATTACCATATTTAACCTTAAAACCTTTATTGGACCATCATTAAGTTTTCTTGTATGAATATTCTGTTAAATATTCGTAAGCTGTAAAAAATTATTAAATTTATGTACTAATGCTCCGCACCTCCGCTTATGGGAAAATTTATATTGGTTGATCGATCGTTCACTGTTCATGCAATGAAGAAGACCTTCGATTTGCAATTGCTTCCAAATAATAATGGTATCATCCGAAAATGATGCTATATAAACCCCGTGAACAATAATGGAAGATCAAAGTCCCTTTTACAACCCAACGAACATTGTCTACGGATTAGAAGTATGTTGCTCAAAGTAGTAAGTCTGAAGATATTTTTTTTAAAGCTTCTCAATAACTATTAATGTATTATTTTAGTTAATCACTATACTATTTCTGGACCTAACTCTAGCTGAACGTTTGGAAAGTTCCAGTAACTATCCCACACCTTCGTCTTTTGGAACTCTTGGAACAAGCGGAAGGTTCTCAACGAATCAGCAGTTTGGTGGTTCCAATTTTCCTTCATCGTCTTTTGGACAATTCAGATCACAAAGCAGTTCTATTGGAGGTTAAATATAATTTAAAAAGAAACTGAAAACACGCTTATTTAAATTGCCTAAATTTGTTTCCAGCCCCATCCTCATTTGACAGATTCTCCAATACTAACTCGTTTGGTTCTTCTCAATTTAACTCTTTCGATCGTCGGAATGCCTATTCGAGCGGATCTCGTTTCCAAGGCGGGCCTCAAATACGTATTTTACGATTGGACAATGAAAATTCCGGAACTGGAAATTATCGATTTGAGTGAGGAGTTTAGGGAAAAACGTATTAGTTTTATAAGCTTATTTTTTACATATTTTTAAGATATGAAACAGAGAACCAAATTAAGCAACAAGAGGTCGGGGAACAGAAAATTCTTGGTGATGAACAAGTTGCTAGTGTTCATGGTACCTATTCGTATATATCTCCAGATGGACAACATCTCACGGTTAATTATATAGCCGATGAGAATGGATTTCGAGCTCAAGGTTGAAAAATAAATCGTTAATAATTTCTGTTTACTGATCTTCTTGTTTTGTGGATTTTTAGGAAACCATTTGCCTACTCAACCCGGTCTTCCTTCAGATTCTCAAGGTTATGGACAATCTTCTGGATATAATAGTGCCTTTGGAGGTTATCAAGGTCCTCAAAGTGTTGGTGGTTATCAGAGTTCTGGAGGATACTCAGGAAATATTCAAAATTTTCGTGGTTTTCAAGGAAATGGATTCAATACGGGAAGAAACAGGCAGGATTTAAACTCAGCCACTTCATCTAGTGGACAAGGAAATTACAACTATTAATAATTACTTTGTATATGGCATTAGCAGTCTTAATAAATGGATTTCATTGGTAAATAAATAAGCGATTGAAACATGTAGAAAATTTAATGAAAAAAAGTTCCATATTTGGAGAAAAGGTTCCATAAATAGTGATGTATAAAACGGTTATAGGAATTTCCATGATAAATCAAGCATCTCACTATATGCCATATTGAATCTATATCATTCTAATAACAACCTATACTTAAAGTAGAATCAACATATGTTCTTAACAATAAATTACAGTTCAAAAATGCGTTCATTCTACAACATTCACTCTAATGATTCTTATTAATAACCTTTAAGAATCAAACCTTCTGTTGTTCGTACGTCTTTTTCTTCTTAATCGTGTATAACCAAAAGCAACCAACAACAAACAAGCCACAATTATTAAAATCCCTAATCCAAGATACATAGTTTCATGACTATCGCCCATATTTGCAGTTTTTACTGTATCAGCTCCCACATTCAAGGTACTCGTATTTAGTTTTGGTTGATCATTAACAATTATATCAGGCTGTAAGTTAACTTCCATCTTAATTAGTGGACCTAAGGTACTACTAATATTTTCTGGCAATTCCGTAGTAGTAGGAGTCGTAACAATTGGCACTTGTTCGGACGGAGCTGTTTGAAAATAAGTTTCCAATGGTTTAAAATATTCCAGTAATTCGGTGGTGCTAAGATCAAGACCATAGTGAATTGACAATAAATAAGGCCAGTCTGTTGTATGCCTTTTTCTTAACAAAGTTCTGTAAAAATTGTTCATTACTAAAGGTATTGAAAAAGTGAAGTACTTACATAAAAGTTTCATCTTCTTGAATTGCTTTTTCGATTAAATGCGATTCTTCAACGCGATCTTTGTAATAATAATGCAATTGAAAGGCAATTAATGTTCCAAAAAACTCAGAAATATAAGGTCGATTGGATACTATTTTCGGATCATCTAAATATTCCTTTTCCTTATTAGAAACGCCTTGAACTCCAGTATATTTACCTCTAAAAAGTCAGATAATTAACATAAACAAACATAAAATAAACCATTCACCTGAAGCTCCACCAACTTCCCGCAATATTTGTTATATTTTGCTCTAAAATTTCCATTCTCCATTTATCAGCCATAAAACTGTAAGCCAATTTGGGCATCACTCGTAAAGCCGTCAATAAAAGTTTAGTCATTTGCGTTGTCTCATTTTCCGGATTCGTTGTTGTAGTTATGCCATGAGATTTAAGACCTTCTATAGCAAGAATAGAACCTAAAATATATGGAATTAAGTTTAATAAAGACCCGTAAAGAATGAATTTAAAGACTATGGATTTGCGTGGAAGATATCAACTATTTCTTGAGCGAAATGGATACTAAATATATTATGAAAAGAATTAATGATTTTCACGTCATGATACAATGATCTACTCATTTTCCGGATAATTTTAATTTTATATCATTTCTCTCAAAAGTGCCATGCTTACCTAATTTTTCCATTGCATCATCTATGGCACAATACCTTAAATTATATCTTGGTAAGGATGTATAATCCAAATTGTTTAATGCTATTTTTAAAGCAGTTTCCTGAGCGTTTAAATATGAGGACCACGAGGTTTTATTACAATCTATAACTCTGTAATAAAATTATTTATAGAAAAATCATACTAAAAGATATAACATAGAAATCTACTCTGTGTATCCTTGATTACAGAACTCAAATAGTTCAGGACCACAAATTGACGAATTGAATCTACTATTTGTCCAAAACTTATCTCCTAGAGAGGAGAATCCTAAATTTTGTACCATATTTTCTGAATATTTGTAAACTTCTTTAGAACTCTAAAATAAGATGTTTTTACTAAAAACTCCGGATAATATTATCCAATTAAATACTTTATATTTCAAATATAACTCCACATCGTAATGTAATTGAGGTTCAGGTAAAACAACATCGGCTATTAGACTCCAGTCGGTTCCGAAATTACCTCCTAATAAATATACTGGTATTTTTTCCGTGACATTTCCCAGATGGTAATATTGAAATATTCGATTTTTAATAAAAGATTGTAATTTTTCATAAAATGGGGAAATTTCATGCCAAAACGTGTCAGCTTGTTCATATCCTCCAGGAAAATCCACTAATGCTTCCCAATAATCCTTCACTGTCTCGAATCCTGTAAGAATTTTAATAAACTACTTATCATTAAAAAATATATATTAAAATATTACCGTTAAGTAATGTAGCTTGTTTTATATACTCTAATTGATCATTATATCTTTTTGTGTCATTGTAAACATTATGCCAACTTTCCCATATGTCTTTTAACGTTTTAACATCCCGTTTCGTGTTCAATTGGTTAAAATAATCACTTTTACCACTCAGGCATACTTCAGACTTGTTCTGGCAATGAAATTTGATTTGTCGCGTCCGTTCTTCCAATTCATTTTGAAATAAGACGAACTAAAATATAGAATCATTAAGTTATAAATAAAGAAAATTAACCATTATCACGTTATTCCATTTGTCCTGGGGTAAAAGCGAGTCACCTGGTTTAACTTGATATGTTAAGTTTCGTTCTACCTCAAGGGAAACATCCGTAAAAGTTCTTAATATATCGTAGTGAGATTTTAATATTGTTCCATAACGTTGAGCTTGTTCTATCTGGAAATTTATTACCGATTTAGTTTGTTTTTTAAAGACGACTACACACGAAAATTGCAAACTTGTTAAGACTACTTTACTAATATTTTGTAGAAGTTTGTAGTTTGCAATTTTCTTCGCTATCACACAATGTACAAATACTTTAACAAACACTCGTTTGTGATAGCATGCCAAACTTTGCAGAATAGCATCGTCCCCCAAACAGTCAAACAAGTGCTGCACCAACTTGCCAGCTTCAGAATTAAAGATTTTTTCTAGAGTGTGACACATTTTCAAATTTCAACACCTTCATAACATTATTCTTTATAGTTCCGTATTGAATGGATAATGTTTTAAAAAATTAAAAAAAAACAATTTATGCTGAAAAATTGTGTTCGAAATCACCAGATTCATAATGGAAAATGAAAAAAAATTAGGATTTTTTTTAGAAAAAAATAAACTGCACCACTGGACTGGATGTCCATCAAAACGGGTTGCGTTCGATTGTAGTAAATTGTTTCAAAACAACGTCCTTCAAAATTAAAAATTAATTAATATTAAATTATAAAGGAAATTTAAATTTTTTAAAATATTTGTACCAATTTATTAATATAACACAAGAAAGTTAAAAGTAATTATTTTTGTTAAAATTTGGTTGCATACCTGTTTTGAGGAACATTGGTTTCAGTAGTTACGCTATATTTGTTTCTAAAAACACCACTAAATCCTATTTGCCATTTTTGATGCGAAACAATGTCATAGTGTTGCTTTACTTTGATGATTTTGACCACGACTTTTTCAGCATACATAGATTTTTTTCATTTTTTCTATGTTTTAAGACATAACCCATTAAGTCCGGCATATAAATACGAAAGTTATGAAGGTGTTCAAGTTTCAAATGAGCTTTACCGTATAATTAGTCCTAAAAATATTTAATATATTCTGGACAACTTCATCGTTGTTGAATCCCTTTTCGTATTCCATTGGTACTCTGTGGATTTAATGCGTCAAAAATATGATGAATTTTGATATGATCCCAAAAAATCTTCAAGTAATTAGCTGTTGTTTTTTTTTAGGTCACTGGACCTCCCCTAAATGGACATTAAAGGTAATTGAGCTCTAAACTAACGATTGCCCTTCATGTCGCTTGCACAATTAAAATTCTTGTATCCAAAAATATCAATCCTATATGCTTGTCAAAGCTTACAGTTACGTGTGTAGTTCACAGTAATTGAATTGTCTACATGCAATTACCTTATCAGTATAATTTTGGCTGAAAAATGCAGTCTTTTTTGCGTTTGCTATGTCCTCACACAAATCGATTAATTCTAAATCGTCAATCTGTAATTCTGCATCGACTCTTTCACTTTCGTTATCTTGAGATTGGACAAGTTGCATGCAGATGAACCATATAAGACATATTGAAAGAACTCTCAGTAGTTGTTGATAGAAAGTCATTATGCTAGCATCTGTAAAAATTGAAGTTAATGTGAAACAAAAATAGTACTAACATTACACTTGTAATTATCACTAAGTTTAACAAGCTATGTGTTAAGAGTTTTGTTTTAAAACGAAACAATGGTGATGGCATAATTGAAGCCTATGACCCATGTATTGAACTTTCTGTAATAATACTGGATTAATATTAGTCATATTGCTGTGACAAAACATTGTTTTTATAACGGAATGGAAACAACCAATGAAATGTTGAAAACAATACTAACTTACATTTACAATTATTAAGCTTAGAAGAAGGAGACCGCATTCTGAATCGCTTTGAAATCTTAAAATAGTTTAAAAAAAGTAAAAAAGTCGTCAGTTTTCTTGATTACATTAGAAATATCATCATCATATACTTATAAATTGAGGTATAAATATTTCAACCTTGGCATTGTTTTTGGTGGAATTTTTGAATACTCATGGAACATTTCCTCAAACTAATATGGAATTACTTAATCTTAATTATGCTAAAATATTAAAAAATTTTGCTGACTGCATACAAATATTTTATGTACCTGGATGACTATTTTAGGTAGTTGAGCACATGGTCCAACTATTTATTATCATTAGATATACCCTTGACGTTTAAATTTCATGCAAACTTACTTACCCACGCTAAACCACAATATTTGACGGTAAAAAGAACACTTTTAAGAATTTTAATGAAATACTGACAAATATTTCTGTTTGTTTTCTAATTTCAATTTTAAAACTGTCAATGAACACACCTATTATAGATCAAAGTTTTTCTTTTTTTTTTTAATATAAACTTACGCACGATCCAAAGTCCTAATTTAAGTTTGAAACTCTTAATTTGGATGTTCCGTTGAAGAGTGAAGGCCTTCTAAGTTTTTCGGATAATTAATTGAATTAAAATTTTGTCTCTTTATAGTTAACCCAATTGCACACTTGGACACAGATTATCTTTACTCCCATTTTCATAATTTCTATTTTCCCATTAATTTATTTTGTTCAATTAGTACACTTATCTAATCTCTCATCCTGAGCTATGTTTACGGTTTATTTCATTTTGAATTGACATTAAACATAACCTCATATGTCATTGAACAATTTGACCTTTAAATTTAGAAATGGGCTGTACAATCGATTTGTTTAATAAAAACAAATGATTTATTTGATTTATGAATAAAGATTAATTTTTTTATATGTCTATGTGTAGAATATATGGGGTGCTTATTAAATAGAGATGAAAACTCCACGGACGTATTCTATGGTCAATAATCAAGGTTTTCCATTTCATAAACATGGGCCCTTAGGGCAGCCGTTTTTAAGCTACACAGTGTCCAAATTCATTCATGTATTTTGGCGGAACGTGGCCCCTTTCCACAATTAATATACATAGATATTAGTTAATAATTAATTATTTTGTTTTCTCATCATTTTCTTTTGTATCGAATAAATTCAATTTGGTTAAATAAATCAATTTTATTATTAGATTCAATAGTGTATATGATGTCCTATTAGATAACATGTTTTTTTGGTAAACAATTATACAGGTCTACAAAAAATAAACATACAGTAGACTAGCGCCAGTGTGAACAATAAATTATATACCTACAACTTTTGTTGACAAATCAATCGATAACGTGAGCAATCTCGGTTTTTTGGGGTTTACACTATCGCGAATCTACTGTATTTTTATAACTAGAGATCGAAATAGATATTCTCGAAAGGTTTTAGTGTCCTGAATATGGATCTGTCTTCAAAATTGTCCTAGTATGTCCAGATTTTTAGATATGGTAACCTAAATATGAGAAAAATGCCATTTTTGACGTATTTGTATTTTTTTTATGTACATAAAAAAAACGGCAATTTTTTCATTTAATATAATTTAATTATTTATTTATTTTTTTTTTATTTAATGCCATACAATATTATATGGCATCACTTAGTACAAGTCTGTACCTTCCAATTCCATTATTAACAAGTTGATTGCCACGGCGGTCACCAGCTGCCACAGTAGCATAAGTTTTCATATGACACGATTGTCATAGCAGTCAACCTGTTAAAACACCGCGAAACGATTTCCCTTCTGCAAGACATAACACATTAAACGTAACGTTTTGTGCCAAAACTGGTGAGAGTGAATAATCACGTATTTTACATGAAATATAGATATCGTCATCAAACTTCATAAATTCAATATGGCTGCTTCAAATGGTTAACTTTGATATTCCATTAAGGATTCGTAACAAATTCGGGAAATGCAATGAATTCATATTCAACGATTCAAAAAACCCATATAGATATCTATATTTCATGTAAAATACGTGATTATTCACTCTCACCAGTTTTGGTACAAAATGTTACATTTAATGTTCTATGTCTCGTAGAAGAAAAATCATTTTGCGATGTTTTAAGAATAAAATTGGAATGTAAAACTAGTTTTAAACAATGCCATATAGGATATTAGATAAAAAAAATTGCTGTCTGAGTTGCATAAACGTAAATATGGCTAAAAATGGCCTTTTTCGCATATTGTCGTTTAAGCTGTGTTACCTCGTAAGTCGAAAATGACATCTTTTCAGGAGAGAAAAAAAAACGTTTTAAAAATTCAATTTTAAATCTTAAATCTTAGTTACTTGATATCTCAACCATCAATTTCAAGCTTTTATGATTTTTTTTAATAACGAAGGACCTTTTAATCGATGCGTTGAATTTTTCTGAATAAAATGGCATTAAAAAACCCTTTTTCAATTTTTTCGACTTAGGAGGTAACACAGTTTAAGCGACGATATTTAGAATCTTAACATGTTAGGACAATTTTGAGGACAGATTCATGTTCAACACACTAAAATCCTTCAAGAATATCTATTTTGATCTTTGGTTATAAAAATGTGTAGACCTGCGGTATTAACCCGCGATCCCTATCGACAGTAGATAGAATCTAACAAATTTGTTTTTTTCCAATATTTTCTAAATTAGTAACATTAATGTTATGTGCTTCGAGATATGCCTAAACGACTTACTTACACATATTTAGTATGTTGCGGCAAAAACTTTGATGGGAGGGACCGTATAGCTGGTGCCAAAGGGTAATTTTAAATGTAATACCCGCCAACGATAATTCATATTTTCACAAAAAATAAATTTCTTTTGGTCATTTACCGACACTAAGCAATTGATACAGTCAATTCTGGATAAATGGGCGCTGGGTAAAAGGGAAACCTCTCTCTCTTGGATGTATAATTCAGACCAAACGATTTCTAATCAAAACACCTCTGCAAGTGGTATCTTTTTAACTCATATTACTGGGACAATTAGTTTTTACTCATATGTCTATTAGTGGGAGAGATAAGCGCATTACCTCTATAAGTGGCATAAAAATTCGAAAAGTTATTTTTGGTATGTTTATATTTTTATTGCACTCTGCGTCGTATACTTGGTATTCGGTGAACTTTCCAAAAATAAGTAAGATTCAATATTAGAAGATCTGCTTAAGTAGAACCCCGGATTATTGGCATACGTCTATAAGTAGAAATTTAAAGATGGTACCATCAGATACCATTTATCCAGTTTCGACTGTATGTATCTATACCAAAAGAACCAAACAAAAACTAATTATATCTGACCAGATGTACTTTTGTTTTACCTTTTTAATGTAATAATCATCACGAATGTATTTTTTTTTTTAATTTTGATGTAACATATTATTCTATAAAAACCTTTTCATAATCTATTTTGTGTATTTTCTTACAAACTATAATATGTTAGATAAAATCTAACACGATAGTCTTTGTATTATCCAAATATCGATAGTGATCGCGGTTTATTGATATCCACATTTTCACCCACTGATAAGTTTCTAAAATTGGTAATTTTTTGTTTCACATGCACTAACATACTGAATATTTACACTGGATTTTGGTTTTGAATTAAAATTTGAATTTGATTTGGATAAAATAACCTTACCATTAGTTTCTTTTAACGATGCCACACTCGATCCAGAAGTTTCTTATGATCGAAATTTAAAAGCAGCAAATATTGAATTGCAAAATGCTTTTCACAGACGTGGAGACAAATGTAGAGTCATTGAGGTGGACAAATTTAGAACTCTTAGATGTTATTCTCGTTGCCATTGGGAAATGCCTTTATCATCGAAAATCTCAAAACGACAATATATGATGTTCAGCAATAAAGACTCGCGTCACGGCCCCCGGTTATTGGTTTGCCAAAATTGCATAACCATATAGAGCTGTGACGTCAATATTGGAAGGAACATCGTCTTGGTTGTCATAGGTTGTGTCGACTATAGAAATAATATGAAATTGTTGCGCCAAATTGTTGGCACAACTGGCTATCGATATGCGTATCGTGTGTCTTCTGTGGGTTTGTAAATCAATTAATACACACCGTGATGAGACTCAATTAACAATAAAGTTCTTTTCGAAAGGAGATGAGAAAGATTAACAATGTCGAATCGATAATTAGTTTACAATTGAATCGGTACATGCATGAAGGGCACATGTCAAAAATAATAATTTTTGGGAAATTAAAAAAAACGTTTTAAATCGAAATGATCGGCAGTCAACCTGTTAATAGATATGCCAACAATTTCTAATCTATAGAGAATGCTGACTTATGCCCTTTATACACACACACACACACACACGATGCGTTGTCATAATGGGAATTCATTTTCGGTAAAAGGCCATTTATGATAAAAAGTGACATGTGACCTTTATGCATATACCGATTCAATTATAGACAACCGTATTGACCTTGATGTTTTATGATCATAATAGGCAATTCACATAACATTTTTAACAACAAAGTGCTACATATACAGTTTTAACCAAAAGTATTGAATATCATTGAAAAATTGCTTGTTTGATTAGGAATATACTTCTCATAATTCTTTTTATAATTTCATTATATTCTATAAAAGAAAGTTTGATTTTTTAAGTTGTTGATTAATAAACAGTTTCAATAAACTTGTTGACCTGATAATCGAGTGGTGATAAATATAAAAAGTGTTACTTCATATTTGGCTTACCAATTGGAATTCACTATTGGAAAATATCAGTGACCACTAGTAGAAGAGTTACTAGAAACCATGGTTTATTAAAAAAATTAGGAACTAAAAGTGGTATTTGCAAAATCCTATGTTAAAAAGCCTGTTGACTTTTGGCATAAACTAATTTTTTATATGACGGTTAATATCGATAATCTTTCTGGATCAGACGATCGTAATTGTGTTTGGAGGTAAAATAGAGAAGAAATAAATCCGAAGAATATTTGATCGGCAATAACATAACAGTACAGAGGTGGTAATTTGTTAGTACGAAATTCGGTTGCTCCATGCCAAAACACAGTAACTAACATTTTATTCAAAAATGACCTATATACATATGTAAATACTGAGTTCAGCCGCATCTTTTCAGATATCTTACGCGCAGTTTGTAGCCTCGGTTGTAAAGAAATTTGATGTTCAAAACACAGTAACTACTTTTTCCAGCTTAATTCTCCAATCCAAAACCCAGTTTCTACAAATACAAATTGATTTTTCTTCGTCAAAACGCAGAATATGGTATATCAAAGATTAGGATCATATATTAGTAAAAAACATAATGAGAAAATTATATCATGTAATAGGTTAATAAATAATAGAGACATTTTTTTCCTAAATAAGATACATTTTGAAGTCCAATCAATAATACTAAAAAGCGTTTATTCAAATTTTTGTTCATTTCCATTTACTGTGTTTTGGCATGGAGCAGCCGAATTGTATAGCAGCAAGTTGAGTTAGAAAGCTAAAGTTTGTTAAGGAAATAATGAGCAGACTTATGTATAGACATTTTATCTGAAAGTTTAATCAAAACTCTTATTTATACAGTGTGTCTCCCGATTCATGTTACAAAAAGTGTAACGGACCGAAAATTTTTTAATTTAATTTTGAGATTCTGAGATCAGGTCCCGCTTGATTTGAAGTGAATTTTAAGCATATTTTGAGTTTTTGAAAATCAAGTTGTCCTTGACAGGGAAACAAAAACAATTTTCTTTTCAGGTAAACTACCTTTATTTTTCATATTTCAGCAAAATGTTATTACGAAAAGTTGTTCAGAATAATTTTTTATGATACTGCACCAAATTTCAGCAACATCGGCCAATTTTGATTAAAACGTCATTTTTTAAATTAAGTCAAATAAATGGAATTTATTCACAAATTAAATTTACGAAACGCTCTAAATTATTTCATATGATGTAATTGCCTCTAGTTTCTGCACACCTTTCTATGCAATATCTCTTTATTTAGTTTAAAAAAATGACGTTTTAATCAAAGTACGCAGATCTGCCTGAAATTTGGTATATGATCATAGTTTTTCATTCTGAACAACTTTTCTTAGTAACATTTTGTCGAATTATGAAAAATAATGATACTTTATCTGAAAAGGAAATCGTTTTTTTTTTGACAGTCAAGGCCAACTTGATTTTCAAAAACTCAAAATATGCTTAAAGTTCACTTCAAACCAAACGGAATTTGATCCCAGAATCTCAAAATTAAATTCAAAAATTTTTGGTCAATTACACCTCTTGTAACATCAATCGGAGGATACACTGTATATAGAAATTGACTGAAAATTATTCCTTCCAACAAGATAATTTCACACTTAAAAACACCGCCATAATCCTTTGATCTAAATTCTATACCATTGTGTGAATATATGGAATAACAAGTCGGAGAACATCAAATACAAAATAAAAATGACCTATGTCTTTGACTACACGTTTCTTGATGTGCTTTATTGACTTCAATAGTAAAACTGAAGATGTAATGTTTTTATTGATTTCCTCCTTAAAAGACACAAGTTACTCTTTGAAATTCCAAAATCTAGTAGGTGTACGAAGAATTTTTTTTACCCTATCTCCTTGAACAATCAAAAAACCATTTGTGAATATTCTAGAACGTGCTTCTAACGGTATACGAACTTTTAATGATTATAAGTAGACAGTTAAGAAATTTTTAAAAAAGTAATGAGGTGGTCGAAAAAATATTCCATAGGAAACAATAAAAATTTTCCTAATTTGGATTTGAATTTGGAAAATAAAATATAATTATAAATTATTAAAAAAAAATTTTCAAAATCACTTAAAAATTTTAATGTAAACAGATTATAAATTCCTAATTAGAAAAAAAATAACAATTGAACGTCACAAATAATGTCAAAAAAGGAAAATTTAAAATGATAAATCCGGCAACCTATTAGGCTAATATTACCATAATACAGGCATTACCATATAGACAAACATATTATCTGTCTATATGGTAAAGGTATTTGCATTAATCAATGATCATCTTTGACAATTGGTTGAAATATAATAGTTCCAAATTTCCATAATGTCTTAAATGGTCGGATTGTTATAATCATTGTAGTTAATCATTACAATGATCTCCTTCATTTAAAGGTAGCATGGATTGAGGATAGTATAAAAAAAAGATCAAAATTCCTATTTTTGTTCTTTAGCTTTGTTGAGAAACTTTCTCTGAATTCTAAGTTCTGAAACACTGTGTTTCGTTACGTTCAACCATATCAAGATATTCCCGAAGGAGCAAATCCAACATATTTCAAGCCTATTTGAAACTTAGGCGAACAAAATTTGTATTTCTCTGCACTTTTGACATCTCTAAGACGCAAAAGGAAACCAAAACAACAAGATTAAGAAATAAAGAAGCATTTTTTGTTAGTTTTGTGTACTTACAACTAAAATTTCGAGAAACAAAAATGGTATTCATACTATTCTGATAATTAAATGTCAATTAAAACGTGTATATACGAGGAAATGATTTTATACTAGTTCCGTCAAAATTCTTGGCGCATTATCCCACCTTGTCCATTCTCTACTTGACAAAATTTATATAAGGAAAAGTACAAAATTCAAATGAACAGTTTTCGAAACACATCTAAAAAGTTGATTCTAATAACAATTAAAATGTTATGGTATTGGATATATTTCTTGATCAGTTGTTCTATAGTGAAGTGTTCAATTGTAGTTGACTTGAAGGAGAACTATCCGCTCTATGGCATTTCTTCGTTGGCGATGGGCAATGTTTCTAATTGCTATGAAGAATTACAAGAATTAACAATTGCAATTGACATTGGAAAAGTTTGGGGACTAAAAGGTTTGGAAAATTATTTTGTTAAATAGGGTTAAGAAAATATTACTATTATTATAGCACAGAATTATAATAATCTAATGGAACCAAATCAGATGAATAAAGAGGATGCTCCACCAATTCGAATTCCAAATTATTAAATTCAGATCATTCGCGTTTCCTTGGACAAACAATTTTTTTTGGAAATCATTCTGTAAGGTTATTCTTAGTCCTTAAAGTGCATATGTATCTTAAAATATCATAGAGTGCACATGGGGTCTCGGGAGAGTCCCACGTAAGCAAAAGCAGATATATGTATAGAAACGGTAATATCGACTTACAAAAATTCTGGAGTGTTCTTCTATACTACCTTTATAAAAAATAATTGTTAGATTGCCCAAAAATTACTTTTTAGATCAGAAAAAAAATCACGATCTTCTAGTAAGGCGAAAAAGCACATTTTTATTTAAAAAAAAAACATAACTTTAACAATTTTTAATATTTCAAACTAAAAATTTGCTATGTTATTCTTCAGATGTTGTTTTTTAAAGAAAAAAAAAATAGTATATTTCAAAAAAGGATTAATTTTGAAATTTGAAATATGTAATTTTATGTAAAATGTAACAAACATTATTCATATTTATCACACACATTTTTTTTATATATTCAATGAAAAAAATTTTTTTTTCAAGAGACTCAACACGCGTCTTAAAGATTAATAATACTCGCCTGTTTTTTCATATATCCAAATAGTGATTAACGAAAGTAAAAATTATGAAAAGAACTTTTTCTAATGGATCTTTGAATATCAAACCTTTTTGGACTTTGAGAATCAGAATGTTTCCATTTCATTGCGTGCTGTTTAGCATTTCAATCATAGAAATGTCCCCAGTTTCCATTTACACCGATTGATTATTTGATTGAAGAAATTCCGATCGCTTTCAACTTTAGCACAGATTGAGTGTTGCATTCCTGTTCAGTATTTTATAGACATATTTTTCATGCACATACCAACATGCAATAGTTTAATGCAGCTCTACGTTCTGACCCAATTCGACGGTCTGATAATATTAAATAATGCAATGAATAGATATTTCTTTTTGGAATTCATACTGAAACGGATCTCCCACGTTTCGTGTAATTACTAATACCTCTTCATATGACCTTAAAACCACATAATTTCAATCCAATTATGCATTTTTTTTAGTGGAAAATTTATATTTTTAATAAAACTTGGTGAACGTTTCTCTAAGAATTTTCGTTATAACCTTCTAGAACAATATACCAAAAAATTTTGATTCATTAACAATTAGTATACTATACAGGGTGTCCTATTAACAATTTATTCCTTATTTAATTTCTTTATTTATGATATTAGAAAAAAGTTCAAACGAGAACATCCCTTAATTTTTAGAGTAGAAATTTAAAATTTCCTCACTGTCCTTCTCGCATGATGCATCCCTCCGCACGTGACATCAACTTTTTTATTTTAAATGGAACCCCTCAATTTTAATTGCATTTTTGGTTTTCTCGTTAAATTCTAAAGACAGTTTATGTAAAGTGTCTTAAATTTACTGTTTCCCAATTATTCCAGAAAATTTTAAAAATTTGGACAGCTGCAATCCCTCGGAAATCGGTGTTGTGCCTTTACCGCTATTAATTTCAGAATGGGCATTATGGGGCTCTAAGATAACCTAATAAACTATGGTTTGACGTATTTTAATTTGAGAAAATATCTTCCACAATTCCCGTAACATGCCTTCAAACTTGCATGATTTTAAACGTCAATAACTTGCTTATTTCTACTGGAATGCCCTAATTTTTTCGACAGTATCGTATTCAGGATTCAAAAGCCAAAAAAAAATTTTAAAAAATATTAAAAAGTAAAAAATGACAAATTTTCAAATCTTGAACACAATGCCATCGAGAAAATTAGGACATACCATTTGAAATAAGCAAGTTATTGACGTTTGAAACCATGCAACTACGAAAGCAGGTTTATTATTGATTGTGAAAGACTTCTTCTCAAATTCAAATACGTCAAAACGTAGCTAATTAGATCATCTTAGATTCCCATAATGTCGATTCTGAAATTCATACTGATTAGGGCACTACACCAATTTCCGTGGGATTTTGCAGCTGTCAAATTTTTTTTAATTTTCAAGAACAACTGAGAAACGGCAAATTTAAGATACTTTACATAAATGTTTTTAGAATTTAACGAGGAATTCAAAAACATAATTAAAATTGAACGGTTCCATTTAAAATAAAGAAATTGATGTCACGTGCAGGGGGATAGATCATATGGGAGAGACAGCGAGCGAAGAGGGTCCCCATTTGAACTTTTTTTCCAATATCAAAAATAAATTAAATGGGGAGTAAATTGTTAATATCTGGGACACCCTGTAGATATTACAATTATACTATAAAACAAGAAGTAATATTAAAAAACTAATCATTTCATAATGATTTACACATTTGGTTTATTTATAGAACAGTATTGTTGTTGTACTAGTTACGGAAAAAGAATTATTTACAAATTATTTTAATAGTTTTAGATGCCAGTGGTCGACCTCCAAGTGGCTTTCTATACGGCAACAACTATTGGGTCGGCGCTTATTCACAATGCATGGAAATGTCGAATAGAAAACCTTTTGAAATTAGATTGGATAAAATCAACCGTACTGAAACACCTTACGATTATCCTCCTTACGATTTACGTTTCGTAATTATTATGATGAAACACAATAGTACATTACAGTTCCATATGAGATTACCTCTGGATGTAATATTGTAGAATGTTTTATTAAAATCAAGTTTGACATTTTAATATTTCCAGTATGTTATTCAATTGGGCTTGTGTGTTCCAAAGTCATGTTCTCACAATGAAATCTTCAATTTGGCTCAAGAATACTTTTCAAATAATTCCCTCGAGTTTCAAAAGCTCTATCAAGTTTCTTTAACTGTTACTCAAGTGAGAGTTCTTGAAGAAGATTTTTTGTGGTTGTTGAAACTTTCTAAAACCATTATTTTCATGTAGGTAAGTATTTTTAATTTATCTTTTATGTAGTTTCAATCTTTTACATTTTAGCGTTATTGTCACAATTATATTAATTTTAACTATAATTGGAACGGTTTTGGATGTAAAACAACATAACAAAGAAAAAAACATAATAAGAGGGCAAAATAATGATAGACAAAATGAAAAACAGAAAAGCTGTAAGATTAAACACAAAAATTGATGTAATGTAATGTGATTTTTATAATGTTTCTTTCAGTGCTCACAGTTGAATTGGCGAATATTGATTTCTTATCTGTAAACAAACGTAGTACGAGTATTACATTTCAAATTCTGAAATGTTTTTCTTTTTACTCCAACGTGAAAAAGTGGAGTTACACCAAACTAGGTGGAGACTCATTGCCCGTGATTCATGGCCTTAGATTTCTATCCATGGGTAAGACTTGCAAATTGCATACATTTCTTTGCAAATATTTCCATTTTTATCCTTTTAGTTTGGGTGATTTCTGTGCACACGTCCTATTTTCAAAGAGATTTTATCCAGAACATTCCACACGGAATGAGATTATCTGAAAGTTTTTTTGCGCAAATATTTTCAAATTCGACTTTTTGCGTTGACACATATTTCTTTTTAAGGTAAAGTGTGATAAGGTTGTTTTATTGAAAATGTAAAATTTGAACAAATTTTAGCGGATTTTTACTGGCCTATTTATTTTTTAAGAAAAAAGAAGAATGCTTGAACAGTAAAGAAATTAATTATTTTAACACTATTAAAAAATATGCCTTTATGTTAACACATCGATTTTTACGGTAAAAGACTTAACATGATTTTTTCGAATATTTTCTTATATTTTTCCATTTTAGTTTAACTCCGACCTATGTAATAGCACTTTTGCTATGCAGCTTAGTTTATACATATTTCAGTAGACAATCCACGTTGTTTTTTGATGAAACTCCTGAAGTTTTATGCGATAAATACTGGTGGAGAAACCTTCTTTACATCAACAATTTATTTCCTAGATCTGAAATGTGTTTGAGCTGGTCGTGGTATTTGTCCGTCGATATGCAATTTTTCGCTATAGGCTCATTTTTACTATTACTCTCTATTATGTAAGGGAAAATAACGTATTTTTTTGCATATATTTATTATATATTTTATATATTTTAGACACTTTAAAACTGCTGCTGGTTTGTTAGGATTCATGATATTCATTCAAATAGCTGCTACTACATTCAAATCTTATAGTCTTGGATTCATTCCCACGTAAGTATTACTAAAAGTTTGCTTTTTGTCTCTTTTAATTGTTCTTTTCGACACTTATTTTGAATTTTGTCATATTTTGTTTGATTACATTATTTTGTTGTTTCAACTCTTTGTTCCTCATAGTTTCTATTAATACCATCTTTGTTACTTTTTTTTCTATCATTCGATTTTTATATCTAAAGTGTATATTTCTTTAGATCTTTAGTTCCTTATCAAGTTCTATATGTTGTCAGTTCATCCATTGAGAATTATTATTCAATATCCTTTCTTTGGCCTTTCTTAGGAAATTATCGACAACTTTATGCATATCTATACTCTTACAACTTTTTACCGGCTTTTTTTTATTGAACAACGGAGGTATTGCATATAGTATCTCACTTTGTGCATTAAGGAACACTTATTCTAGACTGGGCCTTGCCAAGAAATCAAACTGCTGTTCTGTGGATCAGAAAAGAAGAACATTATGCACTATTGTCAAAAACTTGTAAATCAAAGAATCAAGATCTAGGGCAAAGAAACTTTACATCTAGAAAATCTAAAGGAAATAATTCAGGGATATCTCCTAAGACGAGTCAAACAGTAGTGTCTCAGCATGTTGAACCATAGTATTTAGGTGGCATGGTGTTGGCAGAAGTCAATAAATGGTTCCCAATTTCCTTTTTTTCATCTTTCCATTTAGTTTTCGGTTGTTTTAGTATCATTTTCGGCATTGTATTCTCTACATCATTCTCCATTGTTTTTTTTTTAATCAGTATTTGAATTTGTCCCAAAAGTTTTCACATAAAGTGAAATTATATAAAAGTAATTAAAAATATAAAAATACTAAGCCGGATGTGGAAACAAAAACAACTCGCTGACTCATTTGTTTTATTGACAATTAAATTTCAGAAATTAACTGGTCATACAAGTTTAACCATCGCAAAAATATTTCCGAGGGGGAACCCAAAAAAACGGGATTTTCGTTATGACTAGTTTATTTCTTAATATTTTTAGTTTAGATTTGGATCACCTTCAAAGTATTCCCCGTCGACTGTAACGCACTTGTCCAATCTTTTTTTTCCATTGTTCAAAACATTTTTGAAACTCATTTATAGGAATGGCCTGCCACTCCTTCAGCGATTTTCATTTCATCTCTTCTACAGTCTCAAAACGTTTTCCTTTCATGCCACGTTTGAGTCGAGGGAAGAAAAAGAAGTCACAGCGGGCGAAATCCGGTGAATAGGGGCGGGGTGAACAATCGGTGTCATACCGTTTTTTGTTAAAAACTGCATCACAAACAACGCGTTGTGTGCAGGCGTGTTATCGTGATAAAAGAACCAATCCCCTGTATGCCACAGATCTGTTCTTTTTTCTCTTAATCTCCTTAAAACTCCTAAGTAGAATTGCAAAAATTAAAAAATCAGAAAAATCTCTGAAGGAGTGGCAGACCATTCCTATAAATGAGTTTCAAAAATGTTTTGAACAATGGAAAAAAAGATTGGACAAGTGCGTTACAGTCGACGGAGGGTCATTTCAAGGGAACTATCAAGAAGTGCTCAGAAATATCTTAAAGGAGCAAATATAATATATAACACACTACAAATTAAATAGCTAGAATACCACGACACTGCCACACATTCAAGTGAATTCATTTTTCATCGAACTGAATTATTGTGGTAGACGATGAAAAGTCATTTTCTCTAAATAAGTTGAAAATTAAACGAAATCATAGTTTTTACACAGACAATATGTGTCCAAGTGTCCAAACAAGGTTAAATATAAAGAAAAAGCCAAATTGGCTGATAAACTATTAGTTTGGCGGTCTATTTCTACTGGGGGATTTCAAGGCGCTTTCGAAGATGAGTAAGAGGTGAGGCATCAAATACTCAAGACTGTATTTAGAACTATTTGATAAAGTTAATTGAATTTACTCGTGAAATTCATGCCTATAATGATACAATATTGGCTTCCTGTCATTATGCAACTGAAACTCAAGACTGGTTGAACACTCATCATGTCCAATTTGTATCTAATATTGGTAACCCCCCTAATCTTCCACAAGTTCGTCTAATTGAAGATCTTTGGGCAATTTGGCAAGGAAGGTTTATAATATTAGACGGTAAGCTGTGAACGAGGCAAAGATAAGACGTAGGATTTATAAAAAATTTCACGAGATAAATGTGGAAAAAGCCTCAGACTTAATGGGAGGAGACGTTAGAAAAAAATTGTGCAATGTTGTGGATAAATAATATTTTTTAATGTAGAACATTATTTTTTTAATTAAAGTGTTGTAAATTGTTCCATGTTATGATACCAATAAAGTATGTATTTTGTGTCAAAACTTTTGGGGTATACATTAATAATAATTTGTCGCTTCAAAACCAATCTATTCAATGTTCTTTTTTGGAATTTTGACAAGCATATTGGCACGATTGAAATATGATATGGCATAAAATAATGTCATAAAACAAATTAAAAAAAAACAAATCTAGTTGTGAAGCGACGATTTAGTATTGATCTAGGCGAGAGCAGTAATATATGTATCTATTATAATTCGAACGGGGATGATTCGCCGTTTGGAGTATACTCAATTTCGTTAAAAAAAAATTAGAATGAATTTTAATTTGTAGCTTAGACGATCAACTTGAACACCTTGACGCAATTTATGACTTACCATGGAACAGAATAGGACCATACTTAGTTGGAGTTGCAACAGCTTACATTTTAATCATTAAGCTTGATAACAAATTAATTTTAAAAGAGGTAAAATTCAAATAATGTATTTCTTAATTTTTTTCTTAAAGTTATATTACTTTTTCAGAGAACAAGATTGATTTTATGGGTAATCTTTCCACTACTCAACTTATGGATTTTGTTTACCCTCTACACCAGACAGCTTTCCGTAGAATACTCAGCTTTCTATATGGGCGTTTCTAGAACTTTATGGGGTGTGGGAATTGCTTGGTTCGTAATAGCTTTAAATACAGGAAATGCTCGTAAGAATGGTTTCAATCTTAACAAGAATGATGTCATATATGATTATTTGTTTTTAGAACTTTTAAGGAAACTAATGTCATATTCTGCTTGGGTACCTCTGGGAAGATTGACTTATTGCGCATATCTCCTCAATCCTTTAGTGATTACCATGATTGCGTTGGGTTCTGAAAGTGGAATTATAGCTACGACTCCTCAAACGGTAATAAGATAAAATTGCTATATGGTACAACTTATAGTGTTCATATTTCAGGTTTTAGCAGTTACAGGAGTTTTCACATTAACAATGTTAATGTCATTTTTATTTTGTTTGTTCTTTGAAACTCCATTTATTTTGTTAACAAAATTATTTTTGATGAAAAAGTGCAGTGACCAAGGAAGCAGTACCCAAGGAAGCAGTACTACTTCTGTTAGTACAATTGCATGAAATATTAAACTGTGATATTGTTATAATATTAAAATTACAATTATTTTCTATTGATTTGTTAAAATATTAATTTTTTTGCAACAATTAATAGGATACTTAGAAGACATTTTAATTAAGTGTTCCATAGCAAATATACAGACACTTAACAAAAAACCTGCAATATAAATGAAAAAAGGGAAATAAACTTCTCTGAAACCAACGCTGACAACGGTATTGGTTCTTCCACTACAATGAAGTTTCTGTTTAAAACATCTTTGATGTTCTCGACTATGTATACCAATTTCCTCCAATCTTCTATAACTAAATAAAAAAGTCGTAAATACTTAAGACGAAAACCGTAATTTTGGTACCTCAAAAGAAAAAACTTCGAGTAAGATGAATTTTTCGGTAATGCTATATGCGGAATATCACTTTTAAAAAAACTATCAACAAGACGGACTGAACAGGCTTGAGTAGTTGTGTAGGTCTTTTCCATTTCGGGAAAAACAGTTAATGAAGCCACGTGAAAGGCCAAATATGTATCTCGAACCAACTGTATTCCCGTGAGAGCGTTTATGAATCTTGGTCCTTGTGGTGTAAGAATCTTATTTTCGTATATTTTCTTTCTCCAGTATTCGTTAGAACGACTAGTTGGTACCTAAAGCGGTTACTATGAATATTATAAATCCTAAAAATCCTAATAGAATCGGTTAGATTACCGTGACATAATAAATATTATAGGGTTGATTTTCTATCGCAAAATCGAAACCAGCTTTATACAATCCTGCTATGTCAGTAATGGCATTAGTGTTTGATTGGAGAAGTAAAAGAATTTTTGCAGAAAATGCAGTATAGAGAAAAGTGTAGAATATCAACAGGAAAAATACTGAAAGTTTTCCAGAAAGACTTTTTGGCATCCAATCGACATCCATTTGGCAAGTAATGGCTAACTAAAAATATAACTAGTTCATAACTGGAAAAAATTTTGGGTATCGACTAAAAACACCTGCAACATAACAATATCAAAAAATCCAACTTTGTTCCCGTTTTCACTTTTTTCCCTTTTTCTTTCAACACTATAAACAATATTAAGCATGAAATTGTAAAACAAAAATATCACGCCAATAGAGATCCATACGAATTGATCAAAAGGCAATAAAAAGATGTTTTTGTTATAGGCTAAAGGTGGAGCTCGAAATACCATCGTTATACTAGCGCCACGAATAGGAGCGAAAATAAAAGTAAAATATTTCAAACGGTTAGGTGGAGTGAAAGCAACGGATCCTAAGGAAAATAGAAATTTTTAATTGAGTAACCACGATGTACGGTCAAATTCAATCCGGAATTTTAGTGTTACCTAAATTCCGTTTTAAATTTGATCATACTACGTAGTATAAAAAAAATCACCGGCAATATCACTTCTGTCACTATGTAAATCATTAAATAGTCCAGGAGCAAACACTCTATTCTTATCTTTGGTTTCAAATCCCCAAGTATCTTGAAACACTTGTATTTCTGTTGCATTCAAAAACAGAAAAATGTGCTGATATAGAAGGTAAACAATTTTAGAAAAATTGTTTACAGTTGTATTTCTGGAATTAAAAGAATTTTTATTATTACAACAGCTTGATACTTCATTAATATCACCACCCAAAATTCTGAAGATGTATTTGTTCAGATCAAAATTTGAATTCGCGGTTTTTACCTGTAATCTTTGAAATGTGCAAATGTCTCATTGTTGTTCATTACATATGTGACCCTAATGGGGTGTTTTTTGAAATCAATTCGATTATGTATAATATCGATATCTGAAACTTTTCCTGATATAGTTTCCTCATAATCTTGTAATTTTTTATTAATTTTGTAGAGAGTCTTTACTCCAAAGGCTGTAGGCATAATCCAGAGACTGTTTATAGGAATAAAATAGTTCGTTTCTTTCAAATTAGTTGCATTTCCGAAAACAATCCATAGATTCGGATATGGAAGTAAAAAATTTTCAACTGCCTAAAAGTATATGTATATTCCAGTTTATGTAGGATTTGACTTTAAATAATACTAACGTATTCGTAAAGTAAATGAAAATTGCACTCAGTATCTCCAACAATGGTGTAATGATGAGTTTTGTAAGGAATACTTTTAGCATTCTTAATAAATTGATATTTAAAATTATTTGTTAAAAGTTTCCGTTCCAGTTCAATAACTTTATCTGCAAAACAACCTTTAACCCAGTCAAATTTTGTGTATAAAAGTACCTTTGCTCCAGCACAATTGCATAAGAATAACATTGTGAGGCTTTCTTTCTTTGACAACGTCAAATATAAAATTCATCTGTGAATCGACATTCATTTCTGATGTTCCAATAGCGAGAACTGTACATTCAATCAAAAACAAAGAAATTACACGCATTTTGCTCCAGTGCGACATAAAATCTATGTGATTTACAGAAAGATCAAGATATTGAAACTAAATATTGTTCAAGTCTTAATTATACGGTGAACATCAAGCTTAGATTGCCATCGACTTGAATTAATAATTGTCTAATAACGGGTGTAAGTATCAAATAAACATGAATCGATTGGCTAACACAGTTTATTGCCTTTCACGACAGTTAATTAATAATCCAATGTATCTAGTTTGCCAGGGTACAATACAATCACATCATATAATACAACGAATTGAAATAATCAACAACTTATAAATTACAAAAAAATTATGTATTACTGATCTTTCTTAATCTCAACCGCTTCAGTGATTGAGCTGCCTGCAGCTTCGCCATTACTGACGGCCTTTTGTTCGGCCGGTTCAGCCGAATACCCATATTCGTTCCTTCTAGTTTTATCTACAGGATAAATCCATCTTTGGTATAAAAATATAAGGAATATTATGTCGTCTCGGAAGCATCCTATTCGGTACATTGTTGGCATTTTGATAACAAAAGCAAACATGTCGTCTATGAAGGTGTTTAAAAACTTATAAGTTAACATTCGCCAAGGTAAGTGAGCCACTGACTTTAATTTGTAGTTGATAAAGAGTTGGGGTGTCATCATGATAAATCCAAAAGTTAATAGATATCCATAGAGGATATCTAAGACAAACGAATACCAGCCTTTATGTTCTAAATAAAGTAAGGCATAACCACAGTAACCCGCTAATAATGGGAAGCAAACCCAAGATAAATACTTAAAAGCTAATTCGTCATAAACTTTTGTGCTTGATTCAATATATGAACCTTTGACATTGAAAACGACTCCACCATTTTCCACTCGAATATCAACTACTTTCATAATCTTCCACAATTCTATACCCAATCCCACAAAACATGAAAGTTTGACCATTATGTTGGTTTCATTGTCCATAACATATAGCAAAACAATTAAACTCTGAAAAACGCTGAAAAACACTGAACGCACCGAAAGGCCTTCCAATGAATTTCTGTTGTTCCAAAATTGAATGTCATTTTTGAATGCTAATAATTCAAAAATTGAGTGTAGAACTGACACCCCAACAGTTATTCCTAATAAATAAGGGTTGGTATCCATGAGAGTCTCCTTGATAGTATCTTGTTCTTCATCCGTTTGTTGATTCTCTCCACTGTCCCACATGGAAAACATGCCGTTTCTCATTGCTTGGGCGGCATAAAGTTGCCATTTGAATAAACTTACAGGTTGAAATGTGAGTTTCAGAGAATAAGTTTCATTTAGTGGTTTATAATCTCTAGCCATGTTCCAGTAGTCGTTAGGATACAAAATGGGTTTGTATTGTGTAAAATCATTTGTGAATCTTATATATTGATCCAGGGGAGATGGCACAGCCCCATAAGTCCATTTTGTTTGGTCGTTTACTAGATTTATGGTAAAATTTGGATGCCAATGTGATATTATTTTACCATCTTCAACTGGAGTTCGTTCAGTTTCTCCTGTTAACAAGTTTTTTGTTTTACTGGCCGTTAATTTTTTATATCTGCAATAATTAAGTGTTCAATTACATACCAATTATTCTACAATATTGTAAAAAATTACCTATTAAGTTGTTTAAAAGTAGAAACAGTTTGATCTGCATCATAGTTTTTAGCGTGAGGATCAGGGCTCTTCCCTAATCTAGTAATAAATGCATGCACAAATAATGACCCATTATTCCTCATCTTCTCACTAATTGGAACGGCTTTTTCCATCTCAAAAATGCCATCGTTATTTGGTCCACCATTCCACTCCCCATAAACTATATGTTCTTTTATCCAAAATAAATTTGTATGATGGAAGTTACTTAATATTTCAGATTCGGACAAGTAAACGTATAGAGTTAACGGGGTTCCATCAGCAAAAATATTTCCTGCCTGAATAGTAGGACCGGCCTTGATATTACTATTATTTGGAGTCTGAGCCTTGGGTGCTTTAAAGAATGATGATATAGCATATATTATTAAACCTCTTATCAAAAGTGATTTAACAATGGACAGAAATTGTTCCATTTTTGTGGGTTGTCTTTGTGCAGCTGCATTTCCCTGAAAATTATAGAGAAATTATTTAAAAATAAAACTTTAAAATCCGTAAGTCCGAGCAGGTGTTGAAATTAGTTTAAATTTTGACTGAGTTTTAGCAACAGTTTGTCAAATAAACAAAGTTGCCAATAGACTCAGAAGTAGCTATTCAATTTTAGAAGGTTGTACAGGAAAGAACAATAAAGAAGCATTATGAAAGAATTTACATAAGTAGAAAATCACAATTTTCATTGTTCTCTTGCCAATTGAATCTTTTTTGTCAAACAAAATATGATTTTTTTAAGCAAAACTTTAACGTGTGCTGAAACATGATTATATCACTGTATTTCTAAAACCAAGAAACAAGCAAGGAAAAATGCCATACGGAATTTTTACCACTAAAGAAAGCAAGAAATTGACTGAAAAAGCGGTCGTAAATGTTTCCAAAATGCTGTAGCTGTTATTTGCGTGTAATTTTGATAAATTTGGAAAATGTTCTGCATTATCAAATCGAGATTTCAACTTGAAATAATTGAACGAAAAACAGCTAACAAGGATGTGAAGCACAGTTAAGAAACTTTGCGTCTAACATAACCATTCTCTGTAGAGTCCAGACCTCCCAACTTATGACTTTTTTTGACAGTTGTTTGGATTACTCAAGTCAGCATTAGGATTTGCATGGAATGGGGCTCAAGGTGTTATTGTAATTAATGTGTCCTATTTACATATGTACTTTGCAAGGAACTTTTAATTAGTATTTGAGAGATCTTTATATAATCTCTTGGTACATATACGAGAGAATTTATCTACAAACTTCTAAGAATTCTTACGTGGTTTTTAACATAATTCCGTTAAATAAAATCATTTCATAGATTTGCTACTTACATTCTGAACAGCAGCATCTCCTGCTACATTCTCCTGATTTGCCACTTGGCCGTTTGTGGAAGCCGAAGAATTTTCCTCGTTGCCTTCATTCATAATGGTATTGAATAGACACTAAAAATGTTACAATTCTTAACTAAATTTTGCAATTTTATAATAAAGTTGTGTCAAATATGCAAGTTTTGACTGAACTTGACATGTGATTTTACAATGTTGTCAAGTTGTATTATTTTCTTCTTTTTTTAAAATAATTCGTACTTATCTGTGTCATAGAACATTAACTTATGGTACTTCAAACACTTCAAAAGGAAAAATTCTCATTGTTTATTATCCAAATTATTATAATATTTTAATTTATTTGTTGGTAATATAAACATGATATGAACGTATATAAAATACATCTCAAAATTGATAACTAATGGCCTAAAATAATTGACTCCTTATCCTAAAAGAAGAAGAAATAAGGTTACGTCAGTATCTGTCATTGATTTGTGTTATGTAAAAAAATATACATATAATCAAACAGTTAAAGAGCCTTAAGGATGTCCACTCTGGTACAAATTGGTTTGAAAAAAATCCCTATTAACACCGGAACAAAAGCTTTATGTATTGGAATCAATCTTTTATCTGCCAGGTCTCTAACAACTAAACTAGAAGACTTGCCACCCAAACCAAAACCATGGAATTACAATGAAAAATCATTCAAATATCACCATTATTTGTTTGATAAAACCTCTGCTAGATTTGATGAAAACACCAAGGTAGTTTTAGAATGTCTTCAAGAATCCATTAGTATTAAGTTGTTTGTCTTTTAGCTCATTGTAGTGGAAGGTCCCATAGCCGCTGGCAAGTCAAAGCTTGGAAAAGAGATAGCTAAGCAGTTTGGTTTGCTTTATTTACCCGAAGCCAATTTAGATATGTCGTACACCAATAAATATGGATATAATTTAAAGCAATTAGATCCCATGTTGCCACCAGATTGTCGGAGTTTTGATGTAAAAGACTTCTTAAAACATCCGAAACATAAATTGAATGCCAGAATGCAAATAGACCAATATCTTATTAAGTAAAGTTACGTGTCCCACTATAATACATGGAATTTTAATCATGTTATTGTAGATATAGTCAATATATTGACGCTCTAGCTCATATTTTCAGTACAGGTCAAGGAGTTGTTTTGGATAGATGTGTTTATTCTGATTTTGTTTTTACTGAAGCCATGTATAGTCAGAAATTCCTTTCAAAAGCTGGTATGTTATGGAAATACTGTGTAGACATATAATTTATTAAGTTTTCCAAATTTTAGCCTATAAAAAGTACTATGAACACAGAGACAATTCTTTGTGCGACATATTGAGACCCCATTTGGTGATTTATTTGGATGTTCCCGTTCCTAAGGTTTTAGAAAATATTCAAAAAAGGAATATTTCTTACGAGATAAAGTCTACAGCTCTCACTGAACAGTATTTACAAACAATAGAACAAAATTACAAACAAAAGTACTTGAAAGATATTTCGTAAGTGTCTTATTGAAAATTAAACAAAATATGATAGTTTTTTTTTTGACTTAGTACTCATGCTGAATTGTTGGTATATGATTGGACAATAGAAGGAGATACAGAGATTGTTGTAGAAGACATTGAAGCAATTAAATTTGATTATGATAGTTATGATGTCAAAATGAAAGATTGGAAGGCCGAATTAGAAGAAGATTACGCTATTTGGCGTAATAGGTATTTTCTTTTTTGTTATTTTATGATTTTTTTTCTAACGATTATTTTGCAGGTTCGCTGATAACAAGAACTACCTAATGAACGTCTGTAATATTCCAGCCTGGGATTGTCCCGAACTCCTAGTTGAAGCTGAAGATTTAGATACTTACTATGAGGTCTTGAAATCCGTAAGTACATTGAAACATTGAATTAAGAGAAAGTTCATTAAAATGTTTTGGTATTTTAGGCACCTGGAGCAGAATATGAATATGGTTACAATAATAATATGGGAGATAAATGGTTGTTCAAAACGGGAGTTCCTAAAAGAGACACTTTGCCTTTAATTGAAAGAAGGTATGGACAAAATTGAAGGCAAATACAAAATTGAATTTCATTTTGTAATTGAGTTTTTAAATTTTAGGATGGAGTAATAGGAAAAGATTCTTCAAGTAAGCAGCATTGTGAACTGTAAAATTGGCGTTTGTTGTAAATATAACAGTCTCTTTCGTTAAATTATTTTTTAAACAGTTATCAGCCTACTATTATTTTTCATTCTTACCTTTAATGCAATAAATCCACGAGTATATTTTTCTTTTAATTTATTTTTTCCTCGTAAATCACAATTTCACATTAACTTTGAGCTACTAAATATCTATATTATGCAATTTCCTGATCTAATTTTTACTTCTTTTTATGGTACATTTTGTAAAACGTGTGAGCCGCGTCCATTAGAGAAACACCAATTACAAGAACAGTGAAAAGTAGAAGTGCTTTATCTCCAAAACCACCCTTCAAATGAATTGGTACACCATTATCTTCTTGAAATAACTGTTTATTAGCTTCCAATTTCTGAATGGTCTTCGTATTTACCGTTTCAGTAGCATATCGACGAAGACTACAAGCCTTAAGGAAATAATTTTTGGAAGTAGAATGAAATTAAAAATTTTATAAATACCTTCATTAAAGATGAAACTCTAGAGGCCATTTTAATGATTCTTATCAACGAGATCTTTACGAATTGAAACTGTGGGCTATTTTTGAGTCCAATGAATCGTTAAAGGCCAAATTTTTTAAAAGGCAAATTGCTAATTATACAACATACAGCTTTAGCCAAAAGCATTTACTGAACAATATGAAACAATAGCTTATTTGCCTAATTTATCTCTTCAACCCCCTCTTAACTTTTATAAAAAACTTGAACTAAACTAAAAGGAACTACCGCATCATAGTAACATGACAAATTTTATTTTTTTCTTTGTAATTACAAATATGTGCTTGAATTTATAAGGTGCTCAATATTTCTGGCCAACACTGTATTAATTGATGAAGTAAAAGTACAGATAATTAAGCTTGAATCATTTATTCTGTACCATGAACATGGTTACATAGACTAGCAGCCACTACTTGAAGGAATTTAACATAAATCAAAAAACACATTTTAGTTTTCTATTAAAATTATAATACAAAGTGATTGAAATTCTACTTCGTCCATAGTTTGTGAGTTTTTAAAGTACTCAATTTTAAAAACATGTACCACCATGTATACACAAATGTTTGAGATTTATTATAAGTTTCTCAAAGAACAAGTTTACAGAGATTACTTAATTGGAATTGAATTGCACAGGGTTTATGTGATTTTGGTGTTATTCTATTTGAAGTCAAGTCGAGAGAGCAAACTAATTTATAAAAATTGGTGTGAAAAAGTGTAAAATATCACAAGCTTTCTTTGAAAGAATCGCCAGCCAGCCATTGGGCTACGAAGACTTTCGATTAAAAAATAATATTTTAAAAGCAAACGCTTTAACATTTTAGAGTCAATATGTTTCAATAAACATCTTTTATCTTTTAAATATCAAAAATGTATGCCAGCCACATTGAATCAACCAAAATCATTAACATTTTTCCCGTTGAGTGCACAATTTCAAGCCAAGACACTTAAAGCTATTTGTCTTAATCTCTTTCATTTTTCCTTGATATTGCGTTAAGTTTTAGGACCCGTATCGTTTTCTTGTCCAAATTCTTCTTCGGTAATATCATGGATGGAATCACTAGATTCCGTTGGAATTTCAGTTGTTTCCGATACAGTTCGAATAACACCATCCACTAAAGTTCCTGCGAATTGTCGAAGCTCTTTATTGGCTTGTACTCCCTCAATATTTTCTTTTTTTCTCTGGTTTACCGGTAGTGGTAATGAAGAGGGACGCGATTGTAAGTGAGTTTGTTGTTTTTGAAAAGGAAATATTTTTCCGGCCTCGCCCTAAAATAGAAAATCTATTAAAATAATTCATAACGAAAACAAAGTGAGTTACTTGAGGTGTATGGACAGCTACAATTTCCGTTTGAGTAGCAATTCCATTTTCTTGTAAAGATTGATTCATACCGGCACTTTGACTGAACACGGTCATTACCCTTAAAATATCTTGCATTGAGTGCTGCAGTTGTTGAATCTACAATTTGTAACCACATAAAAAACCTAATTCACAACAAGAAATCATCATTTACCTGGTCTTGAAGTACCGAACAAGTTTGAGCTAACTCTCGTACTATATCCGAATTATTCTGACTTAAATTCGTCATATTAACAGTACTTGTAGAAGCTGTTTCTTCATTGTTTCCATGTAACGAAGAAATCTTTTTCCATAAAGCACCAATTGCTTCGGTTTGAAGCATTTGAATTTTACGTTCACTTTCTAAAGCGGCTTTAGTAGTTTCCATGTCTGTCGCCAATTGTCTGAAGGGTACAATTTGCACATAAAGTTTTATATTCTTTAACTGACAATTATCACTTACTGAATATATGAATTGGCTCGTTGATTCTGTAAAATTTTAAACATTTCTTGTACATCTTTGTCTTTATTTCTTGTATAGTATCCTCGCCACATTTTCTGAATACATATAGCTGCTTGTTTTACATTCTCGTTACTGTTACTAGTTTCCAAATCTTTCTGAACCCTGTCCAAAAAATTAATTCTATAGAAATTTAGGTTTAATTTTAGTAACGAGAAAAATACCGTTTTTCTTCTGCTTTCATTTGTATTTTTTCCAATTTAGAATCGCGCAATTCGGATTCTTCTTCACTATTCGGTGATTTCGTCCGCAATGATGATTTTTTTGGAGTGTCTCTTCTAAAAATATGTAACAAAATAGGTACAACTAAATCGTATAGGGCAAAATTTTTACCGGAGAGATGAATCCAGAACTTTTCTTTGACGACTTGGAGACGGTGTTCCACGGTCTCTTCGAGTAACATCGTTTATTTGAGTTCGAGAAAACGGTGAAGACACCCTGTTAAACTTTGGTGATCTAACGATATCTGATGATTTCACTTTTAATGGGCTCGCCACCGGAGTATGAGACATTTGACTTCTATTAATTTTCTCAATTAAAGGTGGTGGCCGGTAGTCAGGACTCATTAGACTTTCAGGAACTGGTAGCATTTTTGTAACTGCTTGCAGTGGACTGTTTATGGTCTCTACATCTACAAAAAGTAATGTCTTAAATAAAATTTGAAAAAAAAAATGATAAAATACCATGAAACTTTTCTGAACCAGGATAATTGTGAAAAGATTCCGTCATATTTTTCACGATACTCTGCTTAAGCATTGACGGGTCTAAGCTTTGTGACATTATTGATCGATCAAGATCTCCGCTACCGCTCAAAGTATTATAGCAGCTCATTGTCATTCGATCAGGCGATTTACTTCTATTACTTAATCTTGAGGCTAAATCAAAATGGATTTTTACTAGTTTCCCTTCTTAGAATTGGTTATTTGTACTTACAATGCAGCCTTGGAGAATTTTTATTTTGCTGCATTTTTTTTCGTCGCGGGAGAAGAATGAGGGGAAGCTAGAAATAAAATTTTTTGAAATGAACATTTTTGAAGCAAAAAAATTTCTGATATTTTACAATTTGACGACTGTTCTCTTAATTGTTGTTGGTGATGTTGGGCTTTACTCAAAATCAACCTTAGCTTTCTGTCTTCTTCAGTTTCTAACGTTTCTCCAGTTAGTGGACAAGCACCGGCTAGATATTGCACTAATTCTTTTTGATCTCCAATTCTGAAATGTCTTCCCTTGCCTTGTGAATACAACCATTCAGCTTTTAAACTACAAATCATTTTTTTTTTATAAAAAATTCTTCAATGTAGTGTTTCGAATTAGAAAACATTGGATAGAAAATACCTTTCAATTGCATCGACTATATAATCGTCAATAACATTCACATTGAGACACCAATTGATCACAAATGGACGATAATCAAAACCACTAGCGATTGTTAAGAAAGTTACATCATTGTATGATAAAGGTACTTCAATATACAGTACTTTCGTAAAGTATAAACAAATAAATTCGATAAAATATTAATAAGAAAACTAAAAATTAAAACTCAATATTAATTGTCATTGAGTGTCAAAACCCTCTCATATGACTTTCCATTAAACTGTCATGCAAAAAATAACACAAAATCCTATTGTTTGCTTTGACACACCAAAGATGTTGCATTTGAAATTTTATTCATATTTAATTATTTATTTATCTATTTTAGGTTAAAAAAATAAATATTCCTGTATATAGCTTTTCTATCGATTTTATCAGCTACTTTACGAATGCCTGCCATTTTATGAAAGGATACATGTTATTTCCAGTCATATTCACACAAGGATTATTTGCAATTGAAATTTTTGTTAGGTTTTCAAGATGACATAATCTGGAGATCTCATTGAGATCAGTAATGTTGTTATTAGCTAATGTTAATGTGGCTAAACTAACAGGTAGAAATCGATCACACTGGCCTAAGTGGTTAATCTTATTTTTATGAAGAAATAAATGCTAAAATATGATATCTATGTATTATTCACAATTAATAAACAACGCAAAACTAGTCTTTTACCTGAAGATTTTTTAAAAATGAAATATCACTGATATGAGTGATAGCATTTTCAGACAAATCTAAATGTTCCAAATTAATATTGGTATTTAAATGTTCAATGGTCTAAAATAATGAATTCACATAAAACCAGATGATATACCAAAAACCAAACCATTAACCTTAATGCTATTGCTTGACAAGCTTAACCATTTAAGAGCAGTTAATTCTTTCAATCCCTCTATGGTCAAGATTCCATTATTACTTAAATTTAATGTATGAAGGTTATGGAGCCGACAAACACCATACATTCGTAGCAGTTGGTTTCGACAAGCTGATAACTGAATAGCGTAAAAAAACATTGTTGTTAGTATGTATTTACGAAATTATCACGTTGAATTTTTCTGAGAAACTTACTTTTTCTAGCTTCACATAAGAGTCAATATTATCGAGACGTTGAAGTTCATTGTCATCTAAGATTAATTCTGTAATAAGACTATAGTTGGGAGTACATTTATTTAGTTTCTTTAGCTTTGTGTTTGATAAATCGAAAACTTCACTGCTCTTACCTAAATAAAATCATTCAAATTCGTTAATTTTCATTTTTTATTGTGAAATTACTCACCCATATGTAAGCTTATTAAAGAAACTAATTTTCTCAAGAAAGCCCTTTTTGTTATTTTATGTAAAATCAATAACAAAATTAAAAATAGTTTCCACTTCCAACCTACAAATGCGTAAATAAATTAAATCTATTAATGAATATCAGCTGATATATGTCAAAACGTTAAAAGTGACAACAAAACGAAAGAAAAACATTCCTGAAGTTAGGTATTCAATTCAAGACATTTTCATGTTATAAGAGAGTTTTTAACTGAAATTCTACATTATTTATATAAAATTATCAATTTTATAGGATCTGAATGCTCAATAATCGAAAAAACTTTATCAGCTCTTTGAAATTTTCAATCATTTTCAAGTAAGTGTAGCAAGTGCCACAAAATAATTTCAATTATAAAAGTTGGTAGCACTGTCAATCAAAATAAAAATTGAAGTTTCATATTAATGGTCGATTGAAGTTAAACTTTTAATAGAGTTGTCAGAAAATTGAATATGCATATAGAAAAATTTAAATAATTCGAATTCGAATTGAGTCTCCTACGTTATTGTTCGCTTTTGTGTTTGTGTCCTGTATTGTTTTCGTCGAAAATGCATCGTAATGCAATAAAAGCGTGAAAGGACGGATTAGACGTAGTATCAGCTGAGCTTGTCCATAATATTATCAAAACCTTCGTTTTCTCTTCAGTTTTTCATTTTGCATTTAGCGGGCTAATTTCAAACGTCGTCAAACTGGATCGCTTACCGGATTACCTCCGTGACACCATGGACTGGTTCATAGGGTAAGTTCAATGGATTATAATGAATCATTGCTATTTTTCTCCAGGGATTTCGTTTAAGTTTTTTGTTCGAAATACTGTTATTTCTGCGTAGAGGCATTGTTGTAGAACGGATTGGCTTTAACAAACAAATTTCGGTTCGATTAAATATCCATTCTCGTAAAGCAATCGATAATTTTTGTAATTTATTAAATGTAAAATAAAATTTCTCAATAATTTTTCTCTCAAATGTTTTTATTCCCACAATTGGCGATGCATTGCCTTTGTTGTTGAAACGAATCGTTTTCATAACAATATCAGAAACGTACAATTTCTCAATGATATCATTCTTTATTAGGCTGATACAGTTTTGTTTAATTTTTTGTATTTTGCTATACAATGGTTTCCTCTTCGATTCTCCGTTTACAACGTAATAAACGAGTTGCTTTTATTGGAAACTCAGAGAAAATCATCCTACACGACAATCCAATAACTGGCTAGGCAGCCAATTTTATGAGGCTTCTCTCCTTTGGCCTTTAATTAACATCAATTTTCATTTACCTACCGCGTCTAACCTTTGCCAGTTTACAACGAGAATTAAGCCCGGTTCCAAGTTAGCTTTTTCAATGTGGCTCACTAAAGTAATATCCACTAAATCCAAAATTGATAATTCAAAAGTTCTTGTTATTAACGAGCAATCGTTGATTACATGTTTTTGCAGGTTGTGCATGAATAATTGAAATTTGAAATTAAAGGGTGAAAATGTTGATGTTTATTTGCAGGAAAACGAGACGCAAAGAAAAAGATGGGGGAACCGATTCGGCGTCATCCAGCGATTCAAAATTATATTTAGAAAGTACTGTGCTTGAAAGGAAATTACCCGAAGTGGACATGAGAATTTTAGTAGATCTTCCAGCGGGATTAGATTATAACGAATGGCTTGCCTCCCACAGTAAGATATGAAATTAGCGATTGGTCCTGTTAGTCATAATGATTTATTTTAGCAATGGCTCTATTCGATCATGTTAATTTAGTCTATGGAACAGTTAGTGAATTTTGTACAGCAAATAGTTGTCCAGATATGACAGGCCCAGGGCAAAGGTATGTTTACTTAAAAGTTATTATTGACATTTGATTAGAATATCCCATATTTAGAACGTACTTATGGTTTGACGAAAAAGGAAAAAAGACTAAAGTGGCAGCTCCGCAATATATTGACTACGTAATGACCTTTATACAAAAAACTATAAGTGATGAAAGTATTTTTCCTACTAAATATGGTCAGTTGTTTTCACATCGATTAATAGAAAGTTTATTCAAGTGATTAATGTGTTTTAGCTAACGAATTTCCTGGGTCTTTTGAATCCATCGTACGGAAAATAATCCGACTTCTTTATCATGTAGTGGCGCATCTTTATGCTGCACATTTTAAGAAAGTTGTCATGTTGGGACTTCACTCGCACCTCAATCAAACTTTTGCCCATTTAATGGCATTACATCATAGATTTTCTCTTATCGATCCAAAAGAAACTGACATCTTGGAAGATTTAGAGGTGATTTTTTACTAAATTTTAATGAACAACTTATTTTTTTAATGTTTTACAGGTTGCGTTAGGATTAAATCAAGAAATTTCGGAGTCAGGAAATAATAATGACAAGAAAGATGATCGAGATAAAAGCGAAGATAGTAAAACTGATGATTCTTGTAAGTTGTTTTGATACTTCTATTTCTAGACGTATTCGTCGGTCTGAAGTTGCATGCTGAACCCTTTTTTGGTAAAAGTAAGTCCTAATGGGATAATATACGAGGTGTTTGGGTCTCGATAAGTTTATATAAATATTGATTTTACGATAACGATAGTAAATTTGCGAAATTTGTATAGGTTGTTGCAATTTTGTTGTATCTATGGGATTTCTTGCTTATTGACAGATTGAATTCGATTTTTGCGAAATTGCTATTTTACTGTTAACATAAAAAATGTTACAAACAGATATATTTTCTGAAATATTTACGTAGAAGGCGGCTTTGAATATTTGTCATTTTTACTGGTTTTTTATAGAATCTCCAATATTTCAATTGCATATCAGAGAATTTTATTTGAAAATTTGTATTTTGTATCTAGTATACTTCGAAAGTTAATGTGGGTTGTAACTAGTATGGAATTAGATAGCTCTCCAATTATCGTATTTATCGGTGCTAGACTTTTTTATACATTTTAATATGAAACAAAAAACTTGAATAGTGCCGTATGTAGGCTATTTGAAGCAAGAAAAGCCAAACCCATAAAATAGAAATATGCAGGTTGTTTTCTTTAAAATAATATAAAATTTATTTATATTTTTCAAATTATCAATTCTAGAAAAAGGGGAAATGTGCCACTGGTTTCTACTTGAATACATTTATAAAAACTTCATGAATAATTTGAAAACACGTGATTTAATCATTTATTTTAGAAATTTTTGAGTTTGTCATACTGAATTTTAGTATTTTTTTCTCTACATTGAAATGAATTGCTTTCAGCTGTGAAAAATAGCAACTATCTATTTTTTCTAAGAGTTAATAGAATGTTTGTTTTTCCGAAAACTTTGAAACTTCATAAACGATTCGACAAACGTTGCTCTACCCAAAACTTTTAAGCTGATTATTGAAATACAACATTCAAACCGCTATTATATCAATTCTTGCAAGAAAGCTAATTTTTTAGAATGAGAAAGAATTTTTTTTTGTACAAAAATGACATGCTCTACCTTGTTGTTGCATACTTCACTTCTGAGATGTTATTAAGACGTATTTCAATGGAAACAGGCTTCAAACATTTATTGGATATACGGTGATTTCTTCTGATAGTTTGTTTTGCTTTTGATTGGGCAGCCCCTTCTTAATTCTGTTTAGAGAAATCGTTCATTACCTAGATTTGTGCAATTTGTGCAAACAATCTCGATTTTCTTCATAATGATGGCCATTCTATTTTACACTTTCAATATTGCTTCATGGTGATTTAATTTTAATTCGTTTCCTTTGATATGTGACGCCTTTGAACAGTTTTGTTAGCTGATTTCTTTCAAGTGATTGTTTTTCATGTTAATACAATTACTATAATATACCTTGTTGATAATATTTACATATGATTCTAGTCACATGGCTTTCAATCATTTATGAAGATGCTATAAACGAAACCGAGTTTCGATAACTTTTGAAATCAAATTTTAACCAAAAAAAAATTACAACAAAAACTGACGATTTCTAAAAAATAACTAATTTCCAAAATTAAAAAGATTTCAACCGTTTTGTTTTTTTGAAATATGAAAAGTCTAATTTCGAGGTGGAAAGGTCAGAAAATGTTTTCAGTAACTTTACGTAGTGGAAGTAAGAGAAGATATATATTCAATATTTGACGGAAATGATTAAGAACTAATAAAATACTACAACTTATTTTTAACCCTTTTGGTAGATTGTTCTAATTTGATCATAAACTCATCACTAGTATGTCTAGTGGAAACCTGACTTAACCCTTTCGCTACTGAGTTAGGGACAATGAACAGAACAGGCTGTGCTGAGTTCAGAAAGCCATGAAACATATACATGTATGTATACGTAAGACGCGCAGTTTATAATAATAAAAAAAAGGTAAATTTATGAAAGTAGCACATAAATACATAAATACAGACATAGCAGCGAAAGGGTTAAGATAGGTACTTGAAATACAAAGAAGATTCAACAAAATCTGTTTGTATCATTTCTCTTTTAAGCAGTAATCTATTATTGCCAATAACAATCAATCCTATAGAAACAACAATAAATTGAGATACCCTGTACACATGTTTGTGCTTTTTTTTAGGTGGTGACAATAAATCCTAGCTAAAAATTTAAATACAGAAAGTGGAGTTCTAATGTTAAATTTTAATGTGATTTAAGTGAGAAACTGCAGTTAACTTATGTTGTAGATAGTGGATGTGATCTTCAAAAAAAAGCACTGTAGTGACTGAATTATTTTTCTAGTGCGAAATAATTTATTTTATATACCTTTAACTTTTTTTGTTGTTGTTAAACCAAAAATCGCAACCGTCGTGATTTTTAACTATTTTTTTAAAATAAATCTACCGATTTTCATTACATATTGTTAAGTTTTATATATGCGGTTTTTTTACATTTCTTTTAATTAAATATTATAATGAAGAAAAAAACCTAATTTTTTTAGGGTAAAGAATAACTTAGGCAAGGAATCGTTTTTCAATTTAGGGAAAGTTCCAATCTTAAAAGGGTGATAATATATTTGTTACGATAAGTAGTGGCAAAAGGAAATTTTAAATATTCATATATTGAGTGTTTAATAATATAATTAAAACCCTCGTTCATTTTTGTTTAATTCTAATGTTTTTTTTTGGAGGCGCAAAATTTCAAGATTGTTTACATAAGCTATGTGTTAATGAATGTTAGTAACTTTGTGACATTTAAGTAGCATATTAAGAGGTTAAAAATTAGTTTCTTAAACGCCACCATTCTCTGATGTTATTGTTAAAAATCCGCTTTAGTTACATTACACTCCCTCAACCATCGTTTGTTTAACTATATAGTTTATACATAGTCAAATCCAAAGTAAATTTTCTTTATAAAAACGCACATGATCACATGAATATAAAAAATTAACACATCAGGCACCCACAAACTAATAATTAAATAATCAAAGTCCTGATCCATGAGAGACTTTAATTAACACGAGTAATTATTAGTTTTTGGTTTAATATGAACGTGTGCTAGCATTTTTCTATCATATAATAGTTAATAGAAACGTTTCCAATTGATAATGCAATTTTTGACGACAGCTTTAAAGTTTTAGATCTTTGAAATTATTGCTGTAGGAGACGTTAAACAAACATCATTTATATGCTAGTACCACATATATCTTTAGTATTTATTAATTTGAAAAAAAAATTAAATTGCTTTTCAAAATAATAAAATTGTTAAATTAATACTTTGGTACATTCCTCGAATTTTGTAAATTGCATTCGTATTTTGTTTTTGATTGAGTTAATTGTTTTTGTTGTGTATTTCAGGTATTACCCGACTAAGATAAATTGCTTATTATTTTTTATTATTTTGTTGTCTTTTCAATGGTTAGTGATTTTTTTTTAAATACAGTTGTTACTGTTCTAAACAACAACCTAAAATATCTCGTGACCCTTTCCTATTGTGATTTTTAAGCTGACTTTACATTGAGACTACAACTAGCAACATGTAATGTGACACAGTTTATGGGAATGTTATCAATCGTACAAAATTAGGTTTTTGCCACTTGTAGCATGCGATTAATCAGCATTTTATTGTGCTATACACAGTGCTACATTAGTCGAAACTGTTGCAGTAACGAAAAATCGTAGATTGTGAAGACAAATTGGGTGATTCGCAGTTTATAGATGTTCAACAAACCGCTGTACTGCAAATTATATGATTCAAGTAGCAACAGGCAATTTTTGCAGCATGATCGCATGTCATTATGATCCTTGCTTGCTTAAAGTCTCATGATACATGTTGCCAGTAATTGCCTTTGTGTAAGGTCGACATTAGGCTCGATATATACGAGTATATTTTGCATTTGGACCGATCACAATTTTACAGTCATTGCAATGTTTGATTTAACTACAACCTGACTCGACTGTAGCACTATTACCCGTATGGAATATACGGTAATTCATATTATTAACCCCGATTGGCCAACACACGACAGTAAAATTGTAGTCAGGGCCACTGCAAAATGCCATTCGTGTACGTTGGGCCCTAAAAATAACGCATTTCAATTTTATTACTATTGATTATACAGAGTTGTTCCTCAAAAAACCTACTACCGAATGTAAATATTTGTAAAATGACTTTAGTTTGTTATGAATTAGAAGATATGTAAACACTATTAGATTGTTGAAGAGAAAGTGATTTAAATAAAAATGCGTCAAATGTTAAACAACAGTTGCGATTTAATACCAAAACTCCCTTTCAATTTAAAGGCTGAAAAGTAATTTTAATGTCGCCTTCTAATCTAAGAATTAAATCTACTTGAAAATTTATGCTTGTACTTGGATCTTCTACCAATTTGAACTTTCTGAGTAATCCACAGATAGCGGCCTTGATTTCGAGCATTGCAAACTTTTGTCCTGCAAAATTAATTCAATTACTCTCGTTTCATGGATGCATTTAACGCTTTTTTTTACCTATGCAATTTCTTGGTCCCGCACTAAATGGCAAATAAGCAAACGGATGTCTGTTATTACAATTTTCTGGCAAAAATCGATCCGGATCGAATTTTTCTGGATCCGGATAAATGTCAGGATTCCTATGCAAATCGAATATGTGCATATGAAGCACTGTGTCTTTAGGAATTTTATAACCCGAGTAAGTAATAAATTCCTCGCTGGATATTCGGGATATAAATGGAACACTCGGATAGAGTCTAAGACTTTCTTTAATCACTCTTTCTGTGTATGGCAGTTCATGAAGAGTTTCAAATGTGGGTGTTTCCGTGGGGCCCAAAATTGTAAGTATCTCTTTACGGACTTCTTCCTAAGTGAACCATTAATTTTTATTTGAAATTATAAATATACAGAGTGATTCAAAAGTAATCCTTTTAGGGGCATATTCTCCTCATAAAAATAAGAAAAAAAGTTTATATCAACATGGATCCGGAAATGCTTCTTAAGGGAGCTAGGGCTTTTTAAGGATGACGTCTCAAAAGTGGTTTTTGGTTAATTACTTTAGATTTACGTGTCAAATTTGGTATACGATTCACCAATGATAATTACTATTTTTAGTGATTAGAGGCCAGTTAATATTATATACAAGGTCAGACTTAGGACAGGAGCTCTATACAATTTTTACCCCAACTTTTTTCCTTTGTATTTAATTATCGATTTTCTCAAAGAATATTATTCTCTAATAATTTCCACTTGAAAAAGGCACTCTTGTTTCATAACTCCCAGATGCACCGTTTTCGAGAAACATCGAATTAAATGTATCTGTATACTATCATTACGCTATGCTGCGCTGTGAATGAAAAATAATTTTTGAATGAGCCATGAGATTTGTGACTTGTGTGATAGATAAGTTTATACATATTTTCCTACCAAAGAAACTCACAAATCTCATGGCTTATTCAGACATTACTTTTCATATTCACAGCGCGTAAATCTAAAGCAATTAACCAAAAACCACTTTTGGGACGTCACTCTTAAAGAGCAGTAGCTCCCTTAATAGGCATTTTCGGATTCATGTTGATATAAACTTTTTTCTCATTTTTATAACGGGAATATGCCCCTAAAAGGATTACGTTTACTTTTGAATCACTCTGTATATAACATAAAAGTCACCTGAATATCTGGATATATTGCAAGAGAATGTATTAAAAACACTAAGGCTGCTGCAGTTGTATCATGGCCCTAAATTCAATCAGTTTTTAAATCACTAAATTTAGAAAGAAAGCAATGTTTTCACCTCAAACATAAATGTGTCAACTTCCTCACGGATACCTTCATAATCAATACTTCTATTATTGATCTTTTCATGCAACAGCAAATCTAACATTTTCATAATTTTTCTGCCAGAGTATGTGGTTGAAACTAAATTGTCATATTTTTCATTCAATAACTGCTTTTCTCGCTCTCGGATTACCCTATAGGTAAAATCGTGTAAATCATGGACAGTGATATTTTCCTTTTTTCCATCTTCAGTTAAGGAATAAATAAACTTTATGGTGGTCCACGGTCTCCGTATACGTTTTATTGTATATGCACCAATTTTATGGATATTATTTCGGTAGGTTTGCACTGTTTTCTCTTCAATATGACCCACTCCTAATGACGTTTCAGTTATTGATTGTAGGGTCATGTCAGCGATAATTGGCATTAAACTAATGCTTTGTAAATGTTTATTGTGGGTATTAATTTTCTCGATTTGTTTAACGAGATTTTCGGTTTCTTCATTAAAAATAATCAAGAATTTTCTTAATACTTTAAAGTGGAACGCTTGTGTAAGCAGCTTTCGCCTGTGTTGCCATTTGGATCCTTGAATATCGGAACTAATTATAACGAAACAAATCTTTTGTTTATTGATATTACCTGTGCTTGTTAACAAACCTTGACCCAACCAATTTTCTAGAAACTGATAAACGGCACTCTTCTTTAAATGTTTCATTTGTGATAAAATAATCTTAAAATTTCTTTAAAGTTATTTCTTGTATAGTTGAAGTTAACATAGTACCTCAAAATCCTTAGGATGGAGAATATTAATAGTAACAATGTGTGGTGCTGTGAATCTGTATATAGGCCAGTAGATTTTAGCATTTTCGCGCAAATATTGGAAAATTACATCTGAAAAAAAAATGTTTTCACATGTGAAAAGGAAAATTTATGTGAACTTTAAAAGTAACTCAAATGTAATTTTAATCGGAAAATTTTTATATTTAATTATTTTATTAAAATAGTTTTTAAAATTTTTTAACATATGTCATAAAAAAATTAAATGGAAATTGATTCTGTTACTAATTAGTTTTGTATGTCGCAATGTTATTTCGATCTAACTGTAAATCACATTCAAATTTTGCTATTCATTCCATTTAGATAACACAAATTTAGCCGATTGTTAAGACCCGACAAAAGTTCTATTTAATATAACCTTCATTTTCAATTATTAAGACAATTAGCACTATAAACTACATTAAAATCCAATGTCACTATCCGTCTTGAAATAGCATTCATTCGTTTCAAATCTCGATTTTAGTATATTTAGTATTATAGTAAACAACTGTCTGAAAATTATAAATAAAAAAGTGACAAACATATTTTTATTATAAAAAAGTTTTTAATTAATTTTTGTTTTTATTGTATATGTACAGGATATCCCGTAAATCTTCGACAACCTTGCAACTGGTAATAGAGGAGGTCAGTCTTAATCAATTTAGCTAAAACTAGTATTATACAAAGTGCTGTCGTTTTTCAGTTATTAGCATTTTAAGATTTTTCTTCGCATTTAACATTATTTTTCTAAATAAACGACGACAGTGCAACGGTAAATGACCTTATGCATGCCCAAATTAACTGTATAAAATAACAATAGGGTATACGGAGTCATAGAATAATAATGAACATAAATAAATCCAGTGGAATATACTAAATTAATAGAACAAATATTTAAGAAATACCATAATATGCTAACGTTCGCGTTTAAAAACTTTCTTATACTGTATTCTTATGAAAAACGTAACAAAATCTGCAGAAAAATTCGAAGACAAAAATGCAAAAAACTTCAGACGCGTTACCATTGGCTTAATAGGAAAATTAAATTTTAAAATGCTAATAACTGAAAAACGACAGCACTTTGTATAATACTATTTTTAGCTAAATCGATTCAGACTGACCTCCTTTTGTACCAGTTGCAAGGTTGTCGAAGGTTTACGGGACACCCTGTATATACGGTGTAATCCACTTAAAACCGGATCACCCTCGTAAAATCTTTATTTATAGTTCGATATTAATTTTTGTTTAATTTGTAGGGCATCTAAAACTCTATCTTGGGATAACTGTTTGTCGCACTCGCTTTAATCTTAAGATTTACATTGTCTCTTTGTCATGGCCAAAATGCAAAAAAATACTACATTAGAGATTTTTTTTATGATTAATTTTCTAATGGGTAATGATTGAAAATGAAGTTTTTATTTATGAAGGGTTTTAGTTAGATGTTGCATTTTTAAAATTTTTGTCAATACTAAATTTATTTAAACGACAATAACTGCAGGATTCTTGGATATGGAAAAATTAAAATGGATAACGAATGTTGATTTCAATGAAGAAAAATTTTAATAATCTAACAATTCTGACTTTTGTTCTTTTATATTTGTTCAACAAATAAGACGACTTTAGATGAAGCTTCAAGAATACAATCTAATAATGACCTCCTCATAACTTTCAAGTCTTTACGGCACAACTCGAATTTTCCTGAATACGAAATATTCAAAATGGTTTTGAAAACTTAGGAATAGGACCTTAACTAACTCTACCGATAACCACAAAAAAACATTCATTGACTTTTTGTGTGTATTGTGTTCCAGTCAATTGAGAAGAGTAAATAAAGGGATCGAATCACCGATCCAGTTTGTTTCTTTTTGCGATTTTCTCTAAAATAGGTATCATTAATATACCAGTAGGCAAAAAAGAATTGGTCATTTTTGTAACTCTGTATACAGAGTTTTAGACATGTTCATATATTCAGTGCAAATTCGGCTCAAATAATAAACTAGAATGATATGAAAACAAATTATTTCCAATTGATACAATTTAAAAGAACTTTCATTTCGGATTGTTTACATGATAGTTGTGTTTTTAAGCTAAATAACACGGAATTTTCCAGTAGAAAACATTCCAAATTAAATTAATTTTTACCAAAAATTTAGCTAATATTATTTTTTTTTTTTGAATGGAATATTTATTAAATATTCTGGGAAAAATGTAAACATTTAAATTTTATTAAAATTATACAGGATGTTTAGTTCACTGCCGTATGTTTGAAAAAGGCAAGAAAATAAAATCATTTTTAACACGTATAACCATGTAATTTATTATACAAAATGTCACACATTTCGAGATATCAACGTTTTTTCCGAATTTTATCAAATTCGCTTTATGCCCTCATATAAGTTAAAATAAAACTTTAGCTAAACATTTAATCTGCATACAGTTTTTAGTCCTGTAAACTTGAACATGCATTTCATAGATATTATACACGTAATACTATCTACATTTGAAAAAGAAAATTGTGGCTCAGTAAATAAATTTCTAAAATTGTATGGTGCGATTTTATAAGCGGAAAAATGAAGTTTGTAAATTAAAGATTCACCGAAATATATTTAAAAACTTACTTACTATACTTGATCTTTGCCCCATCGAATGATGTGATCATATACGGCAGACTACTGCATAGAATATTTAAAAAAAAAACTAATTTTGCAAATATAAATTGCCTATGAAGATTTAAGAATTTGTAATAATAAAATTCATAAGTAAGAATTTACATATATTAATTACGTGTCTCATGCTCGAAATGAGAATCACCATTATTAATACTTACGTGCATAAAATTAGGGTCACCAAAAAAATTGTTAAAATTAAAAATTTATATTCTCGCAAGCCAGTGGTCGGATTTTGATGATTTTTTTTCACTTGTAGCCCTGTTATGAGAGAATTTCCTACAGTGAGAAGATGCCCAAAAAATAAAATCTACATGTTATACAGGGCGTGTAAATTGTGTCATGCTTTTTTCATCAAAGTTTAGCGTCTTCTGCGGGTAATACCAGGTGGCTCAAGCATTCTCAGACTATGCAATGACGTAGCCTAAAGTCCAATGAGTATTTTGTTTTTTTAATCGTTTTTTTATCTTAAACCATGCCAGAGTTATTCAACTTTTTAACGCTTCTTGGATTTTATACTTTGACAGTGAATACCTTCCAAACCGTTGGTCGGATTTGAATGATTTTTTTTTCAATGGTAGCCCTGTTATGGGTGAATATCATGTAGCAAAACGACACACAAAAAATAAAATCAACATATTGTACAGGGCTTATAAATATTGTCATTTGTTTTCATCAAAATTTATGGTATTCGATGGGATTAAGTGGCTGAGGTGTTTCAAAATTATACACTGATGTTGCTAATCAAGATTTAATTTCAATTCCTACATTCTAGAGATAAATGTGCACTATCATAGCGATGTGTAAAAATTCATTATCATTCGAAAATTCTTTAGCCGAAAAATGCAAGATGTTTTAAAAAGTTGAGTATCTCGGGAATCAAGANAATAATAATGAACATAAATAAATCCAGTGGAATATACTAAATTAATAGAACAAATATTTAAGAAATACCATAATATGCTAACGTTCGCGTTTAAAAACTTTCTTATACTGTATTCTTATGAAAAACGTAACAAAATCTGCAGAAAAATTCGAAGACAAAAATGCAAAAAACTTCAGACGCGTTACCATTGGCTTAATAGGAAAATTAAATTTTAAAATGCTAATAACTGAAAAACGACAGCACTTTGTATAATACTATTTTTAGCTAAATCGATTCAGACTGACCTCCTTTTGTACCAGTTGCAAGGTTGTCGAAGGTTTACGGGACACCCTGTATATACGGTGTAATCCACTTAAAACCGGATCACCCTCGTAAAATCTTTATTTATAGTTCGATATTAATTTTTGTTTAATTTGTAGGGCATCTAAAACTCTATCTTGGGATAACTGTTTGTCGCACTCGCTTTAATCTTAAGATTTACATTGTCTCTTTGTCATGGCCAAAATGCAAAAAAATACTACATTAGAGATTTTTTTTATGATTAATTTTCTAATGGGTAATGATTGAAAATGAAGTTTTTATTTATGAAGGGTTTTAGTTAGATGTTGCATTTTTAAAATTTTTGTCAATACTAAATTTATTTAAACGACAATAACTGCAGGATTCTTGGATATGGAAAAATTAAAATGGATAACGAATGTTGATTTCAATGAAGAAAAATTTTAATAATCTAACAATTCTGACTTTTGTTCTTTTATATTTGTTCAACAAATAAGACGACTTTAGATGAAGCTTCAAGAATACAATCTAATAATGACCTCCTCATAACTTTCAAGTCTTTACGGCACAACTCGAATTTTCCTGAATACGAAATATTCAAAATGGTTTTGAAAACTTAGGAATAGGACCTTAACTAACTCTACCGATAACCACAAAAAAACATTCATTGACTTTTTGTGTGTATTGTGTTCCAGTCAATTGAGAAGAGTAAATAAAGGGATCGAATCACCGATCCAGTTTGTTTCTTTTTGCGATTTTCTCTAAAATAGGTATCATTAATATACCAGTAGGCAAAAAAGAATTGGTCATTTTTGTAACTCTGTATACAGAGTTTTAGACATGTTCATATATTCAGTGCAAATTCGGCTCAAATAATAAACTAGAATGATATGAAAACAAATTATTTCCAATTGATACAATTTAAAAGAACTTTCATTTCGGATTGTTTACATGATAGTTGTGTTTTTAAGCTAAATAACACGGAATTTTCCAGTAGAAAACATTCCAAATTAAATTAATTTTTACCAAAAATTTAGCTAATATTATTTTTTTTTTTTGAATGGAATATTTATTAAATATTCTGGGAAAAATGTAAACATTTAAATTTTATTAAAATTATACAGGATGTTTAGTTCACTGCCGTATGTTTGAAAAAGGCAAGAAAATAAAATCATTTTTAACACGTATAACCATGTAATTTATTATACAAAATGTCACACATTTCGAGATATCAACGTTTTTTCCGAATTTTATCAAATTCGCTTTATGCCCTCATATAAGTTAAAATAAAACTTTAGCTAAACATTTAATCTGCATACAGTTTTTAGTCCTGTAAACTTGAACATGCATTTCATAGATATTATACACGTAATACTATCTACATTTGAAAAAGAAAATTGTGGCTCAGTAAATAAATTTCTAAAATTGTATGGTGCGATTTTATAAGCGGAAAAATGAAGTTTGTAAATTAAAGATTCACCGAAATATATTTAAAAACTTACTTACTATACTTGATCTTTGCCCCATCGAATGATGTGATCATATACGGCAGACTACTGCATAGAATATTTAAAAAAAAAACTAATTTTGCAAATATAAATTGCCTATGAAGATTTAAGAATTTGTAATAATAAAATTCATAAGTAAGAATTTACATATATTAATTACGTGTCTCATGCTCGAAATGAGAATCACCATTATTAATACTTACGTGCATAAAATTAGGGTCACCAAAAAAATTGTTAAAATTAAAAATTTATATTCTCGCAAGCCAGTGGTCGGATTTTGATGATTTTTTTTCACTTGTAGCCCTGTTATGAGAGAATTTCCTACAGTGAGAAGATGCCCAAAAAATAAAATCTACATGTTATACAGGGCGTGTAAATTGTGTCATGCTTTTTTCATCAAAGTTTAGCGTCTTCTGCGGGTAATACCAGGTGGCTCAAGCATTCTCAGACTATGCAATGACGTAGCCTAAAGTCCAATGAGTATTTTGTTTTTTTAATCGTTTTTTTATCTTAAACCATGCCAGAGTTATTCAACTTTTTAACGCTTCTTGGATTTTATACTTTGACAGTGAATACCTTCCAAACCGTTGGTCGGATTTGAATGATTTTTTTTCAATGGTAGCCCTGTTATGGGTGAATATCATGTAGCAAAACGACACACAAAAAATAAAATCAACATATTGTACAGGGCTTATAAATATTGTCATTTGTTTTCATCAAAATTTATGGTATTCGATGGGATTAAGTGGCTGAGGTGTTTCAAAATTATACACTGATGTTGCTAATCAAGATTTAATTTCAATTCCTACATTCTAGAGATAAATGTGCACTATCATAGCGATGTGTAAAAATTCATTATCATTCGAAAATTCTTTAGCCGAAAAATGCAAGATGTTTTAAAAAGTTGAGTATCTCGGGAATCAAGATAAGGAGGCGATTAAAAAAACGAAATACTCATTATACATCAGGTTATATGACTGCATGGTTTTCGAATGGTTGAACCACCTGGTATTACCCGCAGAAGACGCTAAACTTTGATGAAAAAAGCATGACACCATTTACACGCCCTGTATAACATATAGATTTTATTTTTTGGGCATCTCCTCACTGTAGAAAATTCTCTCATAACAGGGCTACAAGTGAAAAAAAAATCATCAAAATCCGACCACTGGCTTGCGAGAATATAAATTTTTAATTTTAACAATTTTTTTGGTGACCCTAATTTTATGCACGTAAGGTACAAAGTCGATATTTTCGTCGCATTTTTGTGGTGGTTAAGTTTTAATTCCGCCGATTAATTTTTTGAATAAGATGATCTTAATCACAAATTTTCTTATTCTATACCAGTTCTTTCATTCATTGCCAGACATAATATTTAGATTTGGAGATTTAATTTGGAGGCCATAATAACGATCCATTTCGAGTTATCCATTTTTTAGGAAATTGATTATTTAGAAAATCTCTTATAGTTCCTCGGTAATGGACAGGATATCCGTCGTTTTAGTATATGACAGTATATTTAAAACAAATTGCGTGGGCAGATAAAATAGGTAGAGTTTTGATGGGTTCATGTATTTTACCAAACAACCTAAATGGTGAAAATTATTTAGAAGTTTTAGGAAATAATTCACCTGATATTTAGAATGATGTGCCTTTGGATGTAAGATCGTCAGTCACCAATGAATTATACGAGACTTTTTGAATTAATAAATTTCCTGAAAGGTGGATAGGGCAAAATAGTTTGACATTGTGACCTACTAAATTTCCAAATTTGACCCCAATCAATTATTGTGTCTGGGGACGAATGAATTAAAAAACTGGTATACAGTGAGGAAATTTGTGATCAAGATCTTCTTATTCAAAAAATTAATGCTAAACATAACCACCACACAAATGCGATGAAGATATTGACATTGTATTAGAAACGGTGGTTTTCATTTTGAACATAAGACACGTAATTATTATACGTAAATACCTGCTTATTAATTTTATTATTTCACTTTATTAAATTGTGATATGCAATTTATTTCTGTGAAATAATTTTTTTTAAATATTCTATGCAAAAGTAAGTTTGCGTCTTTGATCACAACCTTTCGATGGGGCAAAAATCAAGTAAATTTTCAAAGATATTTCACCGAATCCTTAATTTGCGAACTTCATTTTTTCCGCTTATAAAATCGAACTGTGTGATTCCAGGAATTCATTTAGAAATTTTACTGAACCACAATTTTCTTTTTCACATGTAGATAGCATTACGTGTGTGATATTCATGAAATACGTATTCAAGTTTATAGGACTTAAAATTGTATTCAGATCAAATGTTTGACTAAAGTTTTATTCTAACTTATATAGGATCATAAATCGAATTCGATAAAATTCGGAAAAACGATGATATCTCAAAATGGGTAACGCTTTGTATAATAGGATATATGGTTAAATACATTTAAAATTTTCTTACCTGTCACCCTTTTTCAAATATACGACGGTGAGCTAATCACCCTGTATAACCATTTTAGATCTATTCTTGAATTTCGTTGGCAAACTTATTTTTTAAAATTAATTAAAAACAAAATTAAAGTGTATATCAAAGTAAATGTAAATATCTGCATAAAAAGCGCACTCGTCTTACCTGGACTTGGATTCTTAATTATATAATATAAATTACCCAACAACCAGTGACCGGGAGGATTTGGTATTTTGCTTAAAACTTTTCTAAACTTATATCGTTGAATATTCCAAAAAATTACGAAAAAGCCCAAAGCTGCAACACTTAAACTGAATAATAACATTTCAATTCAGTTTTTGCAACTGCTTCAATTCAATGAACACAAAACTCACACGTTGCACGTATTTATAGAAATGATTATTTTTATCAGTTTAATACACAAATCAACTCTCTAAGAGCAGGGTCAGCAATATATGTAGATACGTTTCCTCAGTTTAATTGGTAATTTTATATACACTGCTTGTACGAACTGATGATCGATGGTCCTTCAAAATCCAGACGGGTCTCGTACAATTATACGAAGTAAGGTAAAAACTAGAAATTAATTAAAGATGGAAATTTTAAAAACAATTTTCTAAATTTGACATAACATCAGAAGAAACTTGACCAACTGCAGAGTTCTATTAGAATCTCCTGCAAAATATAAATACTAAATTGATTTGATTAATTTCCTGTCAGATCACTAATAGAAAAACAAACTTTAAGCTTTCAACGTTCCATGTTCAATAAAAAGTCTAAATGCATTCCTTTCATTTCCAATAAACGTCAATAACGACGCCAAAATTCATGATATCGATCATGTCCGCATACAAAGCATCAGATTTCCTTGAAATAATTTTTAAGTGGAAATTTATTCTTGTCGGGAGAACTAACGTGACAATTCAATAATAAAGACAAAGATATAAAATTAAATTGCAGATGTATTCAACTAAAACTAATTTCTTTTTGAGTATAAAAGGCACTTGAAGTGTTTTCTTTTGTTTACAATTTGGTTGCTTCTAATACTGTTTCTGGCAATTTTTTGCCATACGTTTCTGGCAATTTGAACGCTAAAAGCCCAGAGAAAATTGCTAATCCTCCAAACATTAACATTGGCAATGGCTTGTAGTATACACCCTAGAAAAAATCAAAGTAAAACTGGGTTTTTGGAAAAAAAAGTTCGTACAAGTAAAGGTACGAATGGAGCTAAAAGAGCTCCAACTCTTGCCATTGTCGATGCCATGCCAACTCCCCCACTTCGAATTATTGTCGGTAACATTTCAGCAGTATGAACATATACAACCCCAAAAGCCGCAGTAACACCCATTTTTCCAAGTAAAAATAGTGTAACCACTGTCCAATCATTAGCCACTAAAAAAAAGGATGTTTATTAAGAAATTTATTTTTGTAAACAATTTCAAAACTAGTTCTAACCTTTTGAAACGAAAATAGTTAATGTGCAAGTAATACCGCATAAAAGTAGTGACAAAACTAAAGACGGCTTCCTGCCTAACTTCTGTATGCAGAACCAGGCCAAACTGTATCCAGGAATTTCAATTAAACTTACTAAAGCAAAGTTGATGTACTTATTTCCGCTTAAAGATGTGGCATTAATGGATAAACCATAATAGACGAATGCGTTCACCGCCCTGAAATAATTAATGGAAGCGAGTAAGTATCGTTAATATTCTCAAATCACTCACCATATAAAGTAAATTATTAAAAATCGAATGATTAATTCTTTAGATTTCAGCATTTGTTTTATTATTGGTAACATCTTTTCATTAGATTTTGTCTTGGTGTCATCCTAATATAATCAATTAATAAATTTTCTCACACATTTTTCCAGGATTTTACGTACCTTACTTGGGCTTGATGTTTCGTCAAATGTATTTATTAATCTTTCGGATAGTTGCACTTTATTAATTTTTGCTGCTTTCATAATTACACTTTTTGCTCGTTGATTTTTTTCATTGGCCATTAGCCATCTTACTGACTCCGGAATAATGCTGAAATTCATTATGTTCTTTTGTAAAAACCCAAGAAAATTACTCAATTTCTTACAAATAATATCCTACAAAAACTATGGATGGTGCAGAAACAATGAGTTGTAGTCCCTTCCAGTCTTGAGCAATCCACGCGAATAGAGCCACCAAAGCCTCTCCAATTGCATAAAAATAATTAAGTACCGTACCAGTTATTTCCCTTTTATTCTTTCCCACCATTTCGACTCCTAAAATATGTTTTTATATTAATTTAGCGTTAATTTAAGTCTGAAAGTGTAGAAATGTCCTACCGAGAATAAATGCTAGTGGATAAACTCCTGCTGTTCCTAAAGCGTTAACGAAGACTAACACTACGAAAGTGACGTAGTCAGGTGAAATAACTTGGAGAACTCCTGAAGCTGTCATTAACAGGATGCAAAAGATAAAGATTAATTTTCTTCCAAATCTGTATGGAGGTTTTAGAGGGTTAATGGATAAAATCATGTAAAAAAAAATAACCTATCGGCTAAAATCCCAAATACAGCAGATCCGACAATTATACCAGCGAAATGACTACTACCCACAAGGGAAATTTTCCATTGATTTTCCGTACAGGTAATATTCCACTAAAAAAACGTAAAAATAAATAAATCATCGACAATTTTCATGTTTCAAAAAACTCACTTCATTCACGATCGTCCTTTCAACTTCAGCAAATATCCATTCGGAACATTTAACTGTGCGGCCCCGGTCGAATAAATTTTTCATGCACGTCCCGTTGTACAAATTCCATGTCGTTTGATTTATAGCGAACCGGTCGCAAAGATCACCCTTAAATCCAATAACTTGGTCGGTAGCGTTGTCCTGTGGGATCGCCCAAGACATCCACGGAACATCGTAGGATGTGTCATTTGAAGTTTCACATTCGGGAATGTAACATCTTTTTGTGGTTGGAAAAAAAATTAATTGAAATGGCAAAAACAAATGTTTGTCTACCTGTAATCTGGCACTCCTGCGGTAAATACGTAGCTTAAACTGTTGGCGGCACCGAATAGAACTGGCAAACAAACTAGGAAGTACATTATTATTTGGTACCTTCCCAGTTCACCTAGTTCGAGTAGCATATCGTCAAAATCCATTGTGTGATCGTAAAAGTCGTCACTTTAACTGATTTTTTTTCTAATTTCATTAAAAATACTGTATTATTTTCTCATTCAGAATTAACGTTTAATTCAATGACCATGGGAAAATTGGTCATACACCTCCAACATTTTCAACATGCACATCTGTTAATTGAAAATTTTTATGCGCAAGAGGTCTAAAATTTAGGAAATTTCAATTTGTTTTATGTTACATATTAGAAGGTAGGTTAAGCTGCTGTGAAATCTACTTAAAAATAGATTTCTATGAATTGAACATTACATTTCAAGTTATTTTTAACAAATGCGTATTGCGACTTGATATTTGATTTTCGTTATTGTCTCCTTAATTACCACCTCTTGGTAATTAAACTGTCATAATATTAGTTATTTAAATAATACAAATTAGTTATTGTTAATTAAATTGAAATAGTGGATTGCTGGTAGTTATCTATCACTATTAGGTCCTGTTAATGAACAATAAATTTTGCTTTATGATCACATGTCTACAATATTCATTTAATGATTCATATAATAACTTAATAATTACTTAATAAAAAATTGTTAGAGCGATATTCGTTCTAGTTAACAACCAATTTTTAAAATTGCAACAATTGTACGAGTAGATAAACCAGGTGTACCGACAAAATTACAGAACGAGTGCATAAGGATAGCAATCCTAGGGGCGTTTTTTAAATTTCTGGAATATTAAATATGTCTGTGGAAATACAACCAATTTATTTGGAATGCATTGGAAAACGATGTAACGTGATGATATACAAAATAATGATGATAGTTATATTTGTCGTGATGGTAAATAGCTCATTAAAATTGAAGAAAATCGCAGAAATATTCAAAATTATTCAAAGAATCGAATAATTTTTCAAAAATGAATAGACTTTCCGAATGTAGGGTACAAGACTAATGTAGAAATTCCGTTACGAGAGCGTACGACTCAGACATTCCAACTCGTCTGTGCGAAGAAAATAAATGAGGAAAGTTGTGAAAACGGATTTTTTCTTACTCTACGAAAATGCTTGTTTTATTATATCTGCTCAGGCGTCGTGCGACTGTTAGAAAATTGACTCCTTATCAGTAACTTATACTTGGCCTCTAGTGATTATTGTATAGTTGTATACAACAATATAACAATTTAGGCCTAGATTGGTCCTGGAATATCTCTAGAACTCGAAAAGGACATTCTGCGAACTCTAATAGAATAATCTGATTGGACGACGAACTAATGATATTTATTGGCATTTATAGAGAATGAAATTTTCAGATTGAAAATATTTTATTCTTCTATATCAGTGGTTCCCAATGGATAGTTCGTGAATCTCAAAAAATTCGTTAGCTATAGTAAGAGGTTGGTAAAGAAATTATTGTATCTAATAACGGAATTTTTAATATTACCTCAATTCTAACGAGGAAAGAATATAAAGGCAAACTCAAGTTTGCGCATTTATCTGCGGGATCTATTACTTTATTCCGGTTTTGAGAAGGGATTCCTGCGGAAAAGAAGCTTGTGAAACGCTGTTCTACATCGTGTCCCCTTAATTCAAAACATTTGATATAGCATGCTTGTAATGTTGGCTGTACGTTTATAATTATTACGTGACATTACATGAACGGTAAAGCGATATCTACATATTTCCAGATCGAGTTACGGTAGACGAGTGGCACATACACACTACATGTCGAATGCACGAACGGACAACGACGTTTTGATGTAGATATTTTTACCGGCTTTTTTCTGAGCCTACACCAACACAAACGTTGGAAGGAGTTAGTCAAATGATTTTGTATTCTTGTTTTTGACCAATCACATTACACATCACAAATATTTATTTAGTTTGTTATACATATAATACTATATATGTAAACCGGTATTAGTGTAGGCATAATGAGCCAGCTACACTTACCGATTTGCCTATGCAAATCAATTTGCACAGTTATATGAAAAAGCTTGACTGTAAGCGTATTACTAAAAAAAATCTTCATCTGTAAATTATCTTTTTACAACTCTAATGACGTTACAAAATTTGAAAGAGTTGCATTAGAGGAAATAATGTCTTTCCTCACCATATTTGTTAACTTTCATAATAAATTTAGAACGAACTACGAACGCAGAACTGTTTGAGTTTTTATCATTACGAGCAAATGAATTTTGAAAAAAAAATGTACTTGAAAGTCTAGCAGGAGTGCGTAATGTGAAGAGTACTGCAGAAAATGAAGAAGTGCAAATTTTAGATTAAAAAGATAACTTTATCTTAATTTTAAAAAAATTAAAGATGTCTAGTCACGATTTCATTTATGGAATCATCTGTTAATATTATTTTTTTATTTCATGATTCTGTGATTTTTACTTACCGAGGTACAGTATCTTCGTGAAATCTTTTGTGGGAAACCAGGTATATTCGATGAAATACCGAACGCGCAAACACACGTTTTCCACACCAAGGTTAGTGAAACCGAAAGTAACTAGTGACGTAAAACATGTACACTACATCATCATTTTATCCATAAATACCTGTAGTTTACCTTTAATTTCTGAAGCCGAGTTTTGTTTTTTCGATTACATTAAGAAAATCACATTAAAAACTGCTTTATTCATCCGGTAACCAAGTCGTTTCAATTAGTTATTCATACTGAAGTTAAAATGTTAAATTATCGCTTCGGGTTATTATTTAAGTTACAAATACGAGATGGACTTAACTAAAGATTTCTATTCTGTTTAGTTAACATTGTTTTCTGGTTTGTAATCTTGAGAGATAGTTCGATTTTTATTTAGAAATATTTCAGATAAGAACACTACAAAAACGCATTAATAAAATCACAAAATATCATTAAACTTGAAGTAATTTGTCTTAACAAAATCGACAATTATATATTGTTTGTTAGTGTAATGGGTTCTCTTGAAAAGCCGTTAATTACCCTTTAATAGAGCCGAATGGAATGTCACAGATTGGTGCCGGAATGAATTGATTTGCGTGATGTTCATGTCATTAATTATATGTTGTTTTGCCATGGCTTATTGTTCTAATCGCACTATTTTTCTTGTTAATTTTGTTTTATTCATGTCATGCAATAAATGGTACAATTCAGTGATCAATAGACCGATCATTAAAATGGACTGAATTACCCATCCATCAATATACACGTGAAATGCAATTATAAAAATTCAAATTTGCTTTAAACTCACCCCATTGAAAGAAATCCCCTCTCGGCTTGTAGAATGGATTATATTATCTGGTCTAGTTTTATTTTAAAGATCTCTAAATAATGCAAGAAGTTCAAAGTCGACGAGTAAGGGACGCTATTTTAGGTATCAGATGACAGACTTATTGATTATTAAATGTATAAATGTGTCACGTTCCTGAAAGAGGTCTGCCCCAGTTTGTAAGTACGTAAAAGAGAGGGCGTCCTGACACAATCCGTGCTTGGAAATCGATCCTGTAAAGTCATTTGCAAGTACATTTTTTCACACCACCCACTACCATGGCCTAGTTGATAGCAGGAGGTTCTTCTCGAAATAAAAAACAAAATTATATACTAAAAAAACAATGGCCTTGATGTTTTGATGCAGTTAAAATTAAAAAATCATTTTTTAAGGTCTATTTTTTTTTATTTTTAAAATCCTTCGGTGTAATTTATTAACTTTTTTTTTCTAATTATTACAAAACCTCTTTGAAGTAACAATAAGAAAAAAATGCGTATTTACGTGCTAGATTCGATCTGGCCATTATAAACAAAACAATTTTACTATTATGCTGTCAGAGGCACGATTTTCTTAACGATAAAATTGCGGAAGATCAAGGAAATTACTATTTGCAGCTTTTAATCGATATTTTTGTCCGATTCATTTATGATTCTTCATTAGTTTATGACCACACGCGAACATGTACGAATTCGTATTCAAATTCTTAGTTCTTTGTTTAACGCAGGTGACCGCCTTACAAAATCATTATTGCCAATTACCCTGTGAATTTTTCAATAAAACTGTCGCTCACACCGTTTGCCAAAGAGAAAATGAGGTATGTATCGTGTTTTATTCTTTGTTTCTTTATATTTGAATATAATGAAAGGAAAATCTTACAAACGGATTAAGAATTTAAAAAATACTATTAAATAACACTTTTTAAATGCAATGTCAAAAACAGGTAAGGATGAAATTTGTTCGGCGTAATCCTTAAACGTTTCAATATCCGAAGACGAAATTCCTTTTTCACTAACTAATACTTTTTTAGAAGAACCAAAGACATGATAATTGCTTGAGGTAAGTCCAAGAGAATAAGAAAGACTTGGTAAAACAGTCACACTTCATATATTTGATGATAAGCAATAAAGAAAAATTAAATATGACTCCAGAAATATAAAATACCTAATTGTGTAACGAATTAAAACCTTGTATATGTATATACGTATGTACGTGATTAATTCGCTTTATCCCGGTTTGTTTAACACAGGAAAAAGCTCAAGTTCTTAGCCTAATCCTCCTTGTTTCCAGTTAGAACACAACTCTTAAGCCGTTCTGACGAACGGACTGGCATTTTGTTAGATACTCCTCACACATTCGCTGGAAAATTACTATTTTTTTTCTTTTGTAGAAGTGCGGTCCAGACCCAAAATGCGGTCCTGATTTTACTATACTCAATTTAACAGATGACGATAGACAGTATATTCTTGATATTCATAATTATTTAAGGAACAAAGTTGCTATTGGTCATGAAGACAGGGGCAATCAACCCCGAGCTTCAAATATGCAATCCATGGTAAGTTGAGCTGATTTCGTTTATTACGTATGTTATTGTTCTTTTTCTCGTATCTAGAAATATAATAAAGAATTGGAGTTTAATGCTCAATGTTGGGCTAATGCGTGTAATGGAAATCCACTTGTCCACGACAGATGTCGAAGAACAGGTGTGTATTCCTATGATTTCTCATGAAAAATGCTATACAATGGACAGCAAAAAAAAACTGTACATTGGGTATGTTTCAGCAAAATATAGGCATGTTGGACAGAATCTGGCTTATCTAAACAGTACTAACCCAAAGATCAATAAAATCAAAGCAATAAAAGACTTGCTTTTACTCTGGTACGATGAAGTCACTATTTTTAACAGTTCCTGGGTTAGCGACACGCAAAACAGGTTCGAAACTCGTGTAAATTAGGAGGATACGGATAAGGGATAATTTTTTAGAGGACCGGAAATCGTGGTCGGCCATTACACTCAACTAATTTGGGCGGACAGCACGGAAATTGGATGCGCCATGAGCTATTATACGGAAACAATTTCGAGTCGGATCTGGCATCAAATTATTTTAGTGTGCAATTATGGTCCCGGTGGAAACTATTTGGGACGTCCTGTTTATGCCACTGGTAAAATCCACTACCGTCTAATATGCTTTCGAGGTAGAGTCAAATAAAAGCTCTAAAAGTGCTCTAAAAATACACCGGAAGAAATCTTGTCGTATAAATTGATCGAAATATTATTCTTGAGAAATACTAAATATTACTTAGAATAGAATTAAAGTATTAATGCAGTGATAATTCAAAAAATAGAAACTTCACTAGAACACTGCATAATGGCATTCTGTTATTTATTTTTTCCTGCTGTGTAGCTCGTTAACATTCTTGATAGAATCAAATTATAGTTTGGTGATTCATGCTGCCAACTCCATTAAGAAAATGAATGAGGCAATCAATTCAAAAATGATGTAAATCGAATCAACGATGTCTTGGTGCTTGTAAAGAATGTTGTTTTGGTATGAAATAGGAGGGTATACGAAGTTGTTTCAGTATTTGTTGCCAATTATATCAAAGAATGATTTTGTTTTTGGCAGCGTTTTAAAGCTTTGGTTTGACTCTATCTTGTACTAATAATATAAGACATATTTTTTAAGGCCCTTGTCGCTTTTGAATAAAACAGTTCTTAGTAAAACTAGACACAAACAAACTAGACTCGTTTTTCCTCCTGCACTTAAGGAAATTGCGGTTTTCTTCACTGTTGTTTCTGAAAATTTAGATCGTTTTAACGCGCATTTTATCCTTGTTTGACAAAAATATATTACTCGAACTTCCTTTCAGGAAAACCTGCATCCAAGTGTCCGGAGGGCCTAACAAGAAACCCGTTTTACAGAGGACTTTGCGGTGAATCTGTGAACGTGAAAGATGTTGCGAACTACACTTTCGATGTATTTCATTTCGAATGAATTCGTTATTATTAAATATTGGACTCAATTTAGTTCCACTTTACATGTATTGTGTATTCATTCAAAATCACATTTTATTATAAATACGAAAAATATTTATTGTTTTTTTTTCCAATTGATGGTCACGGTTTGTTCAAATATGTTTTTTAAAAGTTATTTCCCAAGCGAAGGTTTCGTTTTGTGATAACCGACCGAATCGTGTGAGCCATATAAAAACTGATTCATTTTCAGTTTTGGCATGGAACCGACCGGCCTATATGGATCCCATTTTGCAAAAACCGAATAATCCACTAAACTTTTAGGAGTTTTAACTGATACTCCAAATTGTCCATGTAACCGTTCTAGAATTAGAGAAATATTTTGTTTTCGATCCAATGTTAAATTGTATCGAGTCCCATCTGATTTACGACCAATTCGAATTGCTTAATCAATATTCATCTGCAGAGGGAGTCGTAAAATTTAAGTTCGTTTCAAGTTACGACTACTACTGCTACCGTATCCTATGGGAAAAACTACTGAACACCATTTGGACAGTTGAATAAAGTTCAGCATCAAATTTTAGATTACTAGTGAAACTGATAATTCGTGTCAGATTAAATAAATTATAACCTGTAACAAGTTTAAAATGGAGAAAAAATGGGACGTTTATTGGAAAGCGAAAAGAGGGTGAACAATCAATTTTCCAGAAATAATGTAAACATTGTTTAACGAATATTCAAATGAAATATTATCACTGATTTCTATCGGTAACAACGGAAAGTCAAGATTTATTATGCAGTAAACGAGTAATTGCCTTCGAAAATGTCATTTTTTTCGATTATCATGAAATATCTCTTTATAAAGTAGTCACATTTTTTTTAATCGATAAAAGTAATAAAATAGTCTCTGCACGTTTTTCGAGGTATCTAAATATGTATCAAAATATCATAGTCCGTTACCGAAAACGGGGTCGCCATAATCTGGCAGGTAAATGCGAGGTTCAATTTCCTATGCAAAACGCCTTACTTTTCCCTGCAGGGGTTATCGTAGTTTGATTAAACCTTCTGCGGATAACATAAAAGGAATATTATAGGTTGTGATAATTATTTTCCACTCAATTTTCACTATGTGTAAGTTCAGCTTTCTTCTTCTTTCACCGCTTGTCATGGGAAATTTTCTCGCTGTAAGTTTAATCTTTTCAATAACAACCTTGGTCCAAAAGTTCGTTTTACAGGACAACGAATGGCTTAAAGTGGATGATCCACGTATATTCGTGGAGCCTTCAGGCGAAGCCCCACCAGAAGCTCGTATAATTGGCGGTACTGAAGTTAATCCGAACACGATACCCTATCAAGCGGCTTTATTTATTCACTTCGCGAGAGGAAGATCGTTTTGTGGCGGTTCCTTAATATCGGAAAACTATGTTCTTACAGCGGCTCACTGTATGGACAAGTAAGTTTTTGATTTTATTATTAAATTTTACAGGAATCATATTTTCGTGGAACTTTCGAGCCGTCAAATTGCTGCTATGACGAAGACGAATAGCGGAAGTACATAATATAAATTCAGAAAATATCCCTAGTGAAGCCGCAGCTAACGAGCCATTCTGCGCAAGCTAATTTATACTTGTGCCTTCTGAGTTCCCTAAAGGTTTACGTTTCGGTTTCAGGTTTCTAAGAGGGGTTTTCAAAAGAAACCTCTGCTCTTCGAAGAAGTCAACTCCATAGAAAAGTTAATATTTTCAAAATCACTTCTATGTCCATTTTTTTATCAAAATTTAATTTCTTAAATACGTAACCGAATGAAATTTAATATTTTCTCCTAATGCGCTGTTATTCGATACGAAATATCGTTGGCGTCGTCTTGGCAAACAAACTCGAAACTTTGTTTCCGTTTCGGCCGAGTCGCTTTCATAAATCTGAAGAGCTTTTGCATTACATACCGAAACTAATACGAAAACTAATCTCAAATTCAAAAACTTAATTTGAATATCAAGTTTCTTCCATTCTTCCCCCCTTTTTTCTTTCGACAACAGTTTAAATTAAAACGGTCGTTTTACAGGTGTCCTAATAATATTTTTTTCTGGATATAGAGCAAAGAGCGTTGAGGTAATTTTAGGGGCTCACGACATTCGCAAAAACGAAACTTCCCAGTTTCGTGTAACCTGTGAAGATATCACCGTACATCCGGCATGGAATTACTCGAAGTTACAGAATGACGTTGCTTTAATTAAACTTCCTCGCCAAGTTACGCTTAATAAATATATCAACCCACTTAGTTTAGCTAAAAGTGGTGAGTGAATTTTAGAATAATTCTATTTTCCAGAAAATTCAGCTTTAAAAACGACCACTCATGCATAATTTAACCGAATACGACACACACGTATTTTTAGGTACATTTACGGAATCAACTGGTTTGCTAACTGGATGGGGTAAAACTTCTGACAGCTCAACTGTTTCAAATGTATTAAACCAAGTCAGTTTGGAAATTCTGGAAAATACGAGTTGCGAAAAATTTTATGAGAACTTAATCGAAATGACACACGTTTGCACTTCTGGAGCCGAGATCAAAGGTAGGAAAATTTCATTCAATTTTCACACGTTCATTGAAAATTGTTTTCAGGAGGCTGTAATGGGGATTCGGGTGGTCCATTGGTAGTCGATGACCAACAGGTTGGAATAGTGTCGTTTGGCTCTGATAAATGTACTAAAGGATATCCAACCGTATTTACCAGAGTTTCGGAATATGGAAAGTGGATTTCTGAAAATAGTGATGTAAAAATATAATTTAAGTGAGTTGCACATGAATAAAGACTTTGTTGCAAAAAATAATATAAATAAGCAATGGTTTTGCAAACTTGAAAGTTGAAGTTAAAAATATGAGTTTGTCATCTATGGTGAATAATAAATCAGAATTAATATTATAGTTAAAGGGAAAGAAAGGGCTTTTGTAAAGTTTACTCAATACGGAAGAAGCCAAAAGTCGAAAGATATATAAATTTTGCGTTGTTGACACCATTTCAGACGCTCGCATTCAGTATTTATAAATTTTATCCTTCATAAATTTCGCGTCGCAACAAACAACGCACCGCGGTGATATTAAAGTTTAATAACGCCTAGAAATATATGAAGAAATATTTTCGTCATCGCTAACAGATTTTACTTTTCATTTTTCTTCGTTCTTCTCAAGACAACAACAAAGACAAGTTTCGAGTAGCACGAATGGGAAAATAAAGAAGAACATTTTTAATCACCCTCGTCCTTTTTCAAGTCGTAAACTATTTTCATTTGAGACGTAAAGTTTCATTTTCGATTCGTCGACAAAGCGCACGAGCATCGAGATTATTGGGGACAGTACAAAAACGAAACAAAAACGAGGAAAAATAATACAGAGAGTCCGATAATGGTAAATTGTCAACCTAAAAACCAAAAAACCTTCCTCGAAATGGAACGTGCTGAACGAGGAACACGCGAAACTGTTTTCCAATCATTATTATTTCGCACTTGGGAAACGTTAGTAAAGCCCTTTATTTACCTGAATTTAAATGCGAACAAAGGAAACATTAAAAATGTTGGATAAACAACCGGTTATAATCATAAAGAAAAACAATTTTCTGGACGATGTTTATTTTTATACGTTCGTGCACGTTTATTCGTGGATATTACATTTTCCAAACAAGTAAATGACTTTTATTGTGTGAAAAGTCGCGAATTTATTCGATTTATTACTAAGTTAGGCCTAAGTGCCGTTTCACATAGAACGTAGTAAATATACGTGCAAGTTTTGCATCCGCGACATACACTATCGCTCATGTGTAAAGCAACATTGAAAATATATATTATTACGTGTATAGTATATACATATATGTGTATACGCAATGGAAGATGATTTTAAAAAAGACTAAATAAACTCTATATTTGTTATGTCATAATCAAACTATTTTTATATAAATATTATAAATAAATAATAATACATTTGGTTATTATTATTATTTTTACACTTAAATGGGTCAAAAGTAAAGCAACTTATTAGTAAAATTCATTAATTTCATCAAATAGTTCTGTTAAATTTCAGACAATATGATTTTATAAATTTTCAATTGAGTTCAAATCAGAACTTTGTACTGACCAAGACATAACATTCACATTTTAACTTTTTTTTTCAACTTTGATGTATGCTGCAGATCATAACTATACCGAAAGGTCCATCTAGGCGCCATATTATCCTCAGCAAATAGAAGCATGTGATTACTCAAAATATTAACATAGACAAAGTGATCCGTTATACTGTCGAATTTAACCATTGGACTCACACCAAACCCGGAGGAGCAGCCCCAAACTGTAACGTCGTCTGCTCCATGTTTTATTGTTGCTCTAGTGTACTTTGAATTAAATCTGTCATTAATTAGCTGAGGCACCCATGATATTCCATCTGAATTAAACAAACAGAATCGAATTTCATTAGCAAGTAACACTGTTTTCCATTTGTCCTAGGTCCAATTGACATGTTCTAAGGAAAACTGAAGTCTTGCCTTCCTATTTTTTATAGAAATAAAAGTTTTTTTTCAGATTTTCTTCCAAACAGTCCAGCTTCGTTTAATCTTCGCTTTATAGTTCTGACAGACACTGAAACTTCATTTAACTGTTGTTCTATACGAGATACGCTAATAAACGGATCTAGAACCGCGAGCGTTTATATTTTTCGGTAATAAAAGGCATTAGTTTTCCATTTTCTATCGGATTTAAGACGTGAATTTAAAGTGCCTGTTTTGTTAAAATTTAAAATTATTCTTGAAACAATTGATTTGTTGAAGTTAAGGTCTTTAGCAATTTTGCACTGTTTATCATCATTTTCAAACTTTGAAATAATAATTGAATTAATTTGTTGAGAGAAATGAACACCTTTAGGCATTTCGAGAAATATTGGAAAGAGATATAGAAATACTGTTACTTGAGGAGTGTAAAACTCGCATTCTCATACTTTATTCATTTTTAGGAATCAACAAAAAACGTGCGGAACAAATGTTGAATACGGTTTGAAAAAATAATTGCTTGTATATTAAGGAAAAAATCATTATTACAAATGCTATTATGCAATTACATCTGGCACCATCATGATTGCCAGAACATTGAATCAAAGTTTGGAGAATGTTTTTTTTGCAGTCAAACTCTGGAAAATGCGAGTTTTGAAACAGTAAGTCTTGTAGAATGTAAGTTTTGAAATAAAATGCTATGAAAAATTCAACATTAAAATTTAAAAGAGAATTTTGAAACTACAATTTCTTTGATTATAAATCATTTTTGAACATCTTCATATAAAACCGTTTAATTTTTTATAGGAAAAGTACATAAACGAAAACTGTAAGAATAAATACGAGAAGAACTAGTTCAAATTTAACATAAATTCAACTTAAATTATAATTTTGGCGAACGAAAATAGTCATTATATGAAAAGGTACTATATTATAATATACTGTAGAATGGGGCCTTTGTTCCACACTTTTTATATGGAGCCATTGAACGGATAATGTTAGTTTTGCAGTAAAACCAAAGGTTTGCTGTCAACTTTCTATGCTTATACATATATTTTTCAACAGTTTTATTTCTTTATCGTGTAGAGCATTACGAATATTACAAGATACTGACCTTAACTCAATTTTGATAAAAAATGGAAAATGCGAATTTTGATTCTACATTCCTTACTTGCAAGCCTACAAAAAAAATATATGTTTATTTTTATTTTTTAAGTAAATCTTTAATTGCATTACTTATGAATTTCATATTTACAAAAAGGGGTTCGAAAAAAATTATACATTTGACCAAAAGCTATGTTTACAAGTAGAAAGACAAGTGATAAATGGATGGTGCTTATCGATAATGAGTTAACCCATATTTAATAATTATTAATTCATCAATAAATGGCTCTACAAGCCAGATAAGATTTGCTACATTTTCGTTTTGTAAAAGGCGGAATTTTATAAATATTATCATCGAGTTGTTTTTTTTTATAGAGGGCTTCTGCTTAATTTTTATACAGTGATTAATTATTTGTTTAATTATCTGAACACAGTATACATATGTATATGTGGCATATGTGGCTTAGTTCATTATTGCAAACTACCGTCCAAATAATTTAAATGTAATTCAACATTAATGTGGTTAAGAAAAAAGTATTTTTTAAGAGTTGCTTTATATGTATATCATCAATCTAATTTCACAGTTGATATTGGTAACATGTTATTGACGGTCAGTTCACACGTGTAATTACAAATTTATTAGTGTAATAAATCGAGAGCTCGATATATCCCAAAATTGTTGTGCAATAGAATAGAAGTTGATTAGTTCACCAATGAAGGTCGATTGTCTAGAGATTGTGGCATCCTTTGATTCGATTAATTGTGGTATAACTTTTCCGATCGATAAGTCATGTTTTATATCAAACCACAGATCATGCTATGATGCAATAAAGGACTACAAGAACATAAAAGTTTAATGATCTCAACAACCCGCAATGTAAACTGATCAGGTTTTGAGTTAGAAGGAAAACGACTTTATTAAATGAGAGCATCGCAATATGACAACAATGAAGTTGCCACCTTATTCAGGAGGCAAGAACACGTTTGGGCCGAAATGTTTAGACAACTAAACCAATTTTCCTGAAACTTAAGATGATAAGACCAACATGTTGCGAGTAATTCAGGATTCTACAAGATATAATGTTTCTTTTTAATTTTACTTTATTTATGTGTTAGTTAGCTATTTCTTTATTTTATTTCATTTTTCAAAGGCATTAATTTTTAGATTTAAAATGAAAATTAATAAACATTCAGTTCATTTCTTCCATATAATTTGTAGAATCTATAGTAAATTAATTTTTTTTTTAATATCGAAAATTGTGTCAATATTTGGTTATGAAATTTTTTTATCGTGAAAATGACTGAAATCCAATTAGCACCAGTTCTCTTTACGCAAACACCAACCCTGTCCAAAAGCTTTTGTAGTGAACTAATTGCAAATTTTACGGATGAATTATGGATAGTTGTTTGACGGCGGCACAGAGAAATGCTTACCATTAGAATGTAGCAACTATCCCCTTTAGGATTAACCACAAATATCCATATATGAATGAACTGTTGAACCCAGTTAATTGTTGACGTAAAATAAAAGTCTATTACTGCTTTAGTCTCCTATAAAAATTAATTCGGCTATAATCCATATAATAGTTCATCAAGCTAAAAGTTTTTTTTCTTCATTCTTTAAAAGATAATTTTAACGAACGTCTCTTCGTGGAAAATTTGAGAATAGACATTTACATAAACCCTTCAGGCTACACGAATCCGGGTATTAACGAGAGGGTTACCTAAAAGCAGTAATCCGCCATTACTTACAAATTACTTGTAAAGCAAACGGCCGCTTAATTGCGGAATTCTATCGTGCCAGAGAACGCGATGCCCTGTGCTATTAAGAGACTATCCTGTTCTTTTACACGAAACGACCTCTTCCGTCTTGTGAGTACCCTTTTTTTAGTTGTCTGCGTATTAGACATGTTAATAGACTCGTATAATACAGACACTAATAGAAGGTGTAAATATTAGGCTAATAATCTGGATGAACCGATGAATAACACTTTCTATTTTAAAAGTGTTTTTACAGAGTGTGGTTGAATGTATAAGTACTTCAAAGTTTTATTTATTTGCCTACCCTGTAGTTAACACTAAAAATCATTTTGTATGATCTGATTATAGCAGCTTAAAGTGGTTTAAGCTTTTAGTATTCCACTAAACACACCTGGCATTTCCTTATCATTTCTTATCTGCAGTCCTTGCACGTACCTAGCTGCATATGCGTTTATTGCAACTAGAAAGTACAAATGATTGAACGATCAGCTTTACTTACAACCGTTACTGAAAGAGAAATGCAAAATTCAGCGCTATTTAAATGTTCAATTGTTATGACGTCTGCAGTATTCGTGACAAGGACGTTTGTTCTATTGGACCTCCATTTCCGTTTTGCGCGGAAAGTAAGGAAACTTTTGCATAATAATACAGATAATCGAGTTTAAATTGGACTTGGGCTTTCATCCGAGAGATAAGACCTCTTGTATGCAATGAGCGTTCGGCCTTAATTGAATTTAAATCAATTTAGTGGCGGTTGATTTAAATATTGTCTATAGGGATTTCACTTTTTAACTGTTAAAAGGGATATCAATTTCAGTTCGAGGTTAATGGATTGTGCCAGAAACGACTTATGGCCTTAATGTTGTTTTATTGTCGATCTTTTATTCAGCGTACATCTACAGAATTCGGAATAAGTTAGGCAGGACCATATCTTAGTTTATCCGATTACCCTAGGACTTTGCCTGGAACATATGTATCTGAGCTTTATAGGGATTTGTAACAGCTTTTTATTCCGTCACAGATTTGCCCGATTTAATGGAACACTGTAAGCAAATAAGGTGTGCAAACAAAACGAAATCCATTATTTTTAAATATTAAATTATTGTTATAACAGATCGTGCGTAAATATTGGATATATGAGGGCAATATTAGGGGGAAAGTGATTTTTCAATGAAAACTTTTAGGATCTATTTTCGTCCAATTTATAGATAAATCCCTTGCAACTTATTGATTGGTCTTTTTTCACCTCAGCTTGCCTTAAGTTTTGCGAACAAGAAAAAGTCATTCGAAACCAGATAGAGATGGCGTGTAATGCTTAATGGTATGCAGTTTGTTTAATGGTCTTTTTATAGGTAAAAGTCACTCTTGTGACAAATCAGCATAAATTGTTAAAAAAAGGAACATAGAGAAATCCAACTAGATGATTTACGGTAAGTTCCGTTTAATGCCTTTGATAATCTTAAAACTCATTCAAATAATTTCGAAATACACCCGCGAGTGATAAATTGAAACAATGGCATATAATATATCATTTTTATCCCTTTTGTCACGTTCAGGGCAAAGATATTCAAAGTTGTCCTTTCTTTTCACAACCAGAAGCGAATATTCCAAGTATTATTTCAATGGCCCCTATTATTTTAAAAGGGTTATAAATGTCAGCCTTGAGAAATAACTTTTGATTATGTATTCTGAGTGGCCACTTTAAAATACAGTGGAGGACGAATAATGGCGAAAAGAAAAACTTTTTTTTCTTACTCTGTCTTATGCGCACTAGGGCGATCGTAATAACGACATCTCTTTTTATTTTTTGGCTGGTAGGGCGTTTTCTCTGAGGTTTGGGTTTTTACAACAAATTTTATAAATTCTAGTCAGAATTGTTTTATAATGCATTTGATATTGTATTAGAATAGGTCTCCAGAGACCATGAGGNGGCCCCACCCTATTAACCAACTTTACGATCCTGTTCCGTTGCTAATCAATACAACGTTATCAAGCCACAGAAAAAAACCGAGTCACGTTATCGACGATAAATGAAAAAAAGGACATTTTTACACGTTGTGTAATTTCACACTTTGCACACCTGTCGAAGTGACGTTCGAACTAGAGAGCTTAAAGGATATTTCGCATTGCTCACATGTTTTCTATACCTTTTAGATAAAAGTCGATGAAAGCTTTGGCCTTTTGAGCTGTAAAAGCTTTGAATTTCCAGACATCACTACTTGTTTACGTCTTTGAAATGGAATAGAATGCTTTTAATAAGCTTCACTGACTCAATACTTTTTTTCACTTTACAATTTTTTAGGTGTTCTTTTTTAAGTATTGAACATGTTAAGTCGATACAGCTTGTTCCTGAAAACCTTCTGGAAATATCTTAATGTTAGTTCTGGATTAAGAAAATTACCTCTTTTGGTAAGCAAAGAATATATTTGGATTGGGAAAATTAATTTTTCAAAGACAATCCATTTTAAAATTGATTGAATCTCGGCAATGACAGGACCAATATTATGCTCTTATTATTGATTATATAATGAAAATTTATAATTTTTCATGTAAAAGATTCAGTATTTCGAGTGGATTATGACTTAAAGTGTCAATGTGTTCAGGTCAGAAGCAGTATAATAGAAACTGTTATAAATTTTAACTATCCCATCTATCTGCAAGTTTCATTTCAAATATAGAATTTAATAGTTTTCCAATATTTGGTTTGTGTAGTTTTATAAATTATTTCGTTTAAATTATGCTTTAAGTCATTATTTATTTGTGGAATTTTAACAACTGTTTAATTATTCGTTAAATTCCCCTAAAAAAGTTAATAAAACAATTATTTTTTGGTTTTTAGGATCTATCTCTTTCACAAATACAAGCAAAACATTCAAATATTTATTTTCCATATTTTTTACTCGATCAGATCCTATTAATATCACAAGTTACTTGAATAATTATTCATTATAACTCTTGCACTTCAATTGAAGATTTGTGTACCATAAATCCTCCTGTTCACCTATTCAAATTAACAGACCTTTGCAGAATTTGCTTAAGACGGAGTCCGGGAAACATATTTGACAATATTAGCCAAGTTCAGAACGAAGATAGTTTGCAGATAAATGAGATTATGCTGGTAGGTGTAAAATCAAATGTTAAACTTCTAATTAAATTTCCATATTATACCTGAGGGAACGAATGTACGTCTATTGTGTTCCATTTTATCGCATTTTTTTCCAATCGTATACATGTCGTTTCGATTTTCCCATTTTCCGGGAATGCAATGCCTTTTTTGCACGCCACGTCGAGGGTAATCGAATTTAAATTGAACTTAGGTTCCGTGGAAATACGATAAGATTCCCGTCTGGTGAGAATTTTAATTCTTCAAGTAAATTTACACTTTCAAAGTGGCCTTTAGTTTTAATAGATTAGGCCCCCCTCAACTTTACTGGACTATTATTTGAATGTATTATTTTAGGTGAGAAAAACGTTAAAAATTATTAGGAAGCTTTCAAGATTTAGTAGTTATTATCACTTAAAAAAGAGTTCCCTAAAATTTTTATTAATTTTTTAAGATGAATAATTTTATGAATATTTGTTTGTCAAAAGCAATAAAAGCCAAAAAGAGAAACAAAAAGTAGCAAAACCGTAATAACAGGAGAAACAAATAATTTCAAGTTAATGAAAATTAGTTAAGGCGAAACTCTAGAACAGAAGCCCAATCAGTATATCGATAGTTTTCGAAAGAAATTGACATGCCAAGCTTGCATTTCCGCCATATCATTCTACCTAGACCGTTCAATATTAAATCTCCCCCAGGACCATCTGCAAGTTTCAATTTATATATCGTATGAGGAATACAAAGCAATTAAATATCGGCAGTGGGATTTATTTCATTCACATGTTAACTAGATCCTTAACTTCGTTATGACATTTTGCTTTTTTTACATCTGATTCAATAATTCTATAACGAAATTTCTCACCACCTGCATTAGTTCTTGGGTATTTGCATTCATAAATCTTACTAATTCAAAACATTTCTTCTGGGTGGTAAATATTCGAGATACATAGGAGCTTTGGATAGAGACACGATGCGCTTCATATCCTCACTGGCTTCCTTAATATTTAATTGAATTTCCTACGGCAAAGAGATGGTATGTTTATTTGGCCACACAAAAGCAGCCTCGCTAATCAGGCCAGCCAATTTCTTGTTGTAGATCTTTCAATGTTTAGGGTTTCAGATAAAGGTAAGTTGTATTTGTTATCCTGCTCTATTCTATTTGCTTCATAATGAGTGCTTAATAACCTGAATTTGTTTTACTCTACATATATTCATATATTTCTATTTTTTCCTAACACATATGTTAATTTCAGCACCTTGATTGATCCAGTTCTTTTATAGTCTACTTTCATGAACGGTTTCTGTAGACTATTTAGTAGCTGTTTAATTGCCACTTTTACTGATTAGATGTGGTGTGCATTGGACACCAATATTTTTGGTAGGATTTTCTTTACTTCTTCCAATTTACTACCTTAGCTCTGCCGTGGATTCATGGATTCCGCTCTGTCATCCAAACCACACCCTTGTTTTTTAAGGTGGTTTTCTTGCACTTCGACAAAAATAATTTGTCCAGTTCTCATACTTTGAGAAGATTTCTTTGGAAGTGGTAGGATGTTATGATCCCCCGTAGATTGTGACAAACCTCATTAATAATATTTTTTCGTTTATTCATACTAGCCATGTACTACGAAATTTTACCCAAAGTACATTATATCGAGATTCAAGCACGAACAGGATAGTGTGTTTATATATGAAGCAGTTTTCAGTGAAATGGAGTAAATCTATCGGAATATAGGGACATACTCTTTTATATTGTTCTACTCTAAATGAGAAATTCTATTGCAGTTTGTATTTCAACAAGGGTTCTAATCATACATCTTGGTTTGTTTGAGAGTGATTTCTCCAAAACGATGCGGAAGTTTGTCAATGTCCTGCACAATTTAGCTAAGAAAAAAGTTGAATGTCGCTTTCATGCCACCGAAATTTTGAAATATTAGTATGTAATTGAAGAAAAAACTATTCTGTAGAGTATGAAAAATAAATGAACCAATTTCTAATCAATTAATTTAGTTTAACAAGGACGAACTTTAAGCAAGAAGCACTTCTACCCTATAATTTTGTTTATTGTAAACTACTGTAACTTTTTTTAAGGCGAGTATTAAAATAATTGTTCTGTCTGAGGGGTAATAACTAGCGTTAGCCAATAATTAGAAAAAAAAACGAAGTTAAAAGAACGAAATTTACATCATAGTTATTAGTATAGGTAAAAACTCATTCTGGTAACGATCAACGAAAATGAGTTAAAGAAATGTTTATGATAAAATTTTGATTAAAACTAACTTTTTCGTAGATTTCGATACAAATAATCATCTAAGTATAAGTAAACTATACATGTCGTTAATTGGATTGTCGGCAATCAAGGCTACCGGAATTAAGGGAATTCTTTACCGATGGTATTTCAGAATTATATTCAGCTATTTTGTTTTATTCATCTTCACGCAAATAATTCAAGTCTGCTTGTACTTGAAGGATGGAAATAAGGAGGCTTTTGCAGCCGCTATAGGTGCGGCCTTAACATATACTACCTGTTTAATTAAGGTATTATGCCATTATATCTGCAATTCTAGTTTACTGTATAATTATTTAACACTTTTAAGGTAAATGTGTTCAAATCTGCAAGTTTCAATAAAATAATTAATCGTGTAACGAAACAAGAACAAGAATTACTGGCAGATACAACTTATGATAAAAATGTACGAGTAATTCACAAAATACATGTGATATCTTCAAAGAAATTGGAACTCGGTTATGTGATATTCATATTATTTGGTGGTTTATTTTATATAATTCAACCTGCCTTAAAGAGACTTCTATTAAATTATGACACAACGTCCAGTTTAATTCTTCCTAGTTGGTTTCCTTTTGATGTAAAAGATTATTGGTGGACCGCTTATTGTTTACAATTTTTACCTTGTTTGTAAGTAATTGATAACAATGTTTAAATTGATATAGTCAAACTAATTAATTGTAGATGTGGTAGTTCTTACGGATTTTTACCTCAATGTTTCATTCAAACTCTATTGGGCTACATTGTGGCACAATACGAAATACTCAAATATTTGTTTAAAAATTTTTCAGACGCCTGCAATTATTCTTTGAACGTTAAGGGCGTGGAAATGAATGAGAAAAATCAGATAATGTTTTTAAAAAAATTGATTAGACATCATCAGTTTATTTTATCGTAAGATGGGACTGGACTTGTGATACATCGTTTATTAATATATTTTTCAGACTTATGGCAGATATAAATAAATGTTTACAAACTGCAATATTTATAGATTTTTCTGTTTCTTCATTTCAATTGGCAATGATTGCGTATCAGCTTATGATTGTAATATTTCTAGTACTTTGCATCTGCTTGAGTAATTCTAAATTTTAGGTACAAGGATTAGATCGAGCAATTGTTAGTATTTATTTTTTTGCCACTAACGTTCAAATATTTTTACTTTATTGGAAAGGTAATGAAATTTTATATCAGGTAAGTAACAAGTATTTATTACTACTCACACAAATTGTTTATTGAATGAAAAATTTAGTTAGTTTAGGAAAAATCGTTTGAACTTCTCAGATTTTATTGGACTTTCGAAAATGTATTCCCCAACGTGGGAGACTTTCATTATTTAGACGTTAGATAATAATTTAGAAGAAAGTAATGGCAAGTGAGACAAAGTCTCGGAAATGGTAAAACTAAAAAACTGTGATAGAAGAATCAATAGATTCGAAAATGTTTTTCATAAAATTTTTCGTGCAAGACACAGCTTATTGAGTTAAAAAGTTTCAACTCAATTCATGTAATTTTAAGATAATTTTCTTATTTCAGAGTCAACAGGTTGCGGTTAGTATTGCACAGAGCGAGTGGAATACGTATTCAACTAAGATTAGTAAAATGATGCAATTCGTTATGTTACGTTCACAAAAGCCAGTTTATTTGAGTATTGGGTCATTTGCAGCAGTTAATTTTGGAATGTTACTTCAGGTAAGAGTCAAATTTATCATTTGCAGATAATAATTTATTGTATTTTTCAGATTTACAAGACGATTTATTCATTTTTTTGTTTGTTAATTAAATAGATTTCGACAGTCAATTATCAATGATTTGTAATCGTTTTTGAAGCACTTTTGTATTACGAATTACACGTAGTATATGTATTAACATTTAAACAGAATTAGTGGATATCATGACAATCAACTCGACTTTTATAGCTGTAACACAAATTCAAATATATATATTTAAATAAAATTAAAGCTATATGAACATCAAATAATGAACCAAATAGCTATTAATAAATAAATTAGTACAAATCCAAGTATTTCTATGCGCGTTATGTAAGGCATAATTTTCCCAAAAAAGGATTTTCAGTTTTAATATTTTAATGTGATAAAAGCATTTTTGATTTTATATTTGCATAACTGAATCAATTTAATAATTTTAATTTGAATCTATACGATAAAAATTAAAATTATTATTTATGATTAAAAATATTTTATTGTTTTTATATTATATTATACAAAGGAATCTATTTGATAACATTTAGGTCTAATATGTTCTCTTAGTTAAGCAACTCAAGTCAAAGCAGATCCTTGCACGCTCCATGGGTGGTGTACTGTCGTGCTTAGCCAAAACGCAGTAACTTCATTTTATATTAAAATTGAGTTTATGATGAAATTCCGTTTAATTATCTCAATAAAACCCAAACACCCAGTGTGAAGTTGTTTTAATTTTTCACAAAAAACAGAAAATCAAATCAAACAAACCCTGTTTGATTGGTAGCTTTTATGCTTGAATTTAATATCATTGCTTTTCAAAAAAAAATAAAAATTCGAGATATTGCGCTTTAGGATATGTTTATATTAGGGCTGTGATAAACGATAAGAGATGTGATAAAAGCAATGCAACATTTATTTTAGTATATCGTTAATAGTAGAGCTAATTTAAGAATAACAGTTACTAATTAGATATTATTAAACAATTGTTTTCCTAAAATGAGTAATTCTGAAAAAGACACAGACTTTTTCAAATGCTCTAAAATATTATTTGTTGAAAATGTAAGTAGAAAGCCAAAATATAGTGCTCACCCTCTAAATATTCGCAAAGAGGTATTTAGAAAATTTCATCACCTTCATAAAGAACTAAGGTAACACCATACAAAATTTTTTGAATATATGAGGATGAAACCAGAAATCTTTGATTACATATTATTGCACATCTCTAAAAAGTGGAGTGAAAAAAGATGGAGTAATTGTAATAGTGGACCAGTAATTCGTCCTCATGTACAATTATTGTACGATTAATGGTTATACTTACGTAAGCAAACAGAAACATGTTTTATAGGCGATTTATTATATGTAAAATACCTCCATCAGGTTATGATAACTTAAACCAAAATCTAGTAACTGAAGGAATTCATTGCGGGAATTCAGTTTTCGCATTTTACAAAATCCTAGGTTAATTTTATTTTAAAATTGAAGAGCACAGAGGAAAAAATCCTCGGTCCACTTTTTTAAAAAGTTTAGTTTGTGGCGTCAAAAAATCGCACTATAAGTGCTATAAGGTAGTCGAATCGATAAATTTGAAAGTGACTGAATTCCTGAAAAATATGCATTAAAGTATTCTCCATACTAAGAACAAATGGCTTTTGTCAACTTTAAATTTGCTTTTTCTCAAATTTTTATTTTTTGGACTGAGGATGTTTTTCCCCTGGACCCGTCAATTGTTTAATAATACCACGTCAGTAACTGTTACTCTTAAATTAGCTCTACGATTACTAACGATATACTAAAATAAATGTTGTGTTGCTCTTATCACGGCCCTTATAGTTTATCATAGCTCCAACATAACCTTTAACTAAGCACGGCAGTGCACGTCTTCAGATATTCTGATCCAAAATGTTGCAGTAGGTACAGTCAAACTTCGATAACTCGTAGGTACCATGACATCTCGAAGTCTTGATATCTCGAACTTTTTTTGTGGCAAGTCATGGTTCGAGTTATCGAAGTTTGACTGTATTTAATTAGAATATCTCACCGAAAGATGTCATAAGTAGTGATTTTCTCGTCAACTCTGCGAAATTTACATTCAGCGATGCCCACCTTATGAAGGGATGTTTTACAGACTAGTGCACAGTTAAGGTTCCAACAATCATCCTTCGTTAGCTTTCTTCCGTTTGAGAACCGGAAAAAGAATTATTGTCTGTCTTGCGCACATCATCCTTCTTGCCTAACATATCATTAACAATTGATTGACAATTGGCAACTTAATGTAATATTTAATTAACAATCAAGAAATCCTTGAGTTATTGACTTAAATAGCTAGAAAGGTGGAATGGAAATGCTGATTCAGATTAATAATTAATGTATCTCCTTTCGGTCAGAGTGATTCGAAACTGTTCAACCTACTCCACACATTCATCACGTGAATATCCAACAACGTTCTGCAAAAATTCACTTCATTGCGAAGTGCTGTTACGTGTGAAGTGATGAAATATATATAGGACAACAATCATTATTATTAGGTATTATAATTGGAAGTGAAATTACCTTAATTAAAAATTGAAAAATCGAACCAAATTCTCCGAGATTAGGTAGAAGCCTAATTGCTAGCACGCGAACCTGTTTGGTCTATTTTTGATGCGATAATCTCCTGCAAGATCTAATATTAAAATGCAAACATTCTTACAAGAGATTAGAATGGCGTGTTACGAGCCGCAAATTCGGTCGTCTACGAGAAAAACCTATCCCCCAAAGATAAGATAAAAACTAATAAAAATAAGGCATTAAAGCATATTATGAGTCGGGGCACTTTTGCTATGCTGGCGCGTACATTACCCTCCGGGAAAACATCACGGATAGGAGATAAGAATTGCCATTCCAGAGGTAAAAAGTGCAAACGGAAATCAGAAAGGCGAAAGAAACGACTCTATTTTCTCCAGCGACATTCAAGCCAAATCGTATATCGTGAAGAAAAATATGTACTTCAGTTCATCGTTCAAATTCGCATTTTTAAAAGTTGACTAATTGTAAGTAATTATATCTACTTATTTATCTGGTATGTAGTAAATGCTTGAATAATCGAGTAAAATTTTACGAATGGTTTCCCACCATTGCCGATTACTAATTATGTGAGTGATTCGAAATGCAAAGACTTGCCTTCGTGTAGTTTTCCAATTAGAAACTATACACTTGATCGGAATGTTAAAGTAGTAGGTAGCTGGAAAATTGTTCCTTTGTCTCTATTCTTCTTCATTTTATGACACGAATGAAAAAAAAAATCGATAATAAGAGATCCATTCGATAAATAGCATTAATTTGCAAGAACGCCACCAGAGAATCATAAAATGGCACTATCGCATATAGCCGCTCTACACTACATTCTGAGTATTTTCTTCATTCCGGAACATTTCAATTGACTTTTCGTTATCTAAATGTAAAGACGACACTTCAAACTTGAAACTTAAATTACTGGTTTAATGAGATTCCCCTAGGAATTAAAAACAAATGCTAAAAGTTATAATTTCTAAGGAAAATTACTAGTTTTCTATTTGGTTCTCTGTTCTCCAGCGTCAGTATCCAATTAATTAAAAGGGTCAAAAGTTCTTCATGCAATTTCATCGTTAAGGGGGCAAACAAATTGAGGGATCAAGGGAAACAGGTACCGGCTGAGAAACAGGTATTATATCATCAGATAAATCTTAATACAATGTCTTGGCTGAATACCTACATATATTTATATAGCTACATATATTTTTCAAGTTGCTGACGAAGATAAACTTACCTTTCGGTCTAAGTGAACATGAAAGAATATTACAAACTTAGTGTGCTCTACATGTGAATTTTTCTGAAACTGCTTATTACTCTAGTCAATTTCAATAAACTTTCCAGAGGCTGCAAAATTGTTTTTACTCCGGACAAGATAAAATTTTCACCGAAGAAATTACGGTTTAAGAGGAGGTCATCTTATACGAGGGTAACTTTGAAAATTTTTGAAAATGGCTACATTTTTGAATCTGTGAAAATGTAATGGAGATGGCACACCTTTCCTCACAAAAGTTGTTAAGCGTACAATTTTCATTAACTACTGCATATTTACGAAAGTTTATGAGTTAAAATCCGCTTACAGTACCCTTTTATTGTTTCCGAAGATCAAAGAGAACTCTTGTGGTCTACATTTTTGACTTCAGAAAAAACCTAACGAATATAAGCTTAGGGGAATGAAAGCAATATCCAATAGAAATGTATAGGTTAATTTTCTCTAAGCATTTTCATCGTTTATATTGAACATGAATGTCACAATAATGATAACAAATGATAACAAAGAGTTTCAATAATTTCACTGATCTCAAATGTCCAGAATTACCCTCGTATCGTGTCACAGTTTGTAGGGATTCCAACCCGAAGGTCTACTTTCAATTTGTTTTTATTGAGAAAGATACGAAGTTAATGCTCAAAAAATGGACTCCTTTTAATTAGAATTACTCAACATCGCAGTCCCAGACAAAAATTATATATACGGAGTGTTCTTTAATGGCATGTATAAACTAAAAATGCATATACTTCCCTTCAACATATAGAATTTCATTGTTTTTATTAAAAAAATCTGAATAAAAAAGTTTATATTATTAACTAATAATTTAATTAATTTTTTAGATAGCGTAAAGAAAAACCCATTAAATTTTTATATAAAAATTAAAAAGTTGCATCTTAACTCTTTTTGTCAATCAAAGATTGGAGAACTTAAATTTCCATACTTCTTCAGTTTTACTAAAACTTTTGAGTTGATTACCTTACTTTACCATCACCTTATTTTACCAGTCACTTCAAAGAAAAACTTATAAACCTTGAGTTTTCTTATGTTTATGAGGAAGAAAAATAAGTTTTAACACTAACTAGAGGAATTTTTGTATTACAAATTTTTAAACTAGAAATGTTTAAAACTTTAACTTTTTACAGACAGTACAGAAGAAGGGAAGAAAACAATTTTATATAAAACCACAGATTTTAAAGAGTTATATTTTCTAAACCAGTTTTAAAGATTGTGTTTTTTTAAATCTTCTTTCTTTCACATTTACATGTATAAACGTTTGTTTGCTTAAATTTTGTCATTTTTCTTCCTACTCAGTCTACTGCAAATTATTCGTTTCTTCGTCTTTGTGTAAAGTTCATAAGTTTCAAATTGGAGTTCGAAATAATGGATAATAGAAAATTGTAATATTGTCTGGTATCGACTTTTCGCTCTCTCAATGATCCATTAAATTATGCCATCTGTACTAGAGAAAATAAATAACAAAATCTTGCCCGAGGCTTGTGCCGAACACTAAAGTTTTTGGAGCGATTTAGATCTAAATTATTATTTTTGAAACATTGGTGATGAAATCAAAAAAAATAATGGCAGTTTTCTAAAATAAAAAAACGGTAACTTTTACTATTTCAGATGACATGCTTGATTTCTGATTGAATATATCAATATTTTCCATGGGATATCTATGAAACATTGAAAAACACATAGAGACGCTTCTTTAACGAACAACTGAACTGTTTAATAACCGTAATATTTTTATTAACGAATTATAAGTTAATCCTCAGGGGCAGATTTTCGCCTCAATACTTTCGCGATGCGCTTTGTTCAAACTTAAAACACTTCGCCAACCTTAAAATAACTATTTAAAAGATACCTCCGGAGAATTCAAAACGGCCCGAGAGATAATCTAGAATCCGCTTAAAATTATTTTGGCGTCTACGAAACTCCTCGCATTACAGTCTGCGAATGGATTTATTTAAGCGCAATCCCGTCCCGATCTTTCAATATATCCGGGACTTTTCTCCATTTTGTGAACGAAAATAACGACAATTTGTGTGCGAAGAAACGTGGCAACATCCTGATTTATCGTTTCTTTATCATAACTTTCATGCATACAAATTGTTAATAAATTGCAATAATTAATTATTACGCAGTTTTAGGGGAGAGGTTAATTAAATTCCGTAGTACATCATTTAGTGGAAAATTGCATAATTTGAAAACGAAAACGACTATTAATGATACATAAACATACATAAATGCTTGGTTGTTGGTTTATGTAATACACTACATACCATGTAAAATCACGTTTATAAATTTTCACCTTAATATAACCATTGTTTTAACTGATTCAGCTAATTTATTTGCTTGTCAACACTATGATTTAGTTGCGGTTTTGTTTGTTCCTGATATTGTATAACGGTTACTCTAAACATTTTCGGATGTGTGTAACATTAGTAGTTTACAGTATCTATTACCAAAAGGAGAAATCACAAGTTAAGCAGATAAATTTAAATATATAGTACATAATATGTACTATATATGTATACATATAAAGGGTTTTTCATTTTCAACTCGTGATCTTTGAAATGAAATAAATCCAATTCTGTAGGCGATATTGCCAAACTTTTGCTTTTCGGTTAAAACCAATACTATGATATTTCTAGTAGCCTTACCAAAAATTTCGAAATTATTGGCCACCCCGATCCTGTGATTTTAACGCCTTTAGATTTTTTTTTGTGAAGCGACGTGAATTCTCGGGTTTATGCCGACAAACCACAAACAATTGCCGCCTTAAAAGCAAACATCGCTCGCGTCATTAGTGAAATTGACCCAATTTACGAGAGAAGGTCATTGAAAACTGAATCTTTAGGATTCGAACCACCAAACGATGGGTATTTGATTGATATAACTTTTAAAACACAATGTCAGAGTATAGGTTCTAACTGAAAAGTAAAAGTTTGGCAATATCGCCTACAGAATTAGATTTATTTAATTTCAAAGATCGAGCGCTGAAAAGGAAAACCCCTTTATGTACATATACCACGTGTGTGAAATTTTGTTTGACGAATAGGAAGCTTTTTTATTTTTGCCTTTTTCAAAAAATGTCAAATAATAAACAAGTTTTGCTTTTCGTAAAACCTATATTGTCTCAAACACGATATTGATATGTTATACAGTAGACGTGATAAGTAATAAAACTTAATTTATGAAAATGTAAAATATTAAGATTATCGTAGTTACTTGCTACTAAATGCAGATAATCATTGTCATTACTAGTTACTTAAAAAATAACTATCTAACATTGGGTAGTTTATGTATTAGATATGATTTAGAATAGCTAATATTAGGTACACAGACAATGTTTTTTATTGCAAATTTTTGTGAAAATGATATAACTTAAATGAAAATCATGTATTCAAAAATGTTACTAGTACTAGATACTTTTTATTTACAAGGTAATATTTGTAAATTTTACTATCCCAAAAGCATTTATTTCTAATATTCTGCATTTTCAAAACTTTGGTTTTATTACTTTTCACGCCTCCTGTATAACATATCAATATTGTGTTTGTGGGAAAATGGATTTTACGAAAAGCAAAACTTTATTGTTATTCGGCATTTTTTCGAAAAAATAAAAATAATATAATTTTCCCTTTCTCAAGGAAAATTTCACACACGTTGTATACATATGTATGTGCATATAAGTTGTCTTAACTTTTAATACAGAAACTTGGGGATGCGAGTTCTGATTTTATTTTTAGGTGAAAATTTAAAAGAATGCATGGCCCTAAAAGGCTTCATTACGAAAATACACGGTATTTAAAGGAAGACTTATGTTTGGGGCTATCACTTTGAGGTTTGGTATACGGCAGTATCACATAGGTCATTTTTCCCGGTAATATTTTTTTTTAGTTTGACCAGTAACGCCCGATAGGAACAATAAATAATATATGTATATATAAAAAAATGTAGTACGCCGTTGTATTTTTGCAACGTTGATGCTTATTTGAAATGCCGTGCCAATTTCCAATAAAAAGATGTCTTGCAGTTTTTTTATAGGATGTACTGCTCGCGAGTAAAAAAATAAATCATGTTATTGCATATGGGATTTTAACTGGTTATACTTTATATATCTCTGTAACGGAGCCTTTTAAGAACATACATTATTTGAACGTTTTCCTTTAAAATAACATCGAGAATTATCTCCCAAGCTTTCGATTGAAAAAAAAGAAAAAATAAAATAAAACAATTTATTTCAATCGAAAACTTTGGGGGGTAATTCTAAACGTTATTTTAAAGCAAAACGTTCAAATAATGTATGGTCTCAAAAGGCTCCGTTACAGAGATGCATAAAACATACCCAGCCAAAATCCCATATGCAATAACATGACTTATTTTGTTACTCATGAACGGTACATCTTATAAAAAAAATGCAAGACATCTTTTTTATTGGGAATTGGCGCAACATTTTAAAAAAGCATCAATATTGGAAAAATACAATGGTGTACTACATTTTTTCTCTAAAAATATACGATTTATTGCCGCTATTGGACGCTACTAGTCAAACTGAAAAAAATTATTACCATTGAAAATAGTTATTTGTATACTAAGGCCGCGAAATACAACTTTAGTGTCCGAGAAGAAAATTATAGTCGAGGCCGCTTGCGGCCGAGACAATATAACTTCGAGGACACTATAGTATTTCGCAGCCAAGGTGTACACAAAGTTTTTTTGTGCAACCGGCATAATTAATTAACGAACTAAAAAAAAAATAAATAAATTGTCAAAAATTATTCTGACAACTAATAATACAGGGCTGCGTTCAAATATGCAGATAGAGTGCGCCGGGACGTTTTTAAAGCCAGCTTTTTCACTATAAATNAAAATTCCTGTACACACTCTGTATCTCCGTTTATGACCATATAATATTTTAGCCTTTTAGGACCATTCATTATTTGAAGTTTTCACTTTAGAATAAAATTGAGAATAACATTCCGAAGTTTCCGTATTAAAAGTTGGGACACCCTGTATATCTAAATGACTAACATATACCGTATGCTTTATTTTTCCTAGCATCATTAAAAACACAATGATGCGTTAAAAATTGAAACACCAGTGTAAATTTCAAACCGTTTCATTTTTAGCCCATCTTTGAAACATTCTCTAGTATACACATTATTTTTACTTTTTGACGATTTTATTTATTTAACACGGGATTTAATTAATAATTATTAAATACAATGGCGATTTATTGGACAAAATCGTGTTATTCAAAAACTGTTAAACCATTACTATTATTAAATAGAATGAAAACGAAAAACTAAAACATTTTTCATAGTTTTTTTAACTTGTAGCAACAAAGTCAAAAGATAAAAAAGTGACAATATGTTCGAAAAATGTGTGTAATAAAAAATGTTTGTATAGTGCGCTAAAAATGAAACAGCTTAAAATTTACCTTGGTGTTTTAATTTTCAACGCTCCATGGCATTTTTAATGGTGCGGCGAAAAATGAAACACACGGTATCTATCTGATGGTAAGTATTTTGATTTGGACATTCATTTTAAAGCTTAGTGGAATTTGCTTGCATCATCCCAATGCAGTTAGTCATTCAATTGTTGAACGTAATCTGGATTTTCTTCCAGAAGTCAAATTACTGGGTCATTTACTTTAGAGCAGCTACTTAGGTTCATGTAACTTCGTTTTTTTTTTCAGAAACAAAATGGACTCTTATACCATGAACCTCTTTCTAAGTGTTTCTATCAAACAAATAAATGTTTTCTTTTATTACGATTTACTTTCTTTCATTTTTCCAAAATTCTATCACGATATGTTAAAGACTAGTCTTTAGAATTCCGAATGTGTTCCTCGGTGATAAATTAAGTGATCATCCAAAAAAAAAAGGTGTTTTCAAATAAAAGCCAAAACTCTATTGAAGGAGCGCAACGAGGAAATGTAAATACTCTCCTAGCTTGGAAACTATTCGGTGGTAAAATATGGTAATTTATGCAGGTTACTTTAACAGGAAAAGGGTGGAGGAGGGTTCCACCTCTCTACTTAAACTACTTACTACACGTCTCGTAATATATTAAAATGTTTATGTTATTTTCACATAATTGCAGCAACTGCATAGTAATAATCTGTCATTCCAACTATCGCAACTTTCCCGGACGATTCTCTGTACACTCATTTCCGCGCCAGACTTTTCCTTATCAGTTGGAATTTTCGTTATTTCTTCCTGATTTTCTCAGACAACGCTTAGATATCTGTCGATAAAGTCAAAGTGGATTAGTGCCCGAGGCTTCTGCTTTGGCGCTATGATCTTTTTCTGATTATTTTTAATTCCCGTGGATATTCGAATATGTTTTCTGAGTATACTTGTTTGCTGGATAATAAACAGCCTTTCTAGCTTCATATACAGTATAAATTTTCACGTCGATAAATTCTTGTTCCAGCACTCCCGCGTATCGGTCTAAAAGATCGAGTTCTTGGGGACCAATTTCTTTAGTCAGTATAAAAAGTATTCGGATCGGAGTTGACTTTTTCAGGCCATGTAAAAGTTTCACAATACCTTAAAAATGGGAAACTGATGGAAAATTATAGCCTAAAAAGGTAAACTAAATTTGTACTTCTATCTGATATACGATAGTTTCGCAAATCTTGATGACAAATTCGGAAATAGCAAACATTTTCCGAGTGTTCCAGCTCTAATTGTAGTAATATTTATTAAATTTGATCTAGTCTTTACCTAGTAAGCTGTAATTTTAACATCGTGATCTGCAATTCTGTTTGTCCTAAGTTCCGATGATCCTTTAATCCATCTACTAACAGTTATGTATCACGACCTGAAAGTTCATCAACCTTGCAAGAGGCTGGCTTTGTAAGTGTCTTGATTAAACATTTTCTCTTTAGTTTGTTCTGCCAACTGCAAGCTTTTGCATTGCTTTAAAGCTAATTTTAAATGCTCCAATCCCAACGAGCAAATATTAGAGAGAACGAATATTAAATTTCGTCAAAAATTAATTTGTAGTAGCAAACATTATTGTTACCCCAGCAGCAATTAACCATTTCCACTATTTATCTTTGTAGAACATATCTAATATTTAGGTACCGTTAAATTGGCATTTCGGCGCTCTTAACACCTCTAATGATTCGCTTTGTCTTAAATTAAGTAATATTCCAATAATATCTAGAATATTGTATCGGAAAGAGTAATTAACTGGAAATATCCTAGATATATTTATTTATTGTAAAACCTTATTTTCGATTCTAATCTCGATACTTTCATTATATTGATCCGTTCCTTCAATATCGAACTCGTCCAGGTCGTGGCAAATTTCAAGTATTCGACCTATAAATCTTGCTCCTGTTTGGCTCAACTTGTTTCCTTCCAATCGCAAACTTTTCAAACTTAAATAGTTGGAGTTCGATAGCTATTTTAAGCCTTCAGGGATGTAAATGTATGTGTTTTCGCTAGTGAAATAATTATAGGCGAACATTTTTAGACCTAGACCTAAAAATGTTACTGTTTTCACTTAGAAAGTTTGGCAATTCAGGCATATGATCTGTATTTCACCGAAAGTGAAATCTCTGAAACAGTTCTTTACCTCCAAATCGCAAATGCCTTGTTCCATTGGAATTTTTCTCGCAAAACATCTGGAAAAATATATCGCCTACTTTCTTTTTAGTCATGACTGTTACTTGAGATTTATGTGACTCTTTCAGATTAGTTTCCCAAAGTGTATTTACCCTTTAACGTTTGTACCCAGTCCTCTCCACTTTGGATCCAAAATGGATAAAATAAATTGTCATCACATATCAAAATGTCAAACAGTCAGCATTGGCAATAAAAAGTGTGTCATAAATATGGGTATTATGCGGAAAGCCATTAAGGCACAGATGCTTGGAAAAATAATCTATTCGAAAAACTGTTTATACTTCTTTAATTTCGACCGAGATTAAACCGAATAAAGTCGGAGGACCAAGTTTATTTCGATGTTTTGTCGCTTTATGACCATTAAAAGCTAACTCACAATTAAAGCGACCTAATTAAAAATTCTGGAGAGCTATTTTGTAACGATTTCAAAGCGGCACAATTAAGAGCCCAATAATCAAAATAGCATTAGAGCAGAGTTTGCTAACAACTCAATTCAATTCTAGAGAAGAGAAAGAAAACAAGTTATCAGTTTCATGAACGTAAAGACATTTTCAAAAGAACAATGGTTGCCCAAAATAAATTATGACATCATTAGTTTTGGTTAGTTAACTTGACGTTTGGATTACGGTCTGTTATATGTAGAGAGCAATTTTCCGCTCATGAAGAAAAATAACTGATGGTACTATAAATGTGTGTGTGTGTGTGTGTGGGGAGGGGGGGGGACACGCCTCCGTGCAACCTCTGAAATTCCCTTTATATCATAAAAATTTCGCTTGAAATCTTTAAGTATAAATTAGATAGCTAATTGACTCAGAAGTTTAAAATTATGGGAATTAATATCCTGAGTCATATGGCTAGGCGTAAGTTAAATCCTTGTTTAGTTTCGTTAATCTCGGGGCCTGTACAGTAGCGCTCATGTCATTTGGCGTCAAAAGACAGAATCATTAATAACAATTTTCCACCCAGCTTTACTCTGGACCAAATTTTCCTCAGGGCTTTGTTGCTTCATTTTCTCTCTACACTTTCAAAAATAATTCATCATAATACTACTCTTGTTTAGAAATTTATTGTCTTGACTTATTGTGTTTTTTTTCTCTCTTCTTGGAAGCTTTTATTGCTCGCTTACTAACTATGAAATCAATTTTATTTTGCTACGTCCTCTTTTTTTTTAGAAGTTTATTGCTGTTTGATTGGAACGTAAAACTATGAACAAAATCAATTTCTTGGAGCACCATTCCTTAGCTAAAAAAGAATAGGTATATATTTTTAGTGCACTCGGAGCGGATCGATGTAACCGCCGAAAAGTTACCGAGCATTGCGTGCAGGTAAGCCGTTAGTTTCTTGTTTTAGATGTTAAAGTTAATTAAAGCCCACCTGTGTATTTACTAGATGATTTTTTTTAACAGGCATCAATCCAACACAACAACAAAATCAAAAAGTTTCCCAATTAGGGAACGAAATCGCAATTTCGTCGTCTAACCAAGAGCAAAAACCCGACCTCTTGCACCTTTGTGTGTAACTCCTTTCTTGCGTACAAAGTGACAACAATTACAAAGTTGGCCTTTGGTCTTTTACTTCGTTAAACTCGTTTAACTTCCATTAGACAATCACTGTCCCGTCGAATTAATTAAATTTTAAAAGACCTTTACAAACATCTAAATTATCTGTTGTTTAACACCTTGAAAAGTAAAAGCAATGAAGGAAATTTAACAATATAGAGTACATAGAAGGTAGTAATTGAATTAGAAAGAAAAATGTAGGACAATAGTCAGACTAAACGACGTATTTTTTTAAAGCAAAGACTCGTAAAATTGGCTCTATTGTGAGAAAGAGAAAATTATTTAGAGAATTTTTTGCCCTAGGGAATTTATGCTCAACTTCACTGGCACATGCAATAACGGCACATTTTCTGCAAATATAAATTCTTAAACGTGGCGTGTCTGAAGCCTAAATACAAGGGAACAAAGGTCAAAGCTATAATACAATCATTTTTTTTTAGCTATACATTGAAACACCTTGACCGAAAGTGTTATGGAAACATTCAAATCCGTTGTTAAAACTATTTCCCAATTCAATATTCCCAATAATTTTATCTGTAAATGTCCAAACATCTGGAAAATTCGTTATTGAAAGGACTCACTCGAAATCTGGATATCTATTATATGATCGCATACGATTGCTTGCTTATCAAAGAAGGCAATCGTCATTGTCGCGTCCCATGACAAATGGAGCGAGGAAACTGTCACTTATTCAAGTGTACCGACTGTCAGACGCATTGTCCTGGACCGAGACCCTTATTGCGAATTCCCGCCATATTAGTGTCGAAGCACCCACAAGATGGATTACGTATCCTCTCCTTTCGTCTCATCGTCTTGTATGCGAAATATAAATGTCCATCAAAGAGATTTATTGAGGATTATTATCGTGTTGGCTGGAATACGCACTTATTGCTGTTAAAAAATAAAAAATATACAATAAAGAATGTACTGAATGGAATTGTTTTCAGGACTGGCAATCGATTTCATAATAAGTGAATTTTAGTCCATAGAAAAGAAGACCTCATTTTCTCTATAATCATGGCGTTAAAGTGGCGCGGGTAAAATTGAATAAAATATAACGGTGGTGCGACTTTGTTTTTGAAAAGATTTAACCTTCCATGCCTAAATATCGAGTCTGGCATTTTGTGTGGCATCAAAGCGGCACCGCACCTTAAATTATGTTTACACTTTCCAACTGAATCGGGAGGTGATTAATTATTTTTAAGTGATATTCCATTTTGCAGTTTTGATGGATTATAATATTACAGTGGAGATAATACAATTTCAGTTATAATTATGTAGAGTGTTTCACGAGACCTCGCGCACATTTAGATGAATAACGTAGATAAATTCCAGCTCAAATAAGTTAAAAAACTAGTAATTTTTTATGTTGAGGAAAATTATTCCCTTGATAGGCCCTCAACGTTAAATTAAACATGGTTTTTTTCCTGCTGTCTGCTCGTTTACTTACACATTTTGTTTATCTAATGCTACGATGTTTTGATTTAATAAGATATTATCCAATGGATATATCCATCTTTTTAGTTGGAAGCTGAAAAATTAAGAATTTCTGAAACACAACAGATACATAATATGATATTATCACTGAAATGTTAAACCTTTATACAGAAAGTTTTAATATCACATTTAGGGGAAGTACACATAAATATATTATTTCCATTAATTCAGTTCTCGATGTCAATGTGGATTAGATCATGTAATGATTAACAAACTTTAACATTATTATATTTCCAATAAAATATATCCAAATTGACAGCACTTTCATGCCTATTGATTTTCTTACTACATTATCCTTTTCTGACAGATGGGTCATCCAAGCGGCCAACGTTAGCCTAAAATTTGTAGAAAATTTTAGATCGAATTTAGAAGTTTAAACCTTGGATTGTTATTTAAATGGAACTTGTAAAAAAGAGTCTAAACTGCTTGACTTGAGATGAAATTTATTATCTATCATAAACCAAAAGTTTTTGAACATATTTTTATCATCGTTGTTCTTTACCATGCACTTCAAGAATAATTTCCTTATTTGTAACTGGCAAAATTGATAGGAGGCCGTATTTATCTCGAGTCTTTTTAGATTTTTACTGAAGTTTAGCGAAAACTGGAAAGCATTAGACGATATTAGCTCAAAGCTATACTCGCATGTTTAATTGATCTAAATGAGAGCTGTTGAGCTTCACCAAGTGTAGAAACTTTAACTCAACTGTTAAACATAGCTAGTTGAGATAGGTTTATGTTACTAACTCTGCCGCCCCGTACACAGTCAAATTCCCTGAAGCTACCTAATCTGCCTCTGCATATTATTTTCTTAGTTGATCTACAAAACAGAATGCTTCTCTAGGCAATTCCTAATTCCATTTTTATTTATAAATGATAAACAAACATGTTATCGCAATAGCAAAATATTACCCTGTAACGGTCATTAAATGAAGAAAATGAAACCCATTCTTTAAAATCGTTTTAGTGATTTTAAGAAAGATCCTAAAAATCAAGGCACGAATAATGTCGGTGATAAATTTTACGGAAACCCCATAGTTAAAAGAAGTAAATTAATGGGCACAATTTCCAATTATTTAACATGGACATATAAATGCATAGGTAAAAGTTAATTTACGATTTTCCGTAGTTAAAAATAATTCTTCGTCCTATAAAACTTCACGGCGACCCTCCCTAATTTTCCACCCTCCTGGTCGAAATGCAGTTTATGTGCAACACGTCCTTAACGTATGGCCCTGAGTCTTCTTGAATATAAACTAGTGGCGGTCGCCGGTCTGACACTAATACACTTACCGTTTCCACTCTGTGTATAGACCGTGGCTGCCATATTTTCCCACAGGGCCCTGTGGAGATTTGTTCTCCAATTTGCGCTATAGGTGGCAATACACGACGGACTAACAATTTGAAGATAAAATATGCATGTACCTTGTTATAACCTAAGGTTTATCATTCAGGTAACTTGTTAATTATTCATCTACAACACTGACATACCATTGGTATATTGGCTATAAAAGAAAACATGATTTCGTCTTTCCAGAACCAGCGGACCTTAATTTCCCACGTGCAATATTATTTTCTTATAGAAATACAATCATTTTCGGCCATAAATTCAATATTAATCGATTCTCTACCCATTTCAACATTAGAAGATACGGTTCTAACTATGCGGGAGAATTAAAATTTAATTATTTAGTTTGGCGTGCTTGAAACCTTATCGTCAATGACTGCATGCAAAAGAAATTAATTTAGTAAATGCATCGCAGGCATTACCTGAAATACATCGTCTGAAAATGTATCTCGCTCCAATTCGTATTTCTTAGCCGGAAGGCTAACAGGGGATTTCAGTTTGCGCCTCATTTCGTTTAATGTCTGAAGTACATCAATATACCTAAATGCTAGATCAAAATGGATCATGCACAAATTTTTTCACTTTGAACTGACAATGAGTTTAAATCAAGATTTTCTCTTACATCTCTTCTGAAATATACATATTTCGTATTTTAAAATATGCATGCACCTAAAATTACTAAGATACGACTTTATTTTTATATTTTTTTATGAACTTTATAAAAGCTTCGAATTTCTCAAAAAGCGACTTTTTTAATATAAGATTAATGGATATACAAACTAAATCAAATTTTTTTCAGCTGCATGTTATATATGATCGTGAGAAAAAAATACTGAAGATATATTTTAAATGAAATTCATCCTGTGCTATAAACTTATATGAACCTATGGGTGTCCCAATTTTTTCCTCAACTGTGAAAGAGCAAAATGGACGTGTTGCCAGCAATTTTTAACTTTTTGCCATAAAAATTGGGAAGAGTTTCTTCAGTTCATTTTCCCAAGGGGAGAAACCATGATGATCTGTTGTCGAGAAGAAAATCAACGGAATGGACCAGACGAAAAATGATCCTGAAAAGCAACGAATACTAAAAAAGATATGTATCGTAGCAACGATTTTCTGTGAATCACAAATCACACTTTTAATTACGAATTTTAATTCTAGAAAAAAAATTGAGAGCAGCAAATAGATTTAAACAGCGGTTTTGAAATATTTTCCAGATAAAACTTCAGAGTACTTTTTCATTGGTCTTTAAATAGTCTCAAGATATCAAAAGTGTATCACAGTACAAAGAGACTTTATTTTTCTATTTCGTTTAGAACAAAGTAAAGCCGAAAACTTTTGTCGCTCCCCCGTATCTCGTAAATTCCTAATATAACTCGCTGAATGGTTAAATTGGCTGGAGAGATTACAAAATGCTGAAAATAATGTAATAAATGTCTTGTAAAAGATAGAAGACTAGATAAGATCGAATTTTGTTTGTTTAGAGTGACAAGACCGATGTATCGTCCTATTAATGCAAAATATGTGCTAAATTAACTATGAAGCTCAAATATTTGAGAATCTGCTTTGGGAAATTAGTCGGTATATACATAACTCATACAAATTACGCGAATATTATCGCCTCGTATTAGACAAATTAGAACATTACGGTTCGTGTTTCATGCTATTAATTATTTGCAACAAACTTACTTGAAATCCACACACATATTACTACGGTACTTGTTCTTGCATTGTAAGAACTATGATGTCATAACCATTTATATACAGCTCGTTCAATAAACCGATCTGCCAATAAGTAAAAAATGACTTTTCCAAAGTTCTTTGCCCCATTTTTACTGCACTGTCAACAGACAGAAAAATGAATAATAACGCCCCGTCTATATTCACCCTTCGTGTTTGGCAAACATACATCTTGCCGTTATAAATCTAAATATGAATAGAAAATATTTTTGAAACAATTTCCTATACCACGCGAGATCGTTCCGCATAAATATTTACAAGGGTTTCTGCAGGGATTGTTTGGATTGTCAGCTGTTTCGGGAGGATTATCCTCATCCATGCGATGCAAAACGATCTTCCCTCCTCATTTTTTTTTAAACGCTCTCCGTGTCAAAAAAAATATTTTATAAAATATTTGTTGACTAATCAGTTTTCATTAAAATACCAACTTGCAGAGCTATTGACTTTCATAGAGATTATGGTTTTGTGCTTACTAAAACCAATTTATTATAGGAATTTTAATGTTAAAGGCTATAAAATTTAATACAGTTATAAATGGGCATTGCATGGAAAATGTAAATATTAAATAAGTAATAAATATTTCAACGGTCAATACTTCACACCATTAAAATAATGAGGAAAAAATACCTATATCAATTTGTTAAATAAAAAATTCTGATACATTTTTCCATATTTGTAACCTTTCTTTGTTGAAAAGCTTTTCATAATATTCGTCTTATTTAGAATGTTTCCGCTTCTAAATAGAACATCGTCTTTATGTATTTTCCCCACAGCTTCTTTAATTTTTTCTTTTTTTTTCACTTCTACCCGGATGAGATGAATAATTTTCGACCCAAGAATGAAAACAGCAGTGGACGAAAAGAATAATATTTTTATTTTCCGACAGATAGTTCCCTTCTAGCTCTATACATTTGCTCTAAAAATATACCAAAGCTTTTATATCATCCTTCGTAGAATGCTTCAAATAAAGTGTTTCCATTATACTACTGTTCTAAGATAAAAGGCAGTCTCTGTACAATTGTTTGAGGGTCGGTACTAATTTTAATTCATGAATATCGTCTAATTTCGGTGTAACCTCTGGGCGGTATAACAATCCAATTCAATTGATTTGGCAATCATTGATGTCAATTGGCAGATTAGAACATTGGTCTCTTTGTAATGAAAAATGTTTAGAACGGAATTTTTTAAGTCAATTCTGACAAGTGCATTCTGCTAAGACATCAACATTATAAACTTTATATATGTATATCTTCGTGAGTCTTCACAACATTCTTGTCTTTAAAGAAAATGCTCGTTACAATACTCCATGTTAAAGTCAACACTTCATAAACTGTTATAGAAAAACTATGACTAATTTTACATATTTGTTTGAATGTTCATTTCGCATCGGGATTGTAAGTCTAGTTCACAGTTATGAATCGCTTCGAGGCACCTTTGGGATTGTGCTCGAACAACATGAAAGTCTTTTTCGAAAAGGTTTTATGTAATCTACTGACTGTTTTGATACGATAATAACCCCGACCCGCTCAATCCGCCTTCAATATCTTTTCTTAAATTATTTTCCATATTTTCATCTACCGATGATATCAATTTTGATCTGTCCGACCGAAGTGCTTTGTTTGTATTTCAAATTGACAAACCATATTATGTTGACTATTGTAAACGGCAGAGAAGATTACCCAATTGAAGTTCTGGTGGTTCTTCAATTTCTTTAAAAAACATTTAATTTCTCTCTTTGTTGTCGAGGAAACTGTCAACTTCGATGAAGAAACAACCTAAAATTTCACAACTGTAAAATGTACATGTTTAGACTTATCCTTTTTATTGCTTTTTGAGGCTCTCTTTTATTTGTCTTTATTTTTTGAAAATTTTTTCTATAAATTGTTACAGAAAACAGAAGTAAGGACAATTTAACATCAATTTGCAGTTTTAAAATAACAGTTAATTTATTTAGAATAAATATTAGTATTTTGTGGTGGTAAATTATATATAAATACTGTTTATAATAAAATCTGGAACAGCAACTTAAATAATAGACTGAACTGGCTAATTGCATCTTATGGAAAATTGTAGGTTCAGCAAGGAAAATTATTTGTTTACCCGTACTGTGCGAGAAGTTTTCAAAATAGAGAACTAATTTAAAATATTGGCGCATCACTAAGAGAAAAATACGAACGTTTCCTATGACAAATACACCTCTATTATAAGTTGTTTGCACTAACGTTTCTTTAGCTCGTTAAAACACTGTACATCTTTCATTGAAATTTTTTCTTCTACTTTTCATACGTACCCCTTTTGAGTTTTGACGAATAATTTATCATAGTATAATCTACATTGAAAATACAAACAGGAGAACAAAACATTTATTTTAGCACCTCATTTTGAAGAATTTATTACAGCAATGCTTGTGAGATTATTTTAAAATATGTTGTTTGCAATTTCAATAAATTCTTTCGTATAATGTTTTTAGACTTCCCTTCGATCGGAATTTTTTAAAATTCCAATGAAATGTGCACCATTATTTGGAGTATTTCCCGGCGATATTCTGTTTCCGGCAAATAAATTTACCGAAAAGTGTTATTCAATTTATTCAAGGGCCTGTCTAGTGTTTTTAGGAATATTTTTATTAACCTCCTACATTCAGTTCGTCATTATTGTTTTCAGCGACCAAATAGATTATGAGGAATTATCAAGAAACTTCGTAATCATCCCTATATTCACAGTGACGATGGTTCGAAATATTTTAATTCAAACACCACGTTTCGCAGAAATGATTCGAAAAATTTTAAGAACTGAAAGGATTTTGGAGAATGCCCATGACAAGGAGGTACATACATAATCTTTCCATAATTGATTATTTATTTCATTTCTTATGAGCTTCTTTCAGATACGAGAAATTTGTAGAAGCCATTCTATAGAACTAAATCGAAATATCAAAATATACCTTGCCATGATGATAATAACGGAGTTCTCTTTTATTAGTCGGCCTGTACTTACGCCAGAAATTGAAATACAGATCAACCATAATGAAACACTTTTAGTTAGAGAATTATCATTGTCATTATGGTTGCCATTTAATCAAAGAGACCATTTTAAAGTAAACACTGCAATTAGATATATTCTTAATGGAAGAGTTTTATATTTCAGGGTGCATACATGTTTCAAATTGTTTACGTAATTTTCGTATCGTGTTTTGAAACTTTCGGAGAATTCGTTTTAATTGCTGTAATCGTTTTTCCAATTATTCAACTAAAAGTGTTGCAACATATATTCTACAATTTGGAACATTATTATATGATGATGATGAAAAACCATGGATTTCGTACAATAGACGAAGCAGCGTTTCATACTTTGAAGCAATGTGTTGACTGGCATAAAGAGATATTAAAGTATCTGTTTAGTGACTAACAATGTTAAATGTTCTTAAAATAGATATTCCAGTTACGTAGATGAATTCAACTCCCTTATGAGCACTTGTATGTTTTTGGATTTCATCCAAAGTTCTCTTCAAATAGCTTGTGTTCTCATCGACATGTTGACGGTAATAATTAGGGCGATTAGTTCTAAAGGAAAATATCCATTGACCATGATAGTATAGATTTAATTGGCAGGTCTATTTAGAGAACAATTACTAAGTTAATTAATAACACAAAACAAGAAACAATACCTTTAATTTCATATGGCAGGGCATTTTCATATCATCGCTCTTTTCTACAATTGTGTTAATTGTATTAAATTCATTCCGTTTTCGCCCCATTTTGTTCACGGAAAATAGCTTCTGACAAGCGTTCTTGGTGTTTGTTGATAAAAATTTTCTCCTGGAACACTAACTCATGTTTGTGGTGAATTATTAAACGTACCCTTTTATTTCCATCGTTCCAGTTTTTAATTCAGTTATAAATTTTTCACTTTCAGACTAAAATGGTATTGATGCAATTCGTTGCAGAATCTGGTTATCTAGGAATCCTTATGTTTCGCCTTTTTTTATATTATAGTTATGCAAACGATGTAATTGTAATGGTGAGTGATCGATGACACGCTAGTTTTCCATCTTTGTGACTTTGAAATCGATTTCAGAGTCAAGGCCTGGCACTTGCCATATATCAAAGTCAATGGTACGAGCAATCCGGTCAAGTGAAATTTATGACCTTCATGTTAATAATGAGAAATCAAAAGGCCCTCAACTATAAATTGGGTATTTTCGGTTATATGTCTTTAAATACATACCTCTCAGTAAGTTATGTATGAAGGCAATTTACCTTTCTAACTTTATATTTTGTAACTTTTAAAATTGGATAAATGAGGTGTAGTGCATCTAAAAATTATGAGGAAATATCCCATATTTTCGTTTCTGCAAAGAAATATCTACATGGTAGAGTTTGAAACTTTGAAACAAAATAAATAACTCATTGCAACTTTTCTCTATTAATTTTATCTATTTTCTTTTCAGATTCTTCATGGAGCATATTCCTATGTCATGTTAATCTATAGCGTAAACTAATCATATTAAAAATTGTTATTTTACTTAATTAGCACTAAAGCACTTTAAATGAAAAAAGTCTTTTCAATTTTTTACATCTATTCTTATGTCATTTAAGATTTCTCTGTTCCCTTCTTCATTTAGTGCCTTTCTTATATTCCTCTTGTTCTCTCCTCTAATTCCATTTTTAGCATTTCACCATCTTCTTTTTCATCATACAGAAACATTTTATCTCTAAAACGATTTTCTTAATTGTTCAGTTGTTTTTCCATAAATCTCCAATTCAAACTCTTTGCTCCAAAAACTTTTTCTAACACTTTTTATTCAAATAAAGTTCAAAAAACCTAAAAATTGACGTTGACTTTCTTAGTCCGCAATATGAATGCTAATTGATGCGATTACTGCTCTGTCGGTTCAGCTCTATTAAGTTAGGTTCATGGCACGTAAAATTATGTACGTATATTTCCTCTAATAAGCCTTGCCGTAATTTCCTTAAATCTTTTAATGTCCTTTGATGTTGCCTTATGCCATTGATATTTGTTCTCTCTAACTTCTCACGAGAGCAAAGCTAAATAAAATTGATGAAAGTGTGTCTCAATTCAACTATCTATCTACATATTATTTTCACTACAAACTTTTACAATATCTCATTTATTTGCAATGTATTTTTACGAAGTATTATACATATATAAAAACTTACCTCCAAATCTATAGGAAATTCATATATTTCCCTTTAGCGCTCATCTATATTGTTCAATTTACTCGTAATATGAAAGATTGAGCTGCAGTTTAATCGTTCTCCGTTTAATCGGTTCTTTACCTAGGTTGCTGAGACATGTGGAAGAAAAAGATCTATATACTGGTTGACATGAATTGCTAATCATTTTTGAGTAAAAAAATATTCAATAGTACTCGTATATTTGTATAGATATGATTTAGTTAAAAGATTAAATAAATACATAAATTGTTTTCAAATAAATATGTCGAATACAAAATTGTTATGTCAAGTCCACACTTAACCGTATGGCGACATATGAAATTGTGATGAAACAACTGTCCAGAACAGCCTTTTTAAGCTTTTTCGAATCATATCCCCATTTTGTCTTTTCGTATCTTTATACATTATGCAAGCTTTTTTTTGACATCTTTGCTATTTTAATACCACCTGCGAACATCCTTGAAAAACACAGAGTTTAATTTATAATTTTATAATTTAATTTAAGAACCACTGATTAAGATTATCTTTTATAGCCATATTGCAATATTAGAAATCAGCGTGAGATGAAGCCTCCGAAACCCTACATTTTGTTGTATAATTATTATAAGCCGTTCTTAGAGGTATGAGAAAGGATTGAAATCCTGAATCAAAAATATATGAATTTTCAACTTTCCTCGTTTGTTTTCCTATATGACTTCCCACAAACGAGCTTGAATGTTTGCATATGTTGTAGGCCTTTAATCCACAGACAGAATTCCTTGAAAGTCCCAAAAACTTGGAGTTACGTCAATGGCACTTTCGGGACCAAAACATCTCTGCAAGTTGCTTCTAATGAACATTTTATACGACAATAAATGTTTCTTTCGAGAAGATTAAGAAAATAATAGAAAATATATGTTTTTTTTTACTCCGTTACGCGAATTGAAATATTGCTCCTCGAGAAAGTTTCTTTAACATCCACACTTTTAACAGCCTTATCTAGTTCATAATTCCCACGAAATTTCAACTTTGACCAAAGTACTAATTTACTAACTGTTCCTGCACACCTACTTTTTTTCAACTAATAGAAAACTATTTTTTTTCCAATAAAGATAGTGAAGTAGTTTGGAATTACGCAACTCAAGCATACAATTAGAGAATATTTGTAAATCAGGTTTGAAAAAAAGTACAGTTTTCACGTAATTGACCTTCAAAATAACGCTATTAATTTGGTTTGCAGTAAATTGGCAGGAAATCGAGGCGGTAAATTTTCGTAAGACTTTTAGCGTCGCTAGACGATCGCGAAGACATTAAGGAACACGAGATTTCGCCTCGGTAATAGACGTGCGAGTCTTCGAACCGACCGCCGCGAGGAAAGACATTTATCTAATCTTGCCGACCCTTGAAAAACTCTTGTGAGTGGAACCTTTTCTCTGGTTTAAAACGTATACTTTTACGGGAATTCAGGGCAATTACCTGTAATGGTGTGCAAGCTGAATTTTCACCCAATAATTTACGCGGCTAGTCCCTCTCAGATGGATTAAAACCTGAAAAAAAACACTCTTATTTTAGAAAGCACCATCATAATATGTCAATAAATTATGAAACCGCAGTCGTAGATAACGAGCAAGCGCTTATCGCAGCCTAATAAATTATGAAATTTATTTGCTAGATGATAAAAGTGCAGGGAGGATCTAATTTTCTTTTCGACTTTTGTGGCTTTTAATTCCGCGCAAAAGCAAATAAAGGGCATTTAGTGTGCCCTTTTTCGTCCTTCCGATTGCCACTCGGTTGCAAATATTTTTACACATGTCAATCCGTTCACCCACCACTTGCGATAACAGGTTTTTGGGGTGGCCGTATTCGAAGACATATATTCATCGGGTGTGTACCGCCAACTGGTGGCAGCGCCATGAAGCAGTTAAAAGTAAGAGAACAGTTTGCCGCCAGTCGTTCGAAGCCTACGAACCGAAAACAGACCCTCGTCTCTTTTACGGAAATCCAGACTCGATTTTCCTGGAGTGACTGTCGCGTACGTGTCGCTCTTTTAACTACGTGATTACGATAAACCTTGCCAAAAACTAATCGTTTTCATTAAGTTTAATTAGACTAATTGCTTCATTCATCTTAAGTAGGTTTAGTGGAATCGGTTCAGAAAAAGTTGTACAGTGATTATTAATTAAATAAAGAAACTTTTAATAAAGTGAAAATTTAGTTGATCAAAAAATTAATTGTAAATGTAGTAAAGGTAAGTGAGAAAAGTGTAGTGATTTTATTTTAAATTGTAACTGTAAGTTGTTCTGTTTTATGAACAAATATTTTTACATTAACATCGTAAATCTGCTAATGCATTTTTTATTACACCGAATTGTTAAATGTAACACGCATTTTGCTTTAGCGTGTGTTTTTTCACCTCCTGTTTCAATTGAAAATCTGTTTTTCTAGTATAAATAATTGAAAATGTGCTAGTTCGTTTTCCAATCGAGTAAATCATTAAGTAGGTTGCATTGTTTTCGAAAAAATCGAACGAAAGTACGGCAAACCGGTTGACAAATATTCGTTTATCGAGCAATTAGTCAATTATGTCATGACAGAATATTACAGGTATAAATCATTGAATTCTAGATTCCCTAGCACGGATCTATAAAATATCGGGCATTTAAAGCCGATTAAAAAGTCGTTAAAATTAAAATACGTTGAAAAAATGGAAGAGTTCCTAACCGACTTGAAGGCTGGTAATAACAGCCCAAAAAATAATTTTATTCGCTAAAATTTTCATAACTCGACTGAGGAGAGTTCAATAAAACTCCCCAGGTGAATTATACTTTCCTGATGAAGTCTAACTTTTAATGGGGTCGACATTTGTCGCCCCAAAACTTTCTTGATACGATACGATATAATTTAATTAACATTATTCGTTGTTTTCATTAGAGTCGTTATTTGTAATTGAAAATTTCGATGTGACAAAATTAAAAAAAATATGTATATAAAGCTTTCCCTAAAATTAATTCTCGATACATTTGCCATTCAAGTTTATATTGCAATAAATCAGCTTATATAAAGCAATACATAAATATATTGGATCGAAATATAGTCGTTTGAATGTTAACAATTGTGTAGATATCACAAAGTTTTAAATACCATTTAATGAATGAGTTCTATTTTGCAACAAACATATGCATGTAAAATAAAGGAAATTTATCAGCATAACTAATTCGCACTTGGTCGTTTGGCAATACAAGATTTAATTATTGGTGTGTCATATAACAATAAATTATGGCATCAACCAAAGCCACTAATCTAAAAGGCTCTAAATTTCGTAACATGGTATTACATCAGGCAAAATGATTTAATTTATGGTATCCTAATTTAAAATGTGTACAAAATATAATTATGTTTTATATAAATGCAATGATTTAGTAATATAAGGGCAAGTTTTTCCAAATGTAATGCATTTTATTGAAAACCTAAAATTACTACTCTTAATTTTCGGAAATTTCAAAAAAAGTATTATCATTTTCGATACGATAAATGTTAATAGTATATGTATAAAACTAAATGTTCTACTAAAACATGTTCTACACCAAATTTTTTACAAGGAAAGCATGTATAAAATGGATTTTACTGGACCCCAAATAAACCAAACAAACAACAATAATTCCATAAAATTGCTTCACTGAGATCTTCACGGTTCTCTGTTATATACAGACCCTCCAGCTATGTAAATAGGTTTTAGAGCGAGTGAAAGCTCAATAATCAATTCCATCCGATGTAGGAATTTCAAAAAAGTCATTAGTGATTTTGAACAAATGCACGTTTTTCCTCCACTGCTGCGATTAGATTAACATCTAATCACAGATTAAAGAGGTGAAATTTTTCTTGTTGTTTTGAAAAAACAGTTCTAAGATAGCATTTTTATCACTTCCGGTATGTAACACAAATTGCCTCTAATGAATACCAATGGGTAATAAGCAACCACACTCTAATACACAATGGTGGGGCTGCCCATGTCTCTTTAGGGAAAATTAGAGATCATACCTCTCACACGTCGCCTTCTCGTATTTGCCCTATCATTAAACATATTCAAATTGAATCTGGATTGGTTGCTAAAAACTATTAAGTACAATTTCTAATTCCATTGTAGTCGTTTTGTGCTACCACTTGAATAGGAAAGTCTGTAGTTAGAGGTGCGGAGTAACACAAACAGTCCAAAATTTCTTAGGTGACAAGAAACTATTAACAGCACAATAGACCCTCCATGTTTTGTGAAGTATTGCTCTGTTGTCACTCTTATAAAAGTGAAATGACCATTTAGAACCAAAAGTTTAAGGCGACTCCCTTGGCATTCTGTGGTGCTTCGGTTACGTCCTATACCTCTAACCATGTCCGACAATAACCGACCCCGATTACATCGATTTGTCCAATTGGTAATTTCCCGAAATTAAAAACTTTTCCGACCCAATATTCACCCTCTATCAAACTTAGTAAGATGAATAAAATTTATGTATAATGAACGAGTTCAAGAAATTCTTAGAAATGTACAATCTATATAAAAGTTAAATACGAACAGTTATTGCAAATGGTATTTACCTCGTTTTGCGTTTTTAACAAAAAACTTTCTTTACAAGCGGAGAAAAAGGGAAATTTTGGCATTAAAAAAACATGATAGCATCGTTTACCCAAAAAAAGTCCGTTAAATTAACTATAACTTCAAGAACTCAGTTCAGTTTTTAAGAAATAAGAATATTCTCTATTTTGTTAAAAGAATTTTTATCCAAGTTTAATTACCATAGTCCACAGGAATTTACACCTGCATGTGCGGCGACCATCTGCAAATGCGAGAGAGGCCACGGGTGAAACTTTTGTTTACCGTTATAGTCGCACCGTCAATGAGGTGACTTCGACCTCTACCCCATCGCCTCTGAAAATGCTTACCACAACACTGTGCGGAACGTCAGGTGTAAAAACCTTTCGACCACAGCAATTAAACTCGAATGGAAATTCTCTTAACGATTTTTCCTACCGTAAAAGCATAGAATCTTTTATTGTTCTATAGATTGTTTTATCTCAAGTGACTCTCACTATTTCCGAATGGTGTCAGCCAATAATGGACGTGTGTAGCACGTACAGGGTTTCAAAGGGAATCCTGTCAATCAAAATTGACCCGTTCAGTTGTACGTGATTTAACGACCGGCTTAATTCTATTGCGTTCGAAGCCTCTTGGTGCATTGTGCATTTGCTTTAACCCAATATCCCTAATTCGGAATAATTAATATTACTACAGATAATTTTCAGCAGTGTCTATTTATTCGATTATAAATATTCAGAATATTGGGAACTACGTGCCACTGAAATTCCATTGTAATAATGTAAAAAGGAGGAAAAGACAATTTTCTTATTAGAGACAAGATGAAACCAATGTCAAATTTTTGGGCTGAATTAATTTGAACTGGCCCCGACTACAATTTTCCGTAATTTTGTTTAAAATTTCTCTTTGATTAAAATTGATATGGAAACCGACCCGCCTTAATTGAATGGAGCCGTCCAAAATCAATTACACGGGCCATCATCTCAAGTTTTTAACACCAGGATTTCAAATTAGATATCGACAACGGTTATCGGTACACTTTCTAATAAATTTGCATTTAATACGTTATTTTAATAGTTCTAAGGGAAAATGTATTCTGTTGAACTCGAAATCGAATGTTAATTCTGTTTTCAGAAAACTGATTCTTCTGCGACATATCAAGTTACAACTAGAATTTCAACTACGTTTCTCTGGATATTAATGAACATCATCGGTGTTCCAATCTATGTGCTGGAAAACGAGGAAAACTGAGCGTGTGGAAGAACTTTGATGGGTATTGCATAGCATTGCCGATTTGTAATATTGAATTTGCAGATCTAACAGTTTTTCTCGTTGACTGGATATATTTTATTAAAATCATTCTCCCATAGAGTGATATATTAAAATTTTTCATGAAGTTAACAGTGTGTAAAGGTATATTTTGATTATGAATTTTAAAAAAGTATGTAACAACCATATTTCTAAATATAGAACGTTGTTTAACATAGAACATTTCTCTCATAATCAGATAAAATCTTTACTCCGTACTTTGATTTGAGTCGAATACGTTCTTTCGTTAGTTCGTATTCCTCTTGATATTACTTGCAGAGTCTTTGCTATTAATAAGGAACTTTTAGTTTTGGGCATTGAGAAAATGAATGAACAGTAAGAAAATTCTTTAATAGATGCAGCATTTTATTAAAGAATAAGCCACAGAAGAAGAAACTATATTATTATAGTAGTATTTGAATGTTCGATTTTCTGAATGAATATCAAAAGGAACAATTTTTCAAACACCCAGAAAAGACTTTAAGACCCGTAATCTGATCACTTTACATCCCTTTTCAAAAAAAAAAAGCGTGTAAGGTAGAAAAGCGGATATTATTTGATAATGAAGGGGGGAGGTTTCTTAAAGAGATAACTTTCCCCACATTATATTTCCGAAGGAATAAAACGTAATAATAGCCTTCAGGTAGTAAAACCCAAGGTAATAAAACATTTTTAATATATAAAAAAAGTGTTAGTTGATAAATAAGAACAGAAAAAATTATAATAAAAGGAAAAATGTAATTTTGATTTTCAGTTAGAAATTTTTTTTTCATTTCCTCATGTTAATTAATCCTTGAACATTCACAAACTTTCATCCTTCATTTTAAATTTGGACTTGGTAGGGCTCTATCGTTTTTTTTCTTTCATAAAACAAAGGGTGGAAAATCTGTTTGAAGGAAATGATTAATTATTAAATAAATCCGAAGCACAATCCCGCGATATTTCCGACGGATATTTCTCGTCACAGACGAATTTGAACTGATAAAATTTCTTGTAAAATATGGTTCACGCCCTTTTTCATAGGGGTTTTACCTTTGACATTTTTTCAGTTTTCTAATTATCATCGAGTTTATTTCGTCGAACTAAATTTTATGAACTCGACCCTTTTAATTACTTTTCACTGGTCACAATTTTTTCATTTAAATATGAGGGGATTTGAAGTTGAAAAAAAGGGTGCTTTTTCATTCGAGACGTTAATTTCAACAGGATATACGTACATTTTACGGGATCATTAAGACCATATGAGAGGACCATATATCAAATTTTTCATAGAAAAAGTTTAATGGCTTCATTTTCATTATATTCCAATGTTACGAGATTATCCAGAAAACGATTTTGCTTAATTATAGACGCTTGATTTTAGCCAAACCTTCAACTTATAACAGTTCTAAGGATGTTGATTTATTTACAAGAAGTTTCACAGCTTCCTTTACATTTTAAACAAGTTAACTTTCTAAGATAAGGAATATATTTTACGTGAAATTAATAGATTAATTTTTTACCGATTATTCCTGACAAAAACTATTAAGTGCCTTACAATGTTAAGCTTCATGAAATTTAACATAAATTAATTAGACGGTTCAATGCCATTTTAATTCCGATTTAATTTGTTTATTTCATAAAATCCGTTTCCGTTTTGACGCAGATTAGCCCTCGATACGATATTACGAAATTCCAGGAAAAACCAAATTTAATATCGCGAGGAATTATTGTTTTAAATCTGATGGTATTTGTTTGTGCAAATGGGAACGCACTCAGTCAGAAATGGGATATTTGAGAGCTTTAAAATGGGAAAATATAAGTTTTTTCGTAACACACCAGTGAGTTTCGAATTGAATAGATTTACTAATTTCATGTCAAATTTCATAGTTGAATAAAAAATAATAAGGTGAAATAAAAAAACGAAAATTTGTGATTTGTAATGTGTGTGTTTCATGCTGTGAACGATAATGGTTTGTTTTTAAATTGGGGTTAAAAAAAAATACACTGCAGGTATTATTTTCACAATTTTTGCATGATATTTTTCAAATCTCCCAAAAAAAGCTCTATTCAATTTCGTTCACCCTTCAACTTTTTAACCTCCTTGTTTATCATAAAAAATAATAAATAGAGAAGGGTGGTGGTTTCAGTATTCTAAAAAGTTTCTTATTTCCATTTTTTATATTGGATACACCATAATTTATTCAATGAATATGTCAATATTCGGAATTATATTAGCGATATCAATCTGTTATATCGGGCGCTTTTTTTTTAATTTTCTATTTTTTCCGAGGCTAGTATTCCTATCATTTATGTAAAAACAATTTGTTACGGTTACATATTTGCATGTCTTTTTTCCATTATTTATACGGCATTGATATTTATGCAGGTTCAAAACTGAAAAGAAAAACATCTCATACATTTAAAATTTTAGAAAAGAATATTAAGATCTGGCTTTTGAGGATGGTTTGGATGAGTGTTTATGTTTAAAACAATCTTTATTAAAGCAAATATTGTTAGAATATTTTGACATTTTTCAAAATATTGAAGCCAACGTTAGCATAACAAGAGAGTTTTGTAGCAATTTAAATAAATTGTAATTTTAATGAGCAAGATCAACGGAATTTAAAAAATTTTATCGTTAATCAAATTATTCTCTTTTGTAGATTTATAGGCTTGATGTAGTGATAGAATAAATCTCGCAATAAGTGTTGATAATACATATTAGAATCAATCGTTTAGTCAGGCTGGATCAAGGAATGATCCAGCCTGACTGATGACAAATTCCTTTCCAGTCTCATACAACACATAGCATAACCATTTTCGTCGTCAACCCTGGATTTGTCACCATTTGTGGAGCAGCTCTTTGTGCCGACTATTTTCATACTCCATTATTATCCATTTTTCATCGCCAGCAATTCACCGGTTTAGCTTGATTTCGTAACATGTCAACAAGGATGCGCAGATTCGTGTGGCACCCAAACATCGAACTTTTATTATATCCAGTTCGTTGCAAGTGATTCTAAATTGTTTTGCGGTCAGCTTTAGTTCCTTAGAGATACCATGACTGTTAATACATATAGAATTTACAATTTGAACCGCAAACGACATACAACGTTCATTTTGTGCGTGCATGGAAAGTTGTTTAAATATAGATGAGATAATATAAGTTTGTGGCGAAAACGTTGTATTCGGTGTAAATTTTTGGTAAATCTGGATGTGATTTTATTATGTATTTTATGAAAATTGCAATCTTTTACAATAACAACGCAACTAAACCTAATCTACATAATGCAAATACAAAGGAAATTTCACAGAGGCGGGACCTAAAGCCCCGTCCAGTTTTATAAAAATATGCACCGAATGAGATATACAACAGAAATTTTTTGCATGCGTGGAAATTTGTATAAATGTGGACGTGACAATTTCAATTTGTGGTGAAAATGTACGTTATGTGTCGTGTTCAGGGCAAATTCTTATGAGTTTAGTCGTAGCTTTACGTGATGTAACTGTATCGACATGCAAAAATTGCGTAAATTGACCCTTAATGGAAAAACGGAACTAAAACTCCTCGCCTTTGGTGTTTTAAATTTTTTAATTTATTAAATAAATTTATTTTAAACTTATTATCAAAATGCTAAAACTGGTTATATTTTACTTAATATAAAAAATGTTAAATTTGCTTCAATATTTTAGGAACATTTAACATTGCATTTCAAGATTTGAGCACTAAAACTTAACCATTACTAGACTCAGCGGACAAACAATTAATAATAATTAGGTTTTAAATAAAACAGTAATTTTGGCTCAACATTAAATGCTGAATCTTGATTCGGTTTAGGAATGCAAGTTAGCCTCATGAGAATTAGACGAAGACGTTCGCAACATTCAATTTAAGTGCAAGGGTTCTGGTAGGAGATGCTAAATAATATTGGAGTAGGGGTTATTTGGTATTGCTAGGTAACATGATTATTCAGTAAGACCTTGGTGAAGTGATCCCACTCTATAGTTTTACATATCTTCAGCAACTCAAAAACCTACCAAAAAGGTTAAAGCCCATAGCTAGAGTTTCTGTAAACTGCTTAGAAGAGGACAATGTCACTGCCATGGCCACTGAAGTCTCCCAACCTCATGCCCACTGAACCCGTCTGGGTTATGTGGTTATGGGTCTTGTTATGAGAAAAAACTGAAAAATCTTGCAAATACTGTAAGTATTTCATTAAGAATTACGGGACTTTTGAGACACAGTTCCTTAATAAGATATCGATCACTTACTGGAATGAATATGACGACGAATAACGGTACGTAAATGGGCGCCCAATCGATTGTTAATAAAAATTGTGTTGATCTTATGGTCGTCTTTCTTCAAATTTCAATCAATTCTTAGCTTTGAGTAATTAAATACTTCTGCCAAGTTTCGCTAAAAAATTTCCACCCCTTCTTAATAATATCTTGTAATCTTTTTCATATTTGATTAAAAATAAAAATGTTTTTTGCGCGATTGACTAAATATCGCAATAAAATGAAAACACACACATATTTCCATAATAATGTAAATACTAAATATAAAATACTGGTTCATCAGTAACATTCCCACTAACAAACTAGGTCAAACGATCATAAACGTATTAAACATCGTTACAATGGGCAACTTACACTTAATCTATTAAAAGAGCATTCAAAATTAATAAATTTCCCATTGGAAAAATATGTAAGTTTTAAAATAAAACATGAATTATATAGATTAGGAATTCTTGTCAGTTTTGTAATTAGGTATATAAACGTTGCAGACACGCTACATGTTATGGAGCGGGAAAGAATTTTAAATTAGTCTGATGAAAGTTTCAATTCTAGGATATAAAACGTCGAGTCAAAGAAACCAGACAGATGTTTGCTTCGTAAATAAATTGTTTCATATTAAAGCATTAAGAAAAGTCTAAACGCAATAATGTTAATGAAATTGTCATTTTCAAAGACTACTTTCCGGGAGAGCCATATTAAAATTTGACCGCGTATTTGTGTGACGTAATTAAAAAGTTTACGGCAAGAAATGGAGAAATTCTTGGTTATTCAACCTGGGCTCACTTTATTCTATTAAAACGGTAAGGGATCGGCTTAAAGTTTTCGCAAACAAAACAGGCAACCAAATCGATAAATCGAGCCGAGAACAGCATCGTCATGTTATCAAAACCGAGTTTGGCAAAAAGGAAAATATTAAAAAAAGAAGGGATCGAATTCGTCTTTTATAAGATTTTAAATAAATAATTACGTCGTTATGTTTGACTGTCAAATATAATGTTTAGCTGGCGAAACAGTGCCGCCAACTTGACGCAAATATTTGATGTCCGAACGGGAACCGAGGGAAATAAATTGAATGTATTGCCATGAAGGTTTTCTCCGCAATTCGACTCACAAGGGTATATCGTTATATAAGAATAACGTTGTAATTTATCATATATTTTGTCGTTTTATTTCATGAAATATCGTGCAAACACTCTTTCATACACCACATAGAAATGCGACATCTATTGTTGAAGATATCTTTTTTTTGTCCGGTCGATTTACATATATGCAAACTAAAAAACTTTACATTTGCTAGATTTCTTTTACTCCCATTGAATGCTACCTCCTATTTAAGGGTGACAAAAGTACGAATTGATAATGTCAAATTTAAATGAAAAACTTGTTCGCCATGTTTAATGTTCTTACACGCTTGGGTACTATCCTGTTGAAAAGTACGGATCTGTGAAACTTCTAAGTAATGGAATAAAATAAGACTCTAATATGAGGTCACTCATAAATTATAGCACTTTGTTCCTGTACTATAGAAAACTGCAGACTATCTTGCTCCCTCTTCGCTTTCTCGCCCTTCATCATGAATTTGTCACTGAACACTATCATATTCACATATGCTACGTATACGTATAAGGGTTGCATAAAGGATAAAAAAATGAAAAATGTTATATTCCACATCCACGTTATAAAAATCACTAACCCACAATTGACTTCATGCCTTATTTAACCACAATTCAGGACTGGATTAACCTTTATTTGGCTCTAACGGCGCTTCAAGATATTTTGTTTGTTTTTTTTTTTAGATATCAATGAGGACGAAAGATGATTCTTTTACTGTCTATCTGTACCAGCGAGATAACAAAAATGGAAATTTTATATAAAAACCAATTGAATCCATACGGTTCTGGCCAGCTAGAATTGAAACTTTGTTTTTCCAGGTTTTTCATCTATTTCTAAAGTCCTAAATTTTTTAGAATTGTTCAATAACATGCAAAAGTGCCCGTTTAAAATTTTAATAACAAGCCTCTTGCCAAGTTTCACAAAAAAGGTAGAATTGGAATATATTGCATGCAGGAGTTTAGCTCGTTAAATGGAGTTTTTTGCATTGAAAATGACGGACTTACGTTTTATATTTTCCAATCTAAAATTTGATTAAGAAGTACCGTCATTATGTGAAGGTTTATGTTCTTGTTAAAGCCAAACTGGATGAAGTATACAAAGAAAAAACCATTTGCTCTCACGAACCAATGACTATACATTGAGCTTAAGACACAACTATATGTATAGACCTAGAATTTATTTGTACGTCTAAACATTCAGAAGGCAAATGCAGTAAGGAAGCTATTCGGAGGAAATTTCCATTTTACATAAAACTACTTTTATGTATCCTCTGGGACATAGTTAGGAGCAATAACATCAAGGCTCAATTTTAGTGAAAGATCTTCTTTTAGGTGACGTGAAACCGTATTACTCTAGTTATTCCAAAAATAAAGAATTCGGTTTTTATCTTTTCTTTAGTAATAATATCGTTCAGTAAATTTATTCGCTCGTAAAGTTTTGATTTACCTGAAAATTCCACCACGCAAGAAAAATCCTCAACAATTACCATAATATACATATATTTTTTTGCCTATAAACCCTTATTTCCGTAGCCACCGGTTAATGTATTCCGTATTTAGTATACAGTTTCCTTCTGCGATTCAGTGATCGCATGCGATCCAGACCACAAAATGGGTTTTCGAAACCCGGCGGCGATGCCAGAAATTCGATATTACTAAGGGGACAGTGATGACGGTTTTTTTGATTTATAACTTCGACAAGGCCGGAAACGGTTTCGTAGTAACCATTATTGTTTTCTTACGTAAATACAAAAATGTTTGCAACGGTTTCCCATTCGAGTATACATATATTCTAAACAATCATGACTCTTATGTTTTCCAAAGCTTAAATTGGCTTCCATTCTTACAAACTTAATTACATCAAGAGTTCTTTCAGTAATCACTGTACAAAATTAAAAAGAATTCCTCTTGAGGACCTCTCTTTAAAACCGTTTAAGCCCTGGAGAGAAAACCGGACTTTCTTAATATATATTAGCTTTTTATTGATTTATCGATTGGATTCCTTTAATCGAATTGCATTTTATTAATAGGATCGAAGACTTGCATGAAAATTATTCAATAAAAGTGTTTCTATGTAAATATTTTGTAGAGGCATTGGAGAAATATGCATCGTGGATGTAATCGAATGTAAATTCATGTACATTTTAAATACATTCTAAGTTGTTGTTTGGAAATTGAACCCCTATAGCATGAATTGAAAGCCCTAACAAAACAGAAAATGATTTTTTACTTAATTGGCAAACATTTTATTGATTTTAAAAAATGTATAAAAAATATTGATGTTGATGAGGGTTTGTTTATTTGAAAATTTATCATTATTAATGGAACCCTTTTTTTTAATATAGTTTAAGTAGATCATCAAAATTTTAATTTCTCCATTAACTAATGTTCAATGACATAAGTAATTAAAAATATTCATTTTTCACATTTTGTGAACCTTCGAACAAAACTAAAAAATTTTCTGTCCATTTTCTACAATTTTAAACAAGAGCATTTTAAAACTCTGAAGTTTTCTGAGTGTTCCACTTATTTAATTAAAATAAATGAAAAAACATAGTTGAATGGTTTGAAAATTTACCTGCAATTTTATTTACAGTTGTATTGGATGATTAGTTGTACATATTTTGGTTCGTTGTTGAAAAGTTCAAATAGCATTCACTCTACGTATTTCTGTGTCTATCATTATATTAATCCATATCATGAAACTCAAGTTTGATGTGAATTTTTTAACATTTGGATAAAAAATACTCCAATAGTTCGGAAATTTTCTAACTGGTAATGTAGTCTTGAAATGTAATGTTAGTTCCTTTTTGGTCGATGCTTACTGAATCCTAAGGTCTGTTCGTACACAAATCCGAAACCAGTCATCGTCACACTGATTGGTCAAAAACAGTTTGCAAACTGATTCGAAACTCTTTTTGACTAATCAGCGTGGCGATGATTGGTTTCGGATTTGTCTACGAACAGACCCTCTCATCATCTATATCATCTACCTTGGTATACTGTTTGTTACTAGTTATAACGGCAACGGACAGTTCTTTTGAGTTCATATAATTTCATGCACATTATCATACTACGTGTACATCACCCTGCTGTAACAGTGTTAATAGTAACATGGTTGTTATTTATTAATTCAATGCGATACCGTACTGATGAGGAATATAGATAGTAAGCTTATCCAGAAAAAACAATTATCACAACATGTATAGGCGGTGAAAATGAAAGAGCTTTGCCAAAATATATTATATTACAAAAAAATGGAAAATTGCACTTGAATTGGTAACTAGATAACTAAATGAAACAAATTAGGAGTAAGATGACTAATATTCCATCATCTTGACATCATTACGACCAATTTTGCTAAATGAGAGCACTTGGATCGCTTATTCACGCACAATAAAATTCAAAATGATCACACCTAATTACTTCCAATTGAACAATTGATA